>JAKTSI010000005.1:0-351215 GCA_030580135.1 Petasospora easanensis | reverse complement strand
AGCCACAGCAACAGCAACAGCAACAGCAACAGCAACAGCAACAGCAACAGCAACAGCAACAGCAACAGCAACAGCAACAGCAACATCAACAACAGCAGTTTGCTTCCATGCAGAACACCATGCAGCCTCCTTCTTCAACATCACCGGTAAAGATCCCATCAACTCCTCCACCACAAGTTGCGTACGGAACGTACTCTTCACCGGGCCAGTTGAACAACTATAACCAACCACATGCGCAATCTCCACAGTTTTATCAACCACAAGTTCCAGCATCACCAACACGCAGTATCCGGAGTAATCAATTGACGCCAGTTCTTTCCAATACTTCCTCATTGGCTTCGGCGTCAAGACATCAAACTACTGCCAACACGACTTTTGACAACAAACTTGTTCCAACATTCAACGTCCCAGAGGAGAACGGTAAGCAGGACTATGTGTACTTCGATCGTCGTCCTGAGACATTCAAGAAACATACTCAGGATAAAGCCGCTGCAGTCAAGTTAAGATTGGAGAACTATTACCAGATGAGTGTTTCCCATGCTGTGGAAAGAAATCAAAGACGTATCGATCTTGAACATAAGTTGGCTACTGAAGAAGGTTCAGAGGAGAGAAAGAACAGACAGTTACAAGGCTTGGGTAGAAAAGAATCTCAGTTCTTGAGACTGAGAAGAACCAGATTGTCTTTGGAAGATTTCGAGACTGTTAAAGTGATTGGTAAGGGTGCCTTTGGTGAAGTCAGACTTGTCCAGAAGAAAGATACAGGAAAGATTTACGCAATGAAAACTTTACTCAAGAGTGCTATGCATCAAATGGAACAGTTGGCCCATGTTAAAGCCGAGAGAGATGTCATGGCGGGAAGTGATTCTCCATGGGTTGTGTCGTTGTACTACTCTTTCCAAGATTCACAGTATTTGTATTTGATCATGGAGTTCTTACCTGGTGGTGATTTGATGACTATGTTGATCAGATGGCAAGTGTTCACCGAGGATATAACAAGATTCTACATGGCGGAATGTGTTTTGGCGATTGAGGCAATTCACAAGCTGGGATATATCCATAGAGATATTAAGCCTGATAACATTCTCATTGATATCCGTGGTCATATCAAGCTATCTGATTTCGGTTTATCCACTGGATTCCACAAGACACATGATTCCAACTACTACAAGAAGCTTTTGTCGAAGGATGATGGAAGATTACAACAACCACAACCTTTGAACGAGCCTGGTTCCAGAAACACAATGATGGTCGATGCTATTCATATGACACTTTCAAACAGACAACAGATTCAGACGTGGAGAAAGTCCAGAAGATTGATGGCATATTCTACTGTGGGTACTCCTGATTATATTGCGCCAGAGATCTTCTTACACCAAGGATACGGTCAAGAGTGTGATTGGTGGTCACTTGGTGCGATCATGTTCGAATGTCTTGTTGGCTGGCCACCATTCTGTTCTGAAACTCCACAGGAGACTTATCGTAAGATTTTACACTTTGAAGAGACACTACACTTCCCAGATGATATCCATTTATCTCCGGAGGCGGAGAACTTGATCAGAAGACTGTTGACACATAACGAGCACCGTTTGGGAAGACACGGCGGCGCTGAGGAGATCAAGTCTCATCCATTCTTCAGAGGAGTCGACTGGGGCACTATCCGTGATGTTGATGCACCATTTATTCCTAAGTTGAAGAGTATCACCGACACGAGATTCTTCCCTACCGAGGAACTGGAGAACGTTCCGGAGAACCCAGCGGTCGTAAGAGCCGAGAGGGAGAAGCAGAGTAAGGGAGGAGCCAGTGACAGCAAGGAAGATCTGCCGTTCATTGGATACACATACTCCAGGTTCGATTACCTTACCCGCAAGAACGCGTTGTGATTATATTAGTCTCCCAGTATACAGCGCATGTTTATTTTTAGGGGTGATGTAGGGACTTTATCGAGTGGTCAGAAGCGCCGAT
The DNA here is from genome assembly GCA_030580135.1 of Petasospora easanensis. Classification (NCBI taxonomy): domain Eukaryota; kingdom Fungi; phylum Ascomycota; class Saccharomycetes; order Phaffomycetales; family Wickerhamomycetaceae; genus Petasospora; species Petasospora easanensis. The sequence goes on along the minus strand of JAKTSI010000005.1, from coordinate 349,253 downwards.
CACGAGGACAAGCATGCCGCGTCACAGGAGGGACTGTCTATCCTGTCAGGGGCGTTTGTTGTTGTTATGGTGTTTCTGTTATCTGGGGAAGAGCCCAGATGGAATAGGCAGTGGAATCGGTATATGTAGGTGCCCATGTGGGCGGGCTTCCGATGCCCATCAAAAGCCACCAAGGCGACGCGTCTAACCGGCACACAATACGACAGCAAACAAGCGGGATGTGGGCATCTAAGGACCACGAATCATTGCACAATGGGCAAGGTCCTTGTCCCTTGTTCCGTACAGTCGACCGGTGACCAGGTTTACATCAAGTTACGGAAATAATATCACAAACTGTGCTTTCTATTGGCCCACCTGACCGGATACAAACTCTCATCTATCCCCTTATGCGCCCTCCTGTGTATATTTGGGCCCGCTCACCGCACCGTGTCTGCTACTATTAAATAACAGCCGGTTGCTCCTCTCGGTTTCCTCTGTAGTCCCTCCTTCTCCGTAGAAAGCACACCTAGCCATGTCCTTGAAGCAGCAGAAGAGGGTACTCCTTCTTGGACTAACGGTTCTAGTTGTGCTCAACTTCATCCTATACTCGGCTCATAGCGGCACCGTTATCTCAACGCTATCCATCTCAAAGACCGTGTTCAATCACACAAACACGTCATCCTATGACACGCTTAATCTTACAATGGTCAGTCTAGAACCAACAACAAACTTCACAGACGATGAAAGGCAACGTAAGGCGGCTATTCAGGATATCATCAGCTCTATCCAGATGCATGGTCCAAACGCCACAGCGTTGGACAACTACAGAGGAGTACCACCAAACATGATGTACAATGGAAGGCCCGACCCGGTATTCACACAGGAGTTCCTCGCCAAATACCTCAAAGTCACAACGCCGCAGTTCACAAACCTCAAAGATAGACATACAAGCTTTGTGCATGACATGCATACACGTCTTAATACGACATACTCCAAAAACATGCATTATTCCGGCGATGGTATCGTCTATGTTGGTGGTCGTGGCTCATTTAATTGGCTTGTGCTTCTATCAATCAAACACGTTCGTCATTTAGGTTCAGCGTTGCCTATCGAAGTCATCCTACCAACACACAAGGACGCAGAAGAGGGATACTGCGAGACGCTTCAGGACCTCGATGCAAAGTGTGTCATCTTGGAAGACTACATCTCAACGCCTTTCAAAGGATTCCAATTTAAGGGTCTTGCATTGTTGGTGAGTTCATTTGAAAGAGTGTTGCTGCTCGATGCTGATAACGTTCCTGCTCATACACCAGACAGACTGTTTGAGGAGGGCCCATTCAACAATTATGGACTTATTGTATGGCCTGATTATTGGAGAAGAGCAATGCATCCATCATACTATGACATTGCTGGTATAACTTTGGGAGAAAGCCGTGTCAGTTATGGTGAGAATGATAAGGAGAAGGATGATGAGCTTATTCCAGTGCACGACTTGAGTGGTGGTGTACCGAACCCTTCGAGTGAAAGTGGACAGCTCTTATTAAATAAGAAGAGTAACTGGTATACTACTCTGCTTTCAACTTATTACAATTTCCATGGTCCTGATTATTACTATCCGTTGTTCTCCCAAGGAACCCTCGGGCAAGGAGATAAGGAAACCTTCTTGACTGCATGTGTGGCCTCTAAGGAGACCTTCTACCAAGTGAAGAGATTTGTCATACCATTCGGTCATTTCAACAGAAATGGTGATTTCAGAGGTGGTGCGATTGGCCAGTTTGATCCTATTCAGGACGAAGTATGGTATGAAGATAGGGAAAATAACCCAGGTCCAGGTGTTATGTTTGTTCACTCAAACACACCAAAGTTGAACCCGTTGGGTCTCAAGAACTCTAACGAATTAATTGAAGATGAGAAGAGAAAGAGATTATATGGAACAGGTATGAGAAAGAGTATAGGATACGATCTGGAATGGGTTTTATGGGAACATATGAGAGTCATGGTGTGTGAATGGAAAATACAACTGTCAACATGGGGTGAAACCCCAGTGTCGGAGCTCTGTGAGGAGATCAAGACTCAGTGTATGCATCTGGAGAGAACTTCAGCACATAATGAGGGATTATGAGTCATGTGTTAATCTTTGTTTTATTTCATTTATGATTTTTTTTGCTATTAGGAGTAAAAAGGGGTTTCAATTCTATTAATAAAGTGCTTTTGATAAGAATATTTGTAAAGCCAAGGCCTCAAGGCTCAAGGCCCAAGGGGTCCAGAAAAGGTTGGATAATTCCCAAATCAGGAAATATTCCCAATAGAGCGCGATGGCATAAATTTTAAGGCTGTACATCGTACATCCCCCGAAAACCTGCAAATGTGCACCAGAGATCTTTATCAAAGCCTCGACGGGCTGGGCAAAATCCTATTAATACAACGTGGCAGCCAGGCAGGACCCTGATTATTATCTATTATCCTACATAAGATATCATCATCTCTGTAAAGGAACACATGATGACCGTTGACAGATCACCCACAAGCATCGAAATATCTGATCTCTTTGAAGTCTGTCAAACACAATATGGTAGAGCTTGCTTTGCCAAAACAAGGATTAAATCAGGTACACAAGTACTGTCCACAAACCCCGGCCTTGGGTCTACAATCCTTTATGAGTTTCGTAAAGAGGTATGCTCGGAATGTTTCCATTATGAGTTTGGCAAATATGCTAAAGTGAAGCTGAGTACACCAGAGGGCTGGAAGGGCAAGTTCCTTGGTGCTGGTGTATGGTTCTGTTCTGAAGATTGTTTAAACAGATGGGCACAGAGAGATCCATATGGAGTACTCACAAGAGCATACGAAGACCTCCTTGTGAATTATCAAAAGAAGGCAAAGGATGTGGATGAGACCATTGATGAGCTCGCAAATGAAGTCGTCATAACACCAGAAGTCATCCAGAAGAATTGGGATGATGTGAACGAATGGGAATTGAAGATCCAAAAGATGAAACGCTCAAAGGTTATAAACCATCTCCCTGCATTGAACGAAGAAGAGTATTCATCGGCAAGATTCATCGCGTTAACGTTATACAACATGAGCACGTGCCATGCATCGTCATCGCTATTTGAGGAACTACAAACCAACGAATTGGAGAAAATAACAAGGTTTCCTATACTTTTGAAATCTCAGACGTATGTCTACAAGTTTCTCCGGATCACATTGCCTACAGAACTACAAGAGCTATTCACTACGGATAGACTCAGACTGATCTTTGGTCGTGAATACGGTAACTCATTTGGAATCAGACAAATATCAGAAGGATCATCAGATGAAAATAAAGAGTTCTTAGGGTACATGATGTGTCCAGAAGCTTCATTCTTCAATCATTCATGTCGCCCAAATTTGAAGAAGCAACGTGATGGTGATCATATGGTGTTCATGACAAATAAGGATGTTGAAGAGGGAGAACAATTATGCATCGACTATTATCACATTTTGGAGGATCCATACCCACAGAGACAGAGTGCGTTGATGGATAATTGGTTCTTTGCATGTAAGTGTGATAGATGCCACGAGGAGTCTCAGGAGAAGTGATTATCCAAGAGCGCATCTTCAAGTGCCGACTTGGTAATGCTAGCGGCTATAAACAAGGCGGTTAGTATCATGACTTATGGAATGAATATAAATATACTTGCATGATAGATTTGAGATCGATGATTCCGTAGTAACTGGCTTGGATACACCTGGTGCATGTGTGGGGTTAAAATGGTGCTGTTTGTAAGTCGTCACAAGCTCCCCATCATCATCTTCTTCATCATCTTCATCGAGTGTGGAGAACTTTGGAGGTGCTTTTGAAAGAATACGTGACCTTTGTAGCAGCAGTGAGCCAGCACCACTGGCTTCAAATGAAGAAGACGATGAACTTGATCCGGTATCTGACTCCTCTTCCTCGTAGCTGAAAGATTGAGGTTCAGGGGTGCGTTTTTGAACCTCAGGTACAGGCTTTAGCTTATGAGATGTCTTACTGGAGTCAAATAATGGAGTAGTGTGCTTGTGGATGGCCTTTTCATTACTGTTCGTTAATGTGCTGTGTGAAACGCCGGTCTCGTTAAGGGTATCTGAGGATAGGACCGTGTCTCTTTGAATACGTGATCGTAACTGCTCTAGTTCTTTCTCATAGAGCCAATATGCTTGCTGTTGCAGGAAATTTACAGGGACTCCGAATTGTGTACTCCTTGAAGGTTGTGTTAGTTAACAAGAGGTTGAGCAGAGTGAGTGAATGCTCTAACATACAATGCAATCCCTATCAATGGTTAGTTTTCTCTCTGAGAATAACAAAACAGCACATTACTTACAGTTGACTTCAGTTCTCTTGGATTTGGATAATACACTCCACAGCTTCTCTTCCTTGTTCTCACTCCAGTTGATCTTGTTGATGGTTAGTTGAAGGGCATCGCCACACAATGATGTGAGTCACTTACACTGGGCGGATCAACAAACCCGTTCCTCTCAACGGGGATTCGCAGGTAGACGACCTTCTTCTGAGTCATGATTATCTCTAATGGAAGTTTGTATTAAACGTTTGCTATAGAAGTAGAAGAAGTCTTTGCTCGCGTTATCTAAAGCTGGGTGTTAGTGACACGTGATTCTGCCATTCCGTCTAATCCCCTGAGCCTCTGTCACCAACTGTCAACAAGATAAGTAATACTTCCAGTCAGGAGTCTTAATAACACAAACAATGCAGACCATTATTTTATCATCAGTGATAAGTGGATCAGGGACTCGGGAGTAGCAGCAGATTGATTAATAAGCGTCAGATCACTTCTTTGCAATGTTCAACTTTGGACGGGAGATGGTAGAATTGACACAAAAGTGACTGATTGTGCTCCCCCCGATCCTCGGGCAACGAGATTATCAACAACATCATGCCAAACCAATCAGAAGTTCCATCTCATAACGGCTAACAAATCACCTGACTATCGTGATACATTGCTACTCTCTTTTGCTATAACACTCACTTTGCTCTTACCTCACTCCCGCACCCTTCTTTCCTGTTCTACACCTTGCCTTTACAAGACCAAGGATGTCCCAGCTCCATAGAGAACCATCTCCATCATTCCAAGTGGCTTCACTTTCTCCTTTCCCGGAGACTGTCGTACTTCCTGAAGGACACACTGCCTTCCATCACCACAAGAACGAACTTATTGGGATCAGGCGAAAGGTTCGAACACTCTTTCATGATTGGAGTGCTCGGAGGTTGGAACCACACACCACAGTTGCTACAGAGACTGCAACACTGGAAGCTGCTATCATTTCTCCAAATCAGGCTTTGGGTGAAGTTGACTTTGCTGAAACTCCAAGGGCTGCAGGCCTCTCTCTACGTCGCTATGCCAAAATCCAAAGAGACTCTGCGTCATTACAAACCAAAGAGCTAAACTGGAGATCATTCTTGCAGTTACGAAAGGAACAGCAAGAACAGGTATACGCATTGGATACCCTTCGGCCAACACAAGACACATTGTCACCTGTTGCAGAGAAAGCCAAGAGCCCCCTTGAGTTGAAGTCTGCATTGTCTGATAATGATAATGTGGTTAACGTTCCTCTGAGATTATCGGATTTGATGGCAAAGAGCGATATCCCCAAACCACCGAAACGAGTCGTTCAAATTCGTAACCTACCAGCTTTTAACGGTGTCAAGTCTGTCTTGGATCAAGTGGCTGGAGGTCCATTGGAGAGAATTGTTGTTCGGAAGTCTGAAGTTCTGAAGCAGTCTGAGTGGATCAGTGACAACTACAGACTGCCTTTAGGGACATACACTCTTGAGCTTTGGTTTTTGAAACCAGAGTCTGCAAATGAATTCATGATGTATGGACTGGCTGGCATGTTTATGGTGAATGGTTTCCGCTACACTCCAGAATGGACTTACCCCCGTGAGACCTTTCAAGAATACCCCCACAGATCAGAAACACCTCACTATTCAACAAGAAAGACAAATGCCAGTCGAATACTTATTTTTAAGAAATCTGTCCCCATAGTGCTGAAAGAGTTACGTAAGGAGAATCCTCAATGGTTACAGTACTCTAAGATTAACATTGACCGTCTCAAGAAGGAGTTTGGCCAGTATGGTGAGATTATCGAGATTTCTCCAGTTCTTTCCAGAAAGTTAGCCTTTGGAGTCCATTATTTTGACATTGAATCTGCCATTTCCGCAATGCGGCTGTTCCATGATCCAACTTCAGAGATACGGGCGAAGTACCCAGGTTTTCAAGTTGTCTACAATAAGGATGTCACAGATAGACCATGTATCACCATTTGAGAATGGAGTTGAATATGAACAATAAAGGAGAGCTGATGTTTTGTGATTGTAGAGATACCTTAATCCCTACCCTTCACGATGAGTTCTGGATCGGCTCTCTGTGCGTACTCAGTCCAACTTCCATCATAGACCTGAACACCGCCCTTGTTGAATCCGATGCTGTCAATTGCAGTCTTGAGGATACAAGCGGTAACACCAGTTCCACACATAACAATTGTTGGCTTACCATTCTCGACACCGGCAGCCTTCAAGACTTGTTCCATGTGATTTGGTGAGAGGAAGAGGTTGTTTTCATCGAGAACCTTTGTGAATGGCAGGGACTTTGCACCTGGTGCGTGACCACTTGAGAGGCCAGCTCTTGGTTCTGGGTCATCACCTGTGTATCTTCCATAGGATCTTGCGTCAAGGATGGTATAATCGTCTCTTTTGTTCTTCTGGGAGACGATATCGATGAATTGTTCGAATGAGAGGACTGCGTTAGAGTCGAATTCTGTTGATGCGTATTCTGACTCTTCAATGGCAATATCGGAGGAGCGGTCAAGTGGATAGGAGTATTTCAAGTACTGTGGGAAGTTGTTAAGTAAATAGACGTTATCATGACCGAATGTTTGGAATGTCCAAGCGACTCTTGGTGCGGAGAAGTTTCCAGCTTTATCATAGATGACTAGTTTGTCCTCTGTGCGCACACCCAGTTTGCCAATTGCCTCATTAAACTCCTGGAGCGATGGGAGCATGTGTGGGTATGACGAGGAGTTATCTTTGATCCCATCAACGTCGAAGAAACGTGCCTGTGGGAGACGTTCCTTGGTGTATTCAGCATGTGCGTCACGCGGGTTGTTAGGCATATACCACGAGCCATCAATTGGGATGATACGGGACTCTGTACGCGAGGCAGAGAGCATTCCCCTGTAGGCCAATGGAGTGATCAGCTGAATGGCACGTTTGGACATTTGTTCTGTGTTTGGCTTCTGATGTTTGCTGGTTGGGAAGAGGCCAAGTCGAGAAACCAAAGATCGGATAAGGTGGTGTGGTCTTCGGGTGTGGCGCGGCCGTGGTATTACACTACTGGGGTAAGATCTGTGATTAACAGGACAAAACACTTTTTTTATTAAGATCATTCAACGTAACTGAAAGAGCCAAGGACCATTGCCTTATCTGGAAGACGTCCTGGAACTGGGAGCAATATACCAAGGTTGGTCTTCGCATCGTCCACACCAGTAACAACGGCGTATCCAAGAACACTGCTTCGCAGAATCTCATCTTCATCGTCCTTCTTGTCAGCCTGCAAGATGGCGACAACTCTATGTAATAACGTCTCTGAAGACGCCTCCACTGACTGAATTAGTTTTGGTGCCTTTTTCTCCTCCTCTTCAAGGCCATATTCACCAATAGGCAACACTGATGATTCCATAAGATTGACAGTCTCCACAAATGGCTTGAACACGTTAACAACAGTGAAGTCAACGTGAGCTGTATATGGATTCAATGGAGACTTCTCCGTTCCATAGAAGTACTCCTTGATGGATTTCTGTTGTACTGCTCTCATGAAAGCATCGTCTCTTTCAACGCATCCATCGGACTTTGGAAGCTTCACCACTGTTAACTTTTGTCCAAACTTCCTACGGACTTCAATGAACAGCCTTTCATTACCCACCACAACAAGAACATTAATCTCAAAGTCAGAAACAATATCCTCAATTACTCCAGTATCCTTGATTGTCAGAGGTGGTGTGTCAACGATGCATCCACTCTTCTTGACAACAGGGTCTTCCTCCATCCTTGAACAGACTGTAACTCCAAGTCTAGAAACGTTATGCTTATAGAACTTAATGTTCTCATGAATGCTCTCATATCCGTAGTAACGAACAGTTGGCTGTTTTGGGTGTAATGGTGTGACACCAGTAGTGTATGAATGACCCCAACCATCTTCAACATCAAGAATATCACTGATTGGAGCAGCTGATAACGAGCCAGGAATAGTGAAAACACCATCAGCAGGATTTAAATTCACCAATATTGGTTCAGAATCCATTCTGTTAGCATAACTTGCAAGAATCTTCGCTAATGTTGTCTTTCCACTGTCCTTAGCACCAAGAATGAGTACTCTTGGACCCTTGGCTTCTTCTGCACGAATCCTGGAGAGGGCAAAGTGTAAGTTCATATATGCTGGCATTTGAGTTTCCTCTGAGGTATATTCAGAGGCCAATTCACCGGTATATTCAACTGTAGCACCTTCGTGTGAGTAGATGGCAAGTTTTTGGCCTTTGAATTTGTATACAGCATCGTTGGAGAGTTCAGTTCCAAAGATTTCAGCGATTCCCCCCACAACCTGTTAATTTGTTAGTTATTTGGAGTTCGTTATCAAATATGAGGCAATATACGTACTTTAACAGTCACAGATTGATCAAATCCAACCTCGATTCTCCATTCTGAACGAGCTCCAATCTCAACCTTCTGCGCCGTATTGGCGTTGTGTTGTTGTGCCTGAGTTAATGTTAGTAAGAAATCTACTGCGAGTCCATATAACAAACTCAAGATGCACATACTGCACTATCCATGATATTAATGCACACTCCAGATATCTAAACTCCAGATAACGACAGTCTCTTAGTTCTTCTATTTAGTAAAGATGTTGAACAGACTTTGGCAGCTTCTTTTCGCGCCACCAGAAAATCAGTGTCAACAATGCCAACGTTAACTTTCTCTCTTCACTTAACGGATTATACTAAGAAACCATTCAAAAAAACGATACAGTCAGAGATGCAGGCCATTACTGATTCAATTCTCTCAACACTCGAAGATGAGTCCACTCTAGGATTCAACGAAGTCCGCCTGAGTCCCGAAGCTGCTCCCTTGTTCACAGAGAACCCTAAGCTCAAGAACACGGTGGAATTGTTCTGTTTCGGTGATTACACATACTACATCAATCATCAGGATATGTTCATTGACCTTTCTCCAAAGGCTATTCAGAAACTAAAACAGCTCAGTCTTGCCTCTGAGGCGCTTAAGAACAACGTATGTCATTAGTTACTACATTCATTTTGCCTTCGCATACTAACCATACACAGCGATTGGAGTTCTCATATCTTCAAGAGAAGCTACAATTCCCATCAAAGCTCGAACTTGAAGTGTTCCTGGCAGAATCAATATCCAGCAAGGTGATCGATGCCACGATATTTGGAGAGGAGGAGATTGTTAAAGTGAAGTCATCCCGAGGTCGAGACGTGATCCTTGCTGCTGAGGACCCTCAAGACTCAAAACGATTGCAAGACGCATATGATGCAAAGAGTGTCGATTTCCTCGTTCAGGCTTTACAAAAGTTTGGGGAAAGGGTTAATAAGGCTTTTGAGTACATCACTAACGTTGCTGGTGAGACTGAAGAGAACTCAAGGGCAGTATCTGCTGATACACTCCAGAGAGGTCTTGAAGTGGAAGACACGAAGAAGGAAGACGGGGATAAGATTGTTGAAAATGAATCAAATGCAGATGAACTCCAAGCGAGCGTTGTGGAGACGTCAGCTCTTCCTGTGGATCAAGCATCAAGCTCCTGTGCTTCCAACGACTCACTTTCTCGTAAGAGAAAGATTGACGGAAAATGATTAATGACTATGAATTAAACAAAAAGAAATTGCTATTACTTAGCGTTCTTAATTGAAATGGTATTGCAATTGTAGATCCACCTAGACTCTCTGGGGTCGCGCCGATGCTCCGGGAGCTGCACTTAGATGTACCGGTGGTATCGGCGCTTCACAGTTAGACCAAGTTTACAGAATTGGAAGCTCTACAATAGTTTAAAATAACAGAATAAATATGACAATGTTAAACCCAACCGAATAAAGAATGAATGTGAACGGAAAACCTGAGGTACAGAAGTCCTGGAGGTGCCTCGTTGATCTGATTAGTGTGAGTCAAGCTCGTCTCCGGGGCGCGCTTGATGACTCCCAGCAACTCCACGCAGTGGAAGTAAGAAGTAAGGGCCATCACGAGATCAAAAGGAGACTCTCCCAGTAATGCATAGTGTATAAATGTAAGAGAATGTTTTTACTTCTTCTCCTCTGGCTTAGTGAACAACTTCTTGACGATACCAGTGACACCAACGTCCTTAGACTCGATCAAGTAGATACCGTAGGCAGCAACAGCGGTACCAAAAGTGAGGAGGTACATGGCGTAGTCGTGCTGCTTACCGTAAACTCTGATTGGGATATAATCGATAATACATGACTGGAAACCGATCCAGGAGTGTCCAAGGATGAATGTACAGAAGATGGCATCAAGTGCTGGAGCCAGAGAACCTGTAGCAAATGGAACAGTAGCGAGTGGGATAAGGCCGATGGCAAGCACCTTCTCAACGTTCCAGTGGAGGGAACCGTGACTTCTAGATGGCTTTGGACCAACGTAGGCATCGTTGACAGTACCAACAATGTAACCTGGTGGCTGTGGGATCTGCTTCAAGAATGGGATATCGAGCTTGCTAGCAGAGGAAGTGTGGAAAGCAGACAATGAAGCGGCTCTGAGGACGTTCTGTCTGGTGACAGACTTGACGGACTGAATACCAACTCTGGAAAGGGCGAACATGGTGTATTAGTGCTTTGAATGTCCTTGTTTACTAGACCTCTAACGAGTGTGAAGAAGTAAAAGTCTGGAGAAAGCGTTGATTGTTTTCGAGACGGCGCTGATTGGTACGCGAAACCTTCAAATTCGGCCCGGGTCTCGGAGAAGCTCCCAAAAATTGATGACCAACCCCGGAGGCGTGCGCAAACCACAAATTTACGGTACGGGCCGCACTTACGGATGACTTGCCCCGGACTCTCTACTGCATTGTGCTAAGACATGTCTATGATCTCGTTCAATTAACATCAACAAACACAACTTCTCTGCAAAGCACAACGATACGTTTGAACAAACGTCTCCATTCAAGTGGATCACCTTTAGTTCTGAAAAATTCCACTTTCTTGAACTCTAACTTCTCTGCAAATGAGATCTTGATACAACCACGAAGAGGTAGTTTACGACTGTCTCTCAGTGCAAGATTGACTTGGAATGAACTTCTTGGATGGAAATCTGCCTCTGTTGGGATATCAAACTCATCAAAAGTGCAAGCAGTATCCACACGGATATGGTGTAAAGAAGCCAAGAGGAGAGAAAGCACCTTCTCAAGGGGTTCGGCAGAGAAGAAACGCGTAAGACGATCTGCTGAAAGAGCACCAATGGACACATCTGATAACATCTGTTTCTTGTCCTTGGAGAATTGTAAAAGAGCAGGATCCTGTGCCAGAGCTCTCATAATGCTTTGCCTCTCCTTGAGTTGTTCTACTGCCGAACGTTCAGTGTAATCCTGCTGTGTCATTGGAATCTGCATGGCTAGTTCGGCTTCATCCTCATCGTCCAACATATTGGCCATATCAGCCACTGGCTGTGTAAGTGAGATTTGTACACTCCTAGCTAGTGAATCATACGTCTGTAATTGGGAGTCATTGAACTGATCATCAGTCAATGAAATGTGCAACTTTTCAATCAACTTTCTTCCCAGAAGTAATGGATCCTTACACATTCCGTCATCCCCAAGCAATGGGTTCTCTCTTCTCACCCAAATATGTCCAAGTGCCTTCTCCAAAGAACATCTTTCATCCACGTTGGGTCTCATTAAAAGTCGTAGTAATGACAAAGCCAGAGGAGAGAAACGACTCCAAGCACCAGTAAGAACTTTACCATCACCTTTGGCAAAAGATCTATAGTCTGGATCTGACATCAATGGTTCTTCCCAAGGTGTTTCACCTGTTAATAATACATAGAGCACAGCTCCAAGTGACCAAATGTCTGATGCTTCTGGATCATAGCCACCTTCCTTCACAACTTCTGGTGCCATATATGGAGGTGATCCACACGGTGTATTACAGAGTCTCTTTGGACCACTCTTTCTTTTGAAGACAGCAGCAAGTCCAAAATCAGCAAGCTTCAAATTGTAGTTCTTATCCAGTAGAATGTTTTCAGGTTTGATATCACGATGAGCCACACCTTGTTGGTGGCAGAATTGCACTGCTGATGCCATCTGCAGGAAATAGAATTGTGCAATATCTTCATCAACTCCAACATCAGGTTCAATCTTATCAAATAAATCACCACCTGTGGCAAGTTCCATGAGGATGAATAACCAGTTCGAGTCCTGCCCAAACTGCATGACTTTAATGACGTTCTGATGCCCAGAACATGCACGATGTAATAGCACTTCACGTCCAACATCATCATCTGAGAGGCCATGACGTGCACAAATCTTTCTATGAATGAATTTAACTGCAAATGTGTGATGCTTATATTGTGCTGTTTTCACCCTGTGGTTGCTGGTTAGTAGAGCTAATCGGGGATTAAGCACGAGAAGACGTACATGGCAAAGGAACCTTGGCCAATGGTTCGACCCATCTGGATACCCTCTATCTTAGGAAGAGGATCCAGCTGGGATAATCGGAGCTGACTGAAAGACATGCTAGAATGAGATACTCTTCCAAAAATTAGGGTGTTAAGGGCGATTGGTGGCGAGAGATTCGAGATCTTTTGTTTTTGTTTACCTATCGCAAACGGTAAGCGCACGTCTCGCTGCTATGGCGACGACTGGTGATTTAGATTTCTGCCTCACGTTGAGTTTGCTAGAGGCCAAGAGTGTAGAAATGGAACTTGTAGCTTATCGGTGTAATATAACAATCGTCCTGTATAATGTATGGTTTGAATAAGACCACTCAAGGACTGTTACCACATACTTTATCCCCATTGTGACAGCCGACTCGAAGCCTGCCATTCATTTACGCGCAGACTTCCAAACGATCGCTTGAGCCTCAGTGGCACATAGCCTCCCCGGTCTACTTCACTTATAAAAGGCAGATTGAAGCCCAAAATCAACACTTACACTAACATCAACATTCACCAAACCAAAATATGTCGTTGAATTCAAAGACAGGAACACTACGGCGTAAACCGCCCGCTGATGTTTCCCCACCCACATCTGTCAGTGAGCATGAGCAAGAATCTGGAACGTCAAAGGAGGAACCACCTGAATTCCCACCAAGAAGGACAATGACACCTACAATTAAGGTAGAAGAATCCTCAGAGCCTGCACCAGCGTATGATGATCACTCATTTGACTCATTACATGTCTTCAGGTCCCAGAATCCAAACCTCCAGCCTCTGTCTTTAAAGGAAGAACAGGAGATGAGCAACTTGAGAGCCAAAAGACGCAGCTTAGATCCATCCGACATGTCAACCAGTGTCAGCAAACCATTATTATCCCCAACTCTAACAAGTTCAAGTTCATCCTGGAAAATGGCCCGTCATTCTATCGGTTCAGTTGGTGATCTCAAGTCCAAATTCAAAAAGTTTGGATCTCGCACCAATACAAACGTCTCATCCTCGGGGGTTCCAAACACTGAGTCACAATCATTCTGGAAATATCACGTTTTGGAGATTGGAAATGATCTTTATTTGTCAACTAACCCGGATTCGAAGCATCTTTACTGCCGCCATGCCCCTGGAATTCAAGTTCAAGTGATGTACCCGCAGCCTAAAGGTGCGAAGCAGAGAGATATGACTGGTAAGAGTGGATTTAAGATGGTTTTCAGAGATAATGATGATACAAACATCCTTATGACTGTTACTAAATCACCTGATGAAAATTCATTCTACATTGAGGGAAATAAGACGATATTTGAAGATGATCTTGGTACTCTCATCTACTCACCAGACCCTGAACCCCTCAAGGCAGTGGCTACAAGATCAAAGGTTTCTGACCTTAGGTATCATGATCCTACATCTGTGAAGCCTGTCAAGTATCGCATTGATGGTCCACCATCTTGGGACGTTGGATCAATCATTCAACACAAAACTGGAACAAGTAAGCTCAGGAACAAGAGATACATATACTTCTCATCCCCACAAACGGGATCGGTTCTCTCCTGTTTCCGTCCACATGAAGAACGAACGAAGAAGAAGCTTATCAAGAAGATCAATTCCACCATGCAAGGATCTATGAAGTTCACAACCGAAGAGGATATGATGTATGATGGAAAGGAGACTACGTATTATACACCAGCTGATGGTGTCTTCCAGAAGGATCCACCTGATGACGCACCAAACAGTGATAAACTCGGCTGGATTACCGTGTTTGATGATCCAGAGATACTGAAAGAACCAGGATATTGGGAAATGAGTATTGGTCTTACATTAGCGCTGGGATTCTCTAGAGTTCTAGAAGAAAAAGGTCAAATGGCATCAACGTCAAATTAACGAATTAAACGAACCTGATATGAGAAAAGAAAAAAAAAAGAGACATTAGGCAAGTTGAGCTTCTGATTGGGGCTCTTCTTTCGTAGGTGGTTCCTCTGTAGTCGGAGTCTGTTCGATCTCTGAAGGGGCAAGTTTGAGCTCTGAGAGCTTCTGTGCGATATCGTCCGCCTCTTCTTTCTTCCGTAGCCCCTCCTTCTTCTGTGTCTCTTCTTGCAAAAGTTGGTCGAATTCATCTTCAATCTCCTCATCGCCAACCTGGGTATCCAATCTGGAGAACTCCTCTGCAATCTTGTCCGAGGTGTACTTCTGCTCTTCAACTTCATCCATAATTCTCTCCACACGATCAACTCCACCAATCTGTGCATGGAGGGACTGAAGTAATGAGGTACCTTTCTCAAGAGCACCAATTAGTTGAAGACTTGTGGATGATTCATCAATCTTGAAAAGAACAGACTCAAGTTGCATAAGCGAGCCCAACTGTTTGTTAAGCGAGTGCTCGGCAACCTTCTTAGAACGAAGGAGGTTTAGCGACACATCCTTACTAGCCTTATTCTTAAGTGAGATCTTCAATTTGGCATCCGTTGTGTCAATCTTCTGTTGTAGTTCATGGATCTTCAGTTCTAGTATCTCTGCTGTTGCTTTGATCTGACAAATACCAATGTCTTCTTCTGTCACATCTTCCTCCCCAAACTTGATGATATCCTCCTTGATCTTAATCTTCCCCAAATCTCTTGAGAGGAATGTTAGCAGGATCTCAAAATCCAGGTCAGTCAATTGTGTAGGAGTACCATCAATCGTGATTTCAAGTTCCATGAGCCTGTTGCGGAATTGATCAATGGTGAACACGTGTTTGGAGTGGCCTTTCTGACTCTCCAGTGCTAGCGCACTACTCAACTCCACCTCATATCTCTCCAAAATCTTCTTTGATACGAGTTTATCAGGTTTAAGACCATTCTTCTTGTCTCCAATCTTATAGCTGGTATCCCAAATAAACTTATTCACGGCCCAGCTCAATGCTGGCTTCACCCAGCGTTTGGCATAGATGCTATCAGTGCTGCTTTCATACTGTTTCAAGGGGATGAGCACGGACGAATGCATGAGCTCCTCGAGAACAATGTCCAAGGCAAGCGGTTTGCCGTACTCAGCCAATGTGAGTTCTTCTTGTAGTCCAACAGTGTCAAGAACGAACGTATGTGATAGGAGTCCCTGTGAAAAGAATTGTTCTATGAGAGCTTTCCATGCCGTCATGTTGGCCTCATACCCGTCCGGGTTGGCCTCCTTGAGCTTCCGGAAGTCGGAGTAGAGAGAGTAAAGACGCGTCTTGGTGAAGAGCTTGTGTGTTATTACTGCTTCTCTTAGTGACATTGTATGTATAGTGAGTGTGGAGAGTTACCGCCCTACTGTGTGTGTTGGTATTTATTGTGATGCTCGTGGTGATGATTTGGATTTTTTGAACTTTGCCACTCCCCCCCCCCCCCAACTACCAAGACAGAGGCCAACAAACAACGCCACCGCCAAAAATGTCACTTCAGGATCAGATCCGCAGTGCTGATCAACACCTTCAGCAATTGGACAATGGATCAGTCCCAGCTGTTGATGATACGCAACTCAGGCAGCTCGTCAACCGCGTCACCTTGGACAAAGCGGCTGTTTCTGAGAACACCGATGCCATCAAGTCTCTCCTCCAATCAACCACAAAAGTTCTGATGAATGATAAGCTCAATATCGACTTCTCACCTATTGTGGAGCTTTTGGATGCTCTTTTGTCTCAGTTTGACTTCGATACCATCATTCAACAGTTTGATCTGGCATACATCCTTGAAGCGCTTGCGTCACCAAACGAGAACATCCAGACAATTGCCCTGAGAGTCATCGCCAAGGCCCAACCAGTTGATCTTATTGCCAATACGCAGATCATACCAAAGACTCTAGAGATTTTGGCAGACGATTCATCCTCTGTTAAAGTCGTGAGCGAAGTGGAGAATGCGCTAGACAGGCTATTCTCCGGGGAACTCATCAGAAGACGTGTATTGAGTAACGAGTGCAAAAATACACTTCTGGCAATGAAGAAGAGTAAAAACACAGTGATATTAACCCGTTTGTTAAACGTTGTAACATTGCTTCTTCCACATTTGTCAGAAAGTGAAACACCGAGGGAACTTTACTCTTTTGATTTTGTCTTAGATGAAGACATCCTTTTCACCCTCAACCTCATCAAGTTCTACACAGACATTGTCGACATTGTGGACTCATGTTTGAACAAACAATGGCTCTTCCAAGAATGTAAGGACTCATTTGAGTCAATTGGAAGGTTGTACGCCTCCAGGGGCACGAACCCAGATATTAAATACTTTGCTGTTGGTGCTATAGAGTTACTCTTCAAGAAGATCTCATATACATCGCCTGAATACTTTGGTACACTCGATCATTCTTATATCATGTTGGGTTTAGATGATACCTCCCTTCTTGCATGTCTAAACCCATCGTTCATTGCCGAAAAGCATCAATCTATCCTTAAGCACATCCCTCTCACCATGGACATCATCCCAGTTTTCCGCAACCTGATGGCGGACTCAGCTGCATTTGAACAAATCCAGCATAGTCTCAGAACTTCTGATATTCTCAGATTGCCATACCTTGAAATTATGGCACTCACGTCAAAGCTGTCCGAGTACCACCACTCAGCACCCTATCTCCTCAACGATCTTCCACAAGTGATGAACAAACTTCTTAAGGGCGACAATGTGATCGAGACTGAGACATGGCAGTTAAGAAGATTGACATTGGAGAACTTGCTTAAGTTACCTCATGAGGAGTTAGACGTGTGGCATGCTGCTGTTGTCTTGGAGTATGAGAAGATCACACAAGGAAAGAAGATAAATCCGGATGTTGAGATCTTGGACGATGCCATGTGAATCAATCCTTCCAATATTGACACAAAATGAAGACTAATAAATGAGCTCCTAGTATCTATCCTACGTTCTTTAAAAAACAGGAAAATATCGTCACGTGATTAAATGCGTATGTCTATCATGCTCTGCGTTTTAGATTACAAGCCAGCCAACTTGATTAAGAGCTGGGCTCCCTTGTTATCCTCCTCGACCTCACCCTTCAAACCCTTGATCTTCTTCAAGTCCTTGTGCAACTGACTCTTCTTATCAAGGTTCTCGTAGAGAGAAACAATAACGAAGGAGGTGTTCTTGGTCACAATCCACTTCTTCAAATCACCACCAATAACTTCCTCGTAGAACTTCTCACCAAAGGCAGCTCCGAGACCTGGAATATCAAGCTTGATCAACTTCTTGTTCTTAGCATCCCAAGTACCACACTGGATCAAAGCCTTGAGCATTCTAACAGAGAATGGCTTGTTGATAAGGTGCTCTTCGTCCTCAATGTCGCCCTTGTAGGCTTCAATAAGAGTGTCAATAGCTTGTGTTCTTGTAGCGTCATCAACTGGTGCGTTATTAAGGAAGACCTCAGAGATGAACTGAGCTCCAATGTTCTCAGAAAGGATCTCAATGGCATTCTCCTCAATTCCCTTGTAGAACAAAGGAGAGAACTTCTCCAAGAGCTCAGTTCTTCTCTGTTCATTTGGCTTCTTGGATGTTTGCTGTGACAACTCAACATACTTCTGCAACTCCTTCTTCACATTTGGAGCAAAGAATCTTCCATCAAGACCGTTCAACAAGTAAAGGAATGGTCTTCTAGCGAACTTGTCTGGAACAAGCTCACCAATGTGCTCGGCAAAGTCAGCCTGGAAGGCCTTGTGCACCATAACAGTATCATCAACTGTCATGAACAACGTTGTGACGACCAAGTTACCAAACTCGTTCTTGATCAAATTGATGGCGTGCTCCTTCAATGACTTGACAATCTGCTTTCTCTCCTTGGCGGTAGCTTTAGCAATTAATGTACATGCAACCTCACAACCTTCAGCTGTGTGGATCAACTCAGCGAACTGATCTTGAAGAAGCTCAATCATTGTGCGGGCCTCTTCATCGTTGATAATCTGAACAAACTCTCTCATAGCAGCATGCAAGATCTGGAAACCTGTGGATCCCTTCTCAACGGAAGCGGTGATAGTTCCCTCCAAGTTCTTTGCAATAGTAGTTCTCTTCTCGACATTCTCCTCTGCAACCTCCTTAATGGTCTTACCCTTTCCAGAATCCTTAAACACGGCGTATTCAGCACCCCAGAACTCTCTGATCATCTGCTTCTTCTGCTCGGCAGTGGAGTAGAGGACGTAAAGATCCTCAACGACGTAAGCACCCTCTCTGTGTCTCATAAGCTTTCTAAGCTTACCGTGAAGCTCGGACAAGATAAGTTCTCTGGAGTCCTTAGAACCGTAGTGGAGAAGCTTAACAAGGAGGTACTTACCGTATGAACTTGTAGCCAACTCGTAGAAGTGTCCCTTAAGGGAAGATGTGATCAGCTCTCTTCTTTCTCTAGAAGAGTATTTCACTAATGTCTGAACAACTCTTGAAGCATCGTGCTTCATGACCAAGTCTCTGATGACATCCTTAGCGTATTTCCAAATCTCATCACAGAGCTTGTCACGAACTTCTTTTGGTGGTTTTGGTGTCTTCACTCTGAGGCGCTCCCAAAGAGACTTAATGTGTTGCACTTCAACACCAGATTTTCTCTGCAACTTTCTCTCTTGGAGAAGCTTTCTCTGTTCTGCGTGCTGTTCTGCTGATGACTTCTTGTTAGGGTCTTTCTCATCATCTTCATCATCTTCATTCATCTCTTCGTCAGAGCCGGATCCGAGCTTGATCTCATCCTTATCCAACTCATCCTCAGAGTGGTCGAGTTCATCCTCAGAGGAATCAGAGCTCTGGTCCAACTCATCTGCAGAAGATTCGGAATCAAGCTCATCTTCAGACTCATCTTGGGAAGACTCCTCAGACTCGCTCTCAACCTTCTTGCTGAGCTTTGCCTTCTTGGTAACTGGCTTTGGGGCAGTACCGGAACGCTTTGTACCTCGAGTAGCAGAACCCATTTTGTAGCTAATATGATGTTCTGAATAATTCCAAAAGTGGAGTAAGTATACACTTTGGAGATTTTCAAAAAGTAGCACTGTCCCAAAATTTTTTATTGTTACGCGCACGCCCCATCGTGCACGGCCTAAATTGGCAGATTTTTTATCATATAGAGGTGTTTCTATTACTCTTGCTACACCAATAGTAATGCAAATTATAATTCATTTATGATATCATGCTGTAGTATGCGAAATAATGTTTGGAGGACTGAAAATTGGTGGTCTCATCATCGAATTCTCCTTGTTGTTCTCTGCAGTGAGGATCTCATTCAACAACTGATCAATCAACAACACATTGGACTTCTTGAGTCCCTTGGCAAAGTTTACAATCTTTTCGTAGTTCTCATAGCCAAAGTTGTTCACGGAGAGAACCTTAAGAAGCTTGAAGAGATTCACTTGAACAACCAGATCAGATTTGCTTTGTCTGATTCTCTGGAAGATTGTCTCAATCACAGCTTCGTTGCTGAATAGTAAGAGCCTGATCTGATTGATGCTGATCGACTTTGCATGGAGGGATAACAACTTGGTGAGTCGTGAGAGGAAGAGTTCATGGTTCAATGTGTTTTCAAGTAAGAGACCACTGATCAAGAATTGGCAGTTGTTCGTCAATAGCATACGAGGGATCTTGTCACCTCCAAGCTTATCATGTAGAGCGACCAAGGAGTCCATTGCATTTGCTTGCCAGACTGGGTCGATAACAAGCTCAAGATAGTGTTCAATGATACCGGAGTCTGATTGAGCAATCTTAGAGGTAAGCACATCGTTAAAGGCAAAGCCACAGAGCAGCGGAATGATGTACTCGGTGCATGGCAGAGTAGAGTTCATGAGCTTCTGGAACGTTGGTAAACAGTCTGCACTTACCAACTCCACCTGCTTCTCTTGGTCCAAGTGACAGATGTTAAACATGATTGAACATGTCAACTGAAGAATGTGGTTATCCAAATGCTTTGATGTTGATGCCCTCTTCATTGTCTTCACCAAGAACTTGATCAAATTCGTACTCTCAGGAAGATCACTCGTGTTCAAAGATTTGATGAACTTCAACAGCTTAACCTGCTGTTTCTTTGTCAATTTCTCATGTACTTTGAAGACAGAGTTGAGAAAAATGGCCTTTGGATGCAATAATGATGAGCCACGCGTATAGCAGATGATAGAGATGGCCCTCTCCACAAATTCGGGATCTGGTGAATTCACAAAATGAAGCAACAGTACAGCAACCCAGTCAAGGAAGTTAGCAAAACTCAAAGTAATCACCTGGACGATTTCTCGAGGAACAACCCGGTCCTTGAATGTTCTGTAGATGGTCTTGGTGACAAATTTCACGAGTTCAGGTGCCTCCTTGCAATCCTCCTCAAGGAGCTTCAAAAGTCTCTTAAAGCAGCCAGATTGAACATAGAGTGTTATGCTCTTGGAATTCATGTCAAATGAAAGGGATAAAGCCCTGGTTGCAGCGATCTTGGAAGTATATGTGTGATCTGAAATCAAAAAGTTTGTGAGGGTCGACAAGCCGCCAAGATCAATAAATGAGAGCAGCATTGCTTCGGACTTTTTCAACATTGAATATATAATACCAATATGGCCATTTGTGGAGACAGTACCAACCTCGTCAGTCTCAATCCACTGTAAAAGTTGATACAAGAAAGCAACATCGGTGGCTTTAAGGGAATCATCTTTACACGATTCCAAAAGAATGAGTGCATCTTCAAGTAGACCAACATCAGATGGAGAAGATGTGATAGCTTCCTTCAACCTCTCCCAGTCAGATTCCCACTTCTCAGAAAACATTGGCTCGAAAACGTTTGAATTGTTATCTGTGTGCTCCTTCTTGATATCAAGTCCATGGAACTCATCTACCAACTCATTCTCAATAAAGTCATTCAGCTCTGTATCTGTATGCTTGAAAGTTGTAATTTCCAATGGTAGGAACTTCTTTGTGTTGTGCCTTTTGATGGAATTAAAGTCGTTATCAACAGCCTTACTCATATTCTTCTGGCGAATTGCGATAGAGTCCAAAGGCATTGAGGATTGACCAGTTTGCTTAATCCAATCGTGCTCAAGAAGCTGCTTTGCTGTGATTCTGTTGTTGGGCTGTTTCTCAAAACATGCAAGAAGGAAATCTTTGCACAGCGGCGTGATGAACTGTGGGAGAGGTGGATACTCATCTGTCACAATGGCGTGTAGAGCGGCCATCTCGTTTAAGTGTGCATAGAGTGGTTCACCAGCAAGAAGCTCAACCACAGTAGCTCCAAGAGACCAGATATCTGATGCTGTACAAGTACCATCCATAGAAATAATCTCCGGTGCCATCCAGTTCGGTGTTCCTGCAATAGAATATGTCTTGATGGTCTTGTTTGTCTCCTTGGCTGAAACACCAAAGTCAGTCAACTTGATATCTCCTCTGCTTGTCAAAAGTATATTTGCCGCCTTTACATCTCGATGAACAACTCCTTGTGCATGAAGATAAATCAATCCCTCGAGAACCTGATTCATGTACTTCGCCACCTGTGGCTCTGTCAATGGGCCTGACTTCTTGTAGACGTTCCGTAAGGAGCCACCCGAACAGTACTCTAAGAAAATGTATAGCTTCTTCTCATTTCGAAGGAAGCCATGATATTTCACAATATTTTTGTGCTTCAAAACTTTCAACAAATCGATCTCTGACATTAATTCCAAGATGTTGTCGTCACGCTCAATCACAATTTCCTTGACAGCGACCTCTGCACCGGTATGTTTGTTGATAGCTCGGTAAACATTGGCGAAGGCACCGCGTCCTACTGTCTCTCTGAATTCATACTGTGCGAGAATGTCTGTTGAGCTCAGTAGTCTTCCAGGACGTTTCTCTAACCGCTGTGCTGGTGTGAGTGATACTCTCATATCTGGGAGTTTGGAATGATGACTCTTGGTAGGTGAGGTGAGGAGGAATCGTGGAACGGATGGCCGTGAGTTCAGTTGTTGAAGCGGCATTTTGGGCGTCTTGGGTTTCGTAGGTGTCCTTAATAGTGGATTGCTCTTCTGGAACTCCAACTTGGGAATGACGTCGAGGGATGTGTTTCGTTCGTTGTTGGCGGAGGACTTAGTGGGTGATGAGGATCCCGATCGTGGCGGTGATGAAGATTGGAGACACTTGAACTTGGGTGATCGTAGCAGTTCAGATTCTTCAATATGTGAAATTTCCTCAACATCAGAGTCATCCTCTTTAAAGCGGTCCAGGAACTCCAGTTTGGATATGTTTGGGTCCATGTTGACAGTATTCTCGATAAGGTGTGTATCGCCCTCCTTACTTCTAGGGGACTTCCGGCGGTTATGGCCTTTTATATGATCACAAACAAAGGGACTTCACAATAATGTCAATAACCGTTAGTCTGATTCTCAAATACTGTTTTTAGAGTGTGTTAGGGGTGCGTTGCCAGGTGCTCTAATTTCATTGTGATGATGAGATCCCCAAAATCAAAACAAAGGACCTTCGCGAAGAACTTGACGCGACTTCTCCGGACCGGCTAAGCAAGACATCCCGAGCTCCGTTCGAACTGTAGACTGCCCCTGAAAAGTCCCTGAAAGATCCTCAATTGAGCCTTCAGTCAACTATTACCATTGTTAAATCAAATGGAATGTGCTTTCTTTGTTCAATGGTGAAGGCTGTCAAGAGTCAGGTCATTCCGCCCTCCGACTGCAGTCTAACTACAGAAGTCACGCTTTGCGCTAAACATATAATGTTCGATCGTAAAATCAAAATCTCAACCACTTTAAACAGTCATTTTCATCATAGTCTCTTATTGTAACATCTTTTCTTTCTCCATATTCCAACTGAGCTTAGAGACATCACCAAGCTTTCTTGGAACGACAAGATGGATAATCAAAAATGCCAACCCGAGGAGGAGACAGAGACCGCCAACCACGATCCAAACGATTCCCAAGAATGGGTTTCTTCCTCCGATAACAGATCTGGTAGTCAAGTACACGGCCTTCTTACCACCAAATTCATTGACTGGCCAATGAAGACCAACGGTAGTCTGGTAAATACCTGCAGGAAGCACGTTGTCATCGTTTCTCATAACCATCTTACTGAACTTTGGCAATCCTGGGATCTGCATCCAGTTCTGGAACTCTGGCCATGTGGAGATATCAGGCATGTTGTCATCAGTGTATCCGTCTGGGTACTTCTTGATCCAGTTTGGAGGTGGAACGACTTCTGAAGCTGAATATTTAGTCTTTTTGAATCTGTTCTTATTTGTGCTCCAAGCGATGCCATCAGTGGACATGATATAATCAGACTCTGTGTCGTTAACACCATCAAGGTAAGATGAGAAGGTGTCATTGAATAAGGAGTTGGCAATAAGTCCACATGGGTAGTACTTGACACCATCTGAGTTCTGAGAGAGTGGTTGACAATTCTGACCAACTGTGTCCTTGATGTCACTGAGAGAAGCAGCCTTACCTTCAATCTGGTCTTCACTGTAGGATCTTGCAAAACGACGATGGTTAGCGTAGAAGTTCTCGATGTGGTACAAGTAATAGACTGATGGACCAATGTCGTTTGGAATTTGGAACTGAATCTCGCATAGACCTTGCTCTGCCTCATCAGTCTCTGTGTCATTGATCACGTACTTCCATTTTGGTGTTATTGTGAGCTCGTCGTGGAAATGATAGGAGAATGTGTCATTTGGCATGTCTGAGAAATAATCCTGAGAAGCTTTTGAAGCACAATCATGATAGAACATCATCAGCTCCTCAACCTTGTAGGAGCCATACAGCATACCTGCACCAAGAGGGATCAAGAAAACTGCAAGGCCCACAAACAATGGGATGACATATTTTGGTGTAATGATTGGGTGAACAGCCTTTAATCTCTGTTGTGTAAAGTTATTCTCCTTGGGTCTTCTGTTTTTCTCTTTCTTTACATCCACCATCTCGTCCTCACTAACCGAATCGGAATCGGACTCCTGGCCGGCATCCCCAATAGGAGAGTTCTTCTTAAAGATGTTACGAGCCTTCAGCATGTTGATGACAATATCACTGCTAAAGTAAGTGGAGACGCGTTGTTCAGACTTTCAAAAGAATCTAGGGGTGTACACAGCCTCCTGAGTAAACAGCACGGGCTGTCCTTTCAAGCCGTTTCCCGCGCTGATCCACCGTATCGCGGGATTTCTTAGTGCTGAAATATACGCGGTTTCTAGAACCATCTCGCGTAATCTAGAGCACGAAGTTCAAATTTTTTTTATTTCAGCGTGTGGTGAAAAGTTCAGCAAAAACTAACCCAAAACACACATCTCTGCAGGTTCTCTCCTAATTAAAGACCCCACTTAATTTCATACATTCAAAATGGAACAGGACGATGCCCAGAAGAACATCGAGATCTGGAAGATCAAGAAATTGATCAAGTCCCTCGAGCTCGCCAGAGGTAACGGTACCTCTATGATTTCCCTCATCATCCCTCCAAAATCACAAATCTCCTTCTATCAAAAGATGCTTACAGATGAATACGGTACTGCATCCAACATTAAATCCCGTGTCAACAGACTGTCTGTTTTGTCCGCCATCACATCCACACAACAGAAGCTCAAGCTCTACACCAAGGTGCCTCCAAACGGTTTGGTTGTCTACTGTGGTGATGTCATTACTGAAGAAGGTAAGGAAAAGAAGCTCAACATCGACTTTGAGCCATTCAAACCTATCAACACCAAGCTCTATCTCTGTGACAACAAGTTCCACACAGAGGCTCTTTCTGAGCTTCTCGAAGCTGACGACAACTACGGTTTCATCATTATGGATGGTTCCGGTTCTCTCTTCGGTTTGCTTTCTGGTAACACCAGAACTGTTATCACCAAGTTCACTGTTGATTTGCCAAAGAAGCACGGTAGAGGTGGTCAGTCCGCTGTGCGTTTCGCCAGATTGAGAGAGGAGAAGAGACACAACTATATTAGAAAGGTTGCAGAAGTGGCGGTTCAGTGTTTCATTACAAACGATAAAGTTAACGTGAACGGTCTTGTGTTGGGTGGTTCTGCTGATTTCAAGACAGAATTGTCCAAGTCTGATTTGTTCGATCTCAGATTGCAGCAGAAGGTGGTGAAGATTGTGGATATTTCCTACGGTGGTGAGAACGGTTTCAACCAGGCCATTGAGTTGTCTGCTGAGGCCCTCGCAAACGTCAAGTTCATCCAGGAGAAGAAGCTTATCACTCAGTTCTTCGATGAGATTTCTCAGGACACTGGTAAGTTCTGTTACGGTGTCTCAGATACCATGAAGGCTTTGGAGGCTGGTTCCTGTGAGACTATCATTGTGTATGAGAACTTGGAGATCCAGCGTTTCGTGTACAAGGACGCTGAAGATAGAGAAGTTATCGTTCACCAGCAAGCAGGTGTCGAGGACAAGACACAAGCATTGGACAAGGAGACAGGAGCTGAGATGGAGTTGATCTCTGAGATGCCACTTATTGAGTGGTTGGCTGAGAACTACAAGAACTTCGGTTCCCAGTTGGAGTTCGTCACAGACAGATCCTCTGAGGGTGCCCAGTTTGTTACAGGTTTCGGTGGTATTGGTGCTATCTTGCGTTACCCATTGAACTTTGAGCAGTTGACTGACGGCTCTGATGACGAATACTTTGATGACTCTGATGATGATGCTTTCATCTGATTGAAATAACGAACAACGCCCCTTGTTATGACTATCGGAACAGGCACTAAAATACGAAGACTGCACGCTAGTTAGAATAATCCACGACCAGTTCTGTTTTGCACTTTATATCTCGTTTGTAGTCCTGACTCCTTAGTCCAGGGTCCGCTGGTGCTCTTAGTGTGCATAGGCGTGTGTCGCCGTGTCAAGTGTGGGGGTTGTGGAGGCTTGATAGAGAGGTCAGAGGTACTACATTGAGCCACCCGGTAGAACGACCATTCAAGCCGAAGCCCACCAAACAGCTTCTTCCTGGTGTTTTCTTATTAACTGTGACCCATAGTTACAAATGAGATCTCTCCTTTTGGGGAGTGCCAGGATTGGTGTGCTGAGTGCCAATAAATTCTGCATCAACACTTGCGCCATGCCGCGGCCCGCTGCCGTGGTGTGTTGCAAAAGTGTCTGGTCACTTAGACTCACAACCTCCCACAGGGGTGACAGAAGGTAGGATGGTGTATACACCGATGTATTGGTACTTTCATACCATATTGAGACTTCTTTCTAAGTGATAAACGCCCTGCAGGTGCTTCAAGCGACGTGTTCTGCCTCACCGTCTAACACCCGTAAAAGCGCGCGCTTGGACGAAAGCCTGGAAGAGTTCCCTGGAAATTCTCCGTGCTCTCGCCTCCTACACTATCAGAACACTCTTCAACGGCAAGCACATCATACACTCAGATCTCGTGCTAAGCACTGCAAATCTCAAGCATTATGTCGGTTGATCTCAGTAGTGTGTTCATAACATCCGTTCAGACGGCAGTCGGTGACTCCATCGGCCAGAACAAACCACTTGTCGTCTACATTGCCAGCTCCGAAGACGCCACCTGGATCAATGGTCTTATGGACGCTGAATCCCTCGAGCTTATTTCAAACTCTGCTGTTGCCTTACAGCTTGTAAAAGGCTCGACCGAATGTCAGCTTTTCGAACAGGTGTTCCCAAACGCAGAGGCTCCAAGCTTGTTCATTGTCCGTGTCCAGAACGTCCTTGACGTTATCTATGGGGAAGTCTCCCAAGGCGAGTTCAAGGAACGTGTACGCAAGGCGGTTGAGAGCGAGCCTACTCCTATCCATGTACCTGCTCCAACCCCAACCTCAACACAACAATCACAGCCTCCACAACCCTCCCAACCGGCTCCTACACCACAAGCCCAGGAGCAACCTCAGCAACACTCCACGTCAACTCCATCATCGGCTCGGTCCTCGGCCCAACCGCAGGCACGCGCAGCTCAGCAACAGCCACAGCACAAAACTATGAAGGAGCAGATAGCAGATATGGCCGCCAAGCGCTACAGAGAGGAACAGCTTCGTCTGAAACAGACGCAACGTGAGGAGCGTGAGCGTATCCGTCGTCTTCTCAAAGCCGATGAGGATGAGCGTAAGGCTCTTGACCGCATGAGACGGATGTCCAAGGCTCAAGACGAAAATGACGAAGATGGCGATACTGGTATCAAAGAACTTAGAGATAATATCAAACACAAGGGACATGAGGAGTCATGTGCATTGTCACTCAGATTACTTGATGGCCATTCTGTCCAAAATGTGTTCAAGTCCAAGGATACTCTTGAGGACGTGAGGAAATGGCTTGAAGAAAACCGAACAGATGGCGGTGGTGCTTTCCTGTTCCATCGCACAATTCCACGTGTGACTTACAATGCTGAAGACGAAAACAAGAACTTGGAGGAGTTGGAGTTGACACCAAGATCTGCCCTTATTTTGCAGCCACTTCAGACTGAGACATACAATACTGCATCAGAGGGTGGACTCATATCCCGTGTCTGGGGTGGTATTTCATCATTCTGGGGTTCTGGATCTAACCCAGCACAGGGACATGATATTGTTCCTTCTGCTATATCTACACAGCACGAACCATACAGGGATGAAGATGACACTCGTTCCCCACAGTCATCCCACTATGCTTCGCCAATGCAATCACCATACCCATCACAACCAGATGGCCAGAATACTCCACAACTATCGCTTAACCCTTCACAATTGAATCTGAACCTGAGTGAAGGTTATCCTCAGAGATCTCGCACTCCAATCCCTGACATTCCACTGGCACCACCAGCTTCGTTGTCGAGAATGAGTTCCAATATTAGAACATTGGATGAGACTAGGGAGGACGATAAGGACAGATTTACGTATAATGGAAATAGGGTCAACTTGGAGGATGACAAAAACAAGAAGGAATAATCATGAGATGCTGAGTATTTTGGGCTTTGAGAGTTTTATAATATATCAGATCAACATAATTGATACTTTACAGAACCTTGTAGTCGACGTCGTGGCCCATCATGACCCAATTTACTGTATCGGCCTAGATCGGTCTAGATGCACAGCCTACAGTTCGCTTCAAACTTCAAACCTCTAAAAACCAAATTATATTCGAAAAGTACTAATTAATCCTTGGAAAAGCAAACATAAAACATGAGTAGCCAGCACTCTTAATTTAGAAAACCTCAGCCTCCAACTCCTCGACAGTCTTAACAATTCTCTCGATCAACTCATCAGTCTCCTCCTCAGTGATACAGAAAGCTGGGGAGAAGAGGGCGTGCTCACCATTGACACCATCAATGGTACCAGTACCAGACAAGTTGAAAACACCGTTCTCATACAACTTCTTGGAGAACTTAGCACCGTAGCCGAACTCCTTTGGGAATGGCTCCTTAGTAGCTCTGTCCTTGACCCATTCGACAGCCCAGAAACCACCAGAACCTCTGATGTCACCAACAGACTTAGCGTTGGCAAGTCTTGTTCTCAAAGTTGGGCCGAACTTGTCACCAAACTTCTTAATGTTGGCAATCATACCCTCAGCCTTGACCTTCTTCTGAACCTCAAGGGCGACCTGACAGTTGAAGGAGTGGGAGTGGTAAGTCTGAGCACCGGAGATCAAAGAGTTCTTCTCCTTGAACACCTTCATAACTCTTGGTCCAACAAGAATGGAAGCAATGGTAACGTAACCAGCACCAAGGGTCTTACCGTTAGTCTGGATATCTGGACCTGGACCCTCCATGAACTGCTCCCAGGCGTGGAAGGAACCCATACGGCCCATACCACACATAACCTCATCCAAGTAGAACAAAGCACCGTACTTGTGGCAGATGTCTCTAACACCGTCCAAGTATCCTGGAATTGGCAAGGAACAACCGAATGTGGAACCAGTAACAGTCTCAGCAATGAAGCATGCAATGGTGTCTGGACCCTCCTTGATGAAGATGTCCTCAACGTTCTGGAGGAGTCTGTCCTTGTACTGCTCGAGTGTCTCGCCCTCCTTCATATGTCTGTATGGGTAACACTGAGAAGCCTTTGGTGTAAGGTTCTCTGGCATGAGGATGTCGGAGAACTCAAACTTTCTCAAGTTGTCAGAGATGGAAAGAGCACCAATGGTGAAACCGTGGTAGGACTGCTTTCTGGAGATGAACTTGACTCTCTTGAGGTCACCGTTCTCAATGTGGAACTTTCTAACGATTTTAAGGGCATTTTCGTTGGACTCGGAACCGGATCCTGTGAAAGTGGCAGTCTCGAAGGCACCTGGTGGAGAGTTGTCAATGAGGAACTGAGCGAGCTCTTCGGATGGAACGTTTGCTGTGAGAAGTGGGAAGTTGTAGATGGTGCTCTCAACAGCCTGGACCATCTTCTGCTTGATGTCATCATCACCGTGACCAACAGAGGAAACAGCGGCTCCAGAGTTACCATCAAGGAGGGTACGCTTCTCTCCAGTCTCGGCATCAAGGACATCGATCCACACACCCTTACCACCAAGAGCCACTGGGAGCTTCTTAATGGATGTCTGGAGGATAGCGGATTGCTTTGGGATCTGAACCTGAGTCTGAACTGACATTGTATATGTGATTATGGGGATCTAGAGAACATTGTTAGGCAAAACCCCCAGATTTACTTTGAGCAGACCGCTGTCTTTTATAGACGATGCCCAAGAGCGGGAAGCCATCGCCTACTCGGACGATAAGCGGAGCTCGCTTTCCTCGCGGGGACATCGCGCGCGGTGGAGAAAGCGAGAAAACGCCAAAGGGGAAACACACAGCGGAGGGTCTTGTATTTTCGCGGAGTCAAACGAGCAAATCTGTCGGGCGTTTATCCTAATTGGGTAAACAGAAGGTGTCAGCTGTCGCTGAAAGTTGTGTTAGACAGTGTCGTTCCAATGGGGAGATTGTGTCCCTGTC
The DNA here is from genome assembly GCA_030580135.1 of Petasospora easanensis. Lineage (NCBI taxonomy): Eukaryota > Fungi > Ascomycota > Saccharomycetes > Phaffomycetales > Wickerhamomycetaceae > Petasospora > Petasospora easanensis. The sequence continues at coordinate 318,820 of JAKTSI010000005.1, read as the reverse complement.
TCTGCTCGTTTATCTTGAGATGCCGGAGTTGATAACTTGATAACCATCTCTCCCCAGCAACCCAAGAAACGCTTCCGGGGCCAAGTCTACTGTAACCGAACGCGAGGCATCTAACTCTCCCCAGCCAATTGTTGCCGTAGCACATCATTGATGTTTAGTCATCCATCAAGCCATTTAGAGGAACGGATATGCCTCGTTGCTGTTAACTCACAAGCGCCAGACTGGTGGTACAAGGTTCTTGCGCTGCGATTCTGATTTGGATTGTTGCCCTGGCAACTGGCAACTTAGTAAACCACTCAACATGGAAGGCCACACCGGGTTCGTGGGTCATCTCAATCAGAACCGTTGGGGCTTGGAGCGTCTCTATCAACACGTTTTATCTCTAAAATGCTGATATAATTGATTCTATCTATAGATGTAATCTTATTTTGTCCGTTGGTTACTCATAATAGAGCACAAGTGTTGTGGGAGCTGCAGTTTTCGGTTCCGATGAGCTCCTATGATGAGGGAAACATAAGCGCGAGTTTCCCCATAGTATGCAGGCACAGACCTTATGAAATATTGCCTAATGACATCTTGATTTGACTTTAGAAGTTTCATACATTTTCTGTCTGTTAATTACTCTCAAAACTTGGAACTCAAAATCATCCAAAGTGAGAGAACCATGTATGTGAGAGCATATTCGCGCTTGGAAAGCTCTAGAGCACCGCGCAGGCAGCTGCAATTGTTAACACATCATCAAAACGTCTCACTTCTCTTTTACACATCCACACAACACTACACTCGTTTGCAACTGGTAATTTCCAGTGTGTCTAACTACCAATACCCCTATACATCACTCAGATGAAGACACACATAACTCTAGCAGGTCTTGTTGCCGCCCTGCTCACTGTCTCATCGACTGTCAACGCCATCACATCAGAAGATTTCCAAGCACAGCTCTCTTCTATTGAGAAAAGTTTCAGTTCACAGGGTCCTACATATGAGATATTGGGAGAGTATGATTTGCTTTTGAGGCATACACCTGATGATATGTCTGATGTGGATCGTGCTTTATTGTTGGCTAAGGTTTACTACAAGAAGGCCATCATTGGGCTCACACTTGGAAAAGAGTCTCAATCAATTGAAGATTTCGAGAAATCTTTGGAGTTTAACCCAAGTAACAGTGGTGTTAAAAAGAACTTGTTGGATCTTATTGTGAAATATGGTCAACGAGAAAAATTGGAGAAAGTGAAGAAGGTTATTGGAAATGGAGAGGATACCGAACTCCAACAGGCATTAGAACAGTTCAAACAAATTGAAGACTTGAGTTCTACAAATACAGTGGAGTCTTTGGGTAACGCTATCAATATCTCACCATTTGATAGCAGTCTCCGAGAAAAGAGAATCAAGATCACTGAGGATGCGATCAAGAAGGCATCTGATCCAAGTGAACAAGAACAGTTATTCACAGACTTGGTTGATGATTTGGATACCATGATCAAAACGAATCCTGCAAAAAATTCAGAGAACTGGAACAAGTTATCTGAAATCTACATATTTGGTCTTGGTGAGTACCAGAATGCTCTCAATGCCAACAAGAAGTGTTTGCATTATGACATGGACTACGAAGCCTGTAAGAAGGCCTCCAAGTTCTTGAACAAGTACAGCCAAGTGTTGACTCAACTTTCATCTCATCACAGATACTTCAAACACGTTCAAGGAGATGATAAAGATAATGATGAGCGTGTCCTGTTGGATGAGATGGACTTCAAGGATGTCTCCACAACTTTGACATCACCAGCCAAGTTCCTCAAGATCAGACGTGAGAATGAAAACCACAAGACAAACCTTCCATTCTTCTTGGAGAAATCATCTGCATTCAAGAAGAAATACTCCATCAAGTCCAATGCGTTTGAATCCACGATATACGAAACGCTTTCGATGGATGGTCTGCTTCGTCATGACTCTTCTGCATACAAACAATACTCCAAGCATATCCCATCCTCATCTCTAGCCAAACACATTGAGGCCATTGACAAAGCACTCTCGAAAAAGGATATGAATAAGGCACAACAGGAAATCCAGTCATGTCCAACAAACATGCGTGAGACCACATTCATCCAATCCCGTTTAGAGAAAGTCCAACGTCATCAAGCCAATCAACAAAGCAGACAACGTCGTCAGCAACAACAATACCAACAACAGCATCAGCAACAACAGCGTCCGAAGACCCCAAAAAACGATTACTACAAGATTCTCGGAGTCCCTCGTGATGCTGATGAACGTACAATCAAGAAGGCATATAGAGAGCAAACAAAACAGTTCCATCCAGATAAGTATAAGGGAGATATGTCATCAGAAGAAGTTGAACATAAGATGACTCAGATTAATCATGCCTATGAAGTTCTCTCTGATGAACAACTAAGGGCCGATTATGATGCTGGACATGATCCAAATGATCCAGAGAGTCAACAACAACAAGGACCACCACAGGGTAATCCATTCGGTGGTATGCAGTTCAAACAAAGTGGAGGAAGCGGTGGTGGACCATTTGGTGGTTTCGGTGGTGGTCAATTCAACTTCAACTTTGGTGGAAGAGGTGGCCCACAGTTTGGTGGTATGAAGAATGGAGGTACAAGACAGAAGAAGGGATCCTTCAAGAAAAGCTGATCGGTTTTAGAATAGAGATATACTACAATTTGGAAGTCGTTTTGCGTTATCACATTCATCTAAATAGAAGAAAAAGGTAGTAGTAATAGAGTGACACGCTCTAAGTAGGTCATTATACAAAAGTCATCATATCTTCAAAACGGGCATTGCAGGGGTATGATATATCTCGATTAGAAGACGTAGTTGTTACCTCTAAGGGCGAACTGTGGGGTGGATTGAACCTCAAGGGCCTTGATTGGCTCTCTGGCTGGGAAGGTGGTCAAGTCAGAAGCGTAAGTGGCAACAGAGTGAGCAATGAGCTGGGTGTTCACCAAGAAGGCATCCCAAGCAATGTTAGTCAAGTCATCACAAGCCTCGTGGTAACACCAGTCGAATGGCTTGTTGTTGTATGGGTTCAAAGCCTCGGCACCAGTGGCAATACCACCACCTGGAATACCGTTCTCAATGAAACCAACGTAGTCAGAACGACCATCGAACTCAATGAGGAACCATTCAAGACCCTTAGACTCGTAGTAGTCAATGTACAACTGCTTCAACTCCTCGGAACCAGCTGGGTTGACCTCGTTGGTACCGTTGTAAACCTGGTACTGGTAGTTTGGAGAAGCCATCATGTCGTAGTCCATGAACAATCTAATCTGTTGGTTCTCAGCAGCAGTCAAGTTGTTAGCGTAGAAAGTAGAACCGAGCAAGCCTTCCTCCTCAGCAGCCCACCAAGCGAAACGAACGGTGTTGTTAATCTGGAAGTTGGTCAAAGCCTTAGCAACAGTCAAGAGAGAGATGGTACCAGAACCATCATCGTTAATACCTGGACCAGCTTCAACAGAGTCAGAGTGAGCACCAAGAGCAACAACATTGTCCTTGTCACCGTAGATAGTGTCAGCAATAATGTTCTGAGTCTTGATAAGACCGACGTAAGAGGCGATGAAGAGGTTGACAAAGGTTGGAGCACCGAGCTTCTTCTTGGTGAGCAACGACTCGGCAACAGACTTGGCAATAGCAACTGTACCAACGGTAGTGTTTGTTGGAGCACCAAGGGTACCTGGGATAATGTCTTCAGAAGTTGGGTCGTAAATCATAGCAGCCTTAGCACCCCACTTACCAGCAAGGGAAGACTTGTTTCCGAATGGACACTCACCTCTCTTAATCAAGGCAACAATGTCCCTTTTCTGCTTGCCTGGAACGGTTTCGTTCATCCCAATATAATCCTCATCGTCACAACCCAAGTTAGCAACCTCGAAAATGTCACCAGCGTAGACGTGGGCTGGTGGTGTCAAAGCAAATGGCTTCACTTGGTTAATCTTGACAAAGTCAATCATGAGGGAGTAGTTGAACACCTTACCGTCAAGAGCCTCGAACTCCTGGGTGGTGTAGGTGTAGTAGTCAGACATGTTCTTCAATTCGGCTCTAATCCAGTCAAGGGTCTTCCAGTGACCTGGAGAACCGATAACTCTAGTTGGGCCCTCATACATGCCGAAACCAACAGAGGAGTTGGCAATCTTGTACAATTCAACGGCACTGGCGTTCAAGTCCTCGTGGGTGATGAGAGCCTGAAGAGACTCAGTGTCAACAGGTGGAAGCTCGTCGTAGGTTGGCTTCTTGGTGGCTGGGGCGGTATCGATGAGCAAGGACTCTGGTGCGTCATTGTTCAGATGGAACACCTCTTCAATCTGCTCCAGGACAAGCTGAGGAATAACGAAGGCGGATGCCACTGGCAATGCGAGCAATGACAATCTCATTCTGTGAACAGTATTTGGTGATTGGTACAGAGCGAGTGTGTGTGGTTGTGAGGCAGAAATGGGGGGCCTTTTGTATGTGTGGGAGTGGCTGCTCATCCTCCGTTTATCTGCTCTCGAAAACCGATAGCCGGCGGCCCGTTTTTGTGCATATTTCCTAATCTGGGTATTTCTACATGTTTTCTGTTCTCCGCGGAGTTGCCCGGGAGGCTGGCTCACAAAGGTGACACTACACCGGTCAACTACGCTGACTGTTGAGTACAAATATTATTGTCCTTATGCCCATTGATGCACAGAGAGAGTCACTGAGGCAGCCAAACCACCGTTGTGGCCTGCAGCCCTTCCCCGTGGACGCTGCAACTACCGGTCCCACGGGCTACTGCGAACTTGACCACGCCAGAAGTTTTCTCTGTGCTTTGAATCATCATTAATCGTTACCGTCGGATGCGTGTTCCCCTGTGCTCAACTCCCTCGCAGAGGCCCGTGCTTGTATGTCACGTGGCACATGACAACAGCTTGCAGCCCCGTCTTCCCTCTTCCCTGGCTTGAGGTTATCTATTTTTTGGGGGCACCACTTGGCGTCATTATTTTGGAGCTTCCTTATCTTTCTCCTGTTGTCTGGAACTTTCGTCCAGCCCCTTGAGCTCCTCATAAATTTTGCTGTGCAACTCCTCGGAATTCACAGTCAGTTGGAGGACCTTGTTCTTGTAGATATCCGTAATGTTCTCACATCCCTCAAGGGTTATCTCTGCCTGCTGATGCTGTCCAAGAGGACCCTTGGTCACTGTGTTAGGGTCATTCTGTCTTTTTACAGCTCCACTGATGAGACCAACAGCAGCTCTGTTTCGTAGTAGGTGTGGTCTTTTTCCCACTTCGTTTGCTACCACCTTCTTCAACGCCTCGAGTAGCTTCTCATACTCATCGGTCTTCTTGAATTCTTCCACTAGCTCTCCAACTTTCTGGTCTAGTAGGCCCTTTCTTAAGTAAAGTTCTTTCAGATGATTTAGATCTTCTGTCATGAGTTATCACTGTTAGTGTGTGAATGTTTGGACGTTGATGCAGGTTGATGTGATTTTTGTTGTGAAGAGATTCCACTGGGGTTTTTTCTTTGACCGCGCCCTCTCGATAAACCACTACCCCCTCAAGAACCGCTGTAACCAATACAAGAACACAAAGAAAGGTCAATGTCCTTGGCTAAGATGCCAAAGTCCTCCCGCGTAAGGAGCATGTCCTCCTATTTGCAATCTCTCCAGGAACAACTCCTTACACAAGTTGACCGCGTTCTTGAAGAGCCTACAACTACAATCCGCCTAGGGCTTCTATACCAGCGGCTCTACAAATACGTATACTTCATCTGTCGAGACAAGCACCAATCTTCACTTGCAAATACACTATTTGAGAAAATTCAAGTACGAACATCCATTCTTTTAGACACGGCGGCTGATTCCCTTGGAAGTGATGATAAGGAGGTTTCATTACGCGCCTTCATTTCCCTCTATGATATCATTGAATCAAAACTCAAAGCGCTAGAAAGGATATATCTCTACTTGGACAGAACCTATTTACTCCATCATCCTACAAAGAAGACTGTTATGGAGTTTGGTAACCTGAATCTCTATGGTGAGCTCATTCAAAGTGGGTACTGGGATACACTTCTTCTCAACTTCACCACCTCCATGAATGATCTGAGGACGAACTATGATGAGAGATTTGCTGATACTCTGCAACAATTTTGGATCAGATTTAGAAAAGTTTCAAAATGGAGTCAGGAATTGGAGCCTGAGATCTTTAGATCAACTCAGGAGTTTTATCATTCGGCTCATCTCAAGATCATCGACGGGCACGAACCATCATCTGTATTCGATGTGTTTTACGAAGCATCCATGAAAGAGGATGAATTCTGGAAAGCTTGTAATGAAGTTGAGAAGTTCACTGGAAACATGAGATACCTCACGGTTGGTGAGTTAGTATTCCAAGACTTCCAAGCAGATGCACCAAAATTTGTCTTGCCAATGTTTGAACAGAAGAAGCTGAACTCACTTGTGAAATTATTCCATTTGATTCAACAAGCTGAAGAAGGTCCAAAGCATGAGTTCATGAACGAGTTCAATTCTGTCTGGGGAACATATATCATGGCCTATGTTGAAGCTGTGATCCAAGCTCATTCGGATGATATCGTTGATGTGCTTGTGAAGTCTAAGAAGAATCTAAACCTCATGTTGAACAATTTCTTTGACAAGGATACTGATATGGAGTATAAGTTACGTGAATCTTTCCAAGTGGCCTTGAACCAGACACAAGCTGGTCAAATCAATAAGAAACTACTGAAGTATATTGATACTTTCTTCAGAACAGCAGATCCAGACCAAGAGGAGAATATATCTATTATCAATGATATCCATCTCATCTTCAAATCCACCACTAATAAGGAATCATTCATGGATAACGAATACCGTCGTGATCTTGCGAGACGTCTTCTTCATCAATCCACAAAGAGTGTTACTCTTGAGCTCGAACTTCTCTCACTTATAGAAAAGGAAATCAACCCAGAGATTGTTATTTCCCTAAAGACGATGTTTGATGATCTATCTGAGAGCGAACTTCTACAAAAGAAATTTATCAACAGAAGCAAACTTGAGTTCACTCCAGTCATTCTTAAAAGAGATAACTGGCCTCCAAATGAATCCAAGGCCTCTTTCCCCTCCGATCTCTCATCGTTGCTTAATGACTTTAAGGACTTTTACATCTCTACGAATGAGAAGTACAAATCTCGTGCTCTTAAATGGACTCCAATGCTGGGGTCCATGACCATCACTGCACATTTCCCACTTGGTGATAAGGAAGTTCAAGTCACGACATCCCAAGGTCTTATCTTACTCATGTTCAATGACAATGAGTCGCTCACTTTTGAACAAGTAAGAAGAGGTACCGCCATGGACTCTAAGACTGTTGCCAGTGCCCTGTACTCCCTGTCACAAGGTAAGTACAAGGTCTTGAAGAAAGTGAATGATGTTTACAGCATGAATGATGGATTCAAGGACAAGAGAAAGAATATTAGAATCAAGCCTATCCAAGTCAAGATCAAAGATGGTGAGTTGGTTCAGGATGAGAATGACGTTGATGAATCCACACCAGCTGACTATTGGTCCGTTGAAGCCTTCATTGTCAGATACATGAAGAGTGTCAGACAATGTACTCATAAAGAGCTGACTGATAAGTTATTGGAAGAACTTGTGGTGGAGAATACAATGATGAAGAAGTGTATTGAGTCCATGATTGACAAGGAGTATATCATCAGAGTTGATGGTGACAGTTACATGTACTTGCCTTGAATTTTGGTATACGAAATGAAACGTTTTATGATAGCAAACTAGTGTACGGTGTATTTTTATTAAAGATAAGTCTCGGATTATAGTCATACAGTACAACGTCAAAATAGTACAGAGCTTCAGAATAACGAACAATTAACGACGCCCATATGTGGCTAAAAAAGAAAGAAGAAAAACAGGGAGAGGAAATCATTCGGCTTCAAAGATATCATTGGCATGGATGATCAACTCCTCAACAAGCTTACCTTGATAACTCATATCAACGGCATTAAGGTCGCCCTTTGGGAAGAGGGTTGGACCCCAGATGATACCCAAATTTCTCTGTGACATGAGGTTGATGTCTTGTTTGGAAGCAATCTTTGCCAAATGGAAGATCAACGAACGCAAAGTCCAGTATGATCCGTCAGGAAGATCGTAGATGACTTGATGGATACGTTTCAATCTGATCTCTGGTTCTTGAATCTTAACATGTTCGAGTAAGCGTGGAGCTGCTGCATTAGTGAGAAGAGCCTCTGGGAGAGAAGAAAAGTAGTTTTTGAGGAGAGACGCCACAGCGTAGATATCACTGTCCGTAACTGACGTTGGATTTGGCAGGATGAGTTTGATATTACTTGGATCCTTGTCAATCATCTCACGAAGAGAGTTGACGGTAGCAATGTTACCAGATGTACGGTAGATACCTTCAAGTTCAATACCGTGCTTATCCACGACGTAGATACATTGGCGAACAACAGATGGAACCATCTCACCTTCAAAGTCAATGAGTTCTGTAATCGGTGTTCCAAATGTCTTGAAACCACTTTGAGTTCCAGGCGGAAGTGGTACATCATTGTTGATTACTGACTGTGGTCTTGGTCCGGTGATAATAGAGCTCTGATCAAGATATGGAGTTGAGCTGGATGATTTGTTGTCGTTCAAGGTCATGGTGTTCTTGAGTGGATTAGATGCAGAAGAGGTATTAAATGGTGAAGCATGTGCGGTACTCATAGATCCACCAAATGCTGAAGATGTATCACTTGCGCCAGAGACGTTACGCAACTTCGGTGTTCCAATAGAGGCTGGTGTCAAGTTGGTTACAGTCTTCGGCCTGAGAGCACCAACGGAACCAGGTGGGGCCATGGATGGATGCTGTCTGTACTCAATTGGAATAAGCTGTTTGTTTGATGATGAACCGCTAAGACTCTTAAGCAAGTACTGACACAAGTCCTTCTCGTTGTCAATCGATGAAGCAATAGCTTTCATAGATTGCAGATTGGATCCAGGAATTGGAGAAATACTGATAGCAGTCTGTAAAACAACGTCCTCGGTTTGTGTACTGTATTTCTGGAGCTGGATACTCATAGCAATGTCGATCTCAATAATGAGATCCTTCAATTGCTTAGCAGTGTTAGGTCTGAACGTATTCAGGAACACGTTTCTGAGTCCAGTGGATGTAGACACCTTTTGTCTGTAGTCAGCATCTGCAGCTTCAATCTTTCTGTGGAGAATCTCCTCTTGCTCACTTGCAGTCTTGGAACCCTTCAAGGTGAACTTCTTTTGTGATGGATCTGTAGTTCTAACTCTTTCTAAATCAACACACAATTGATCGTATTTTGACTTGGCTTTCTCAGCAGAAGAAATAGAATCAACAACTTCTTTCTCCTTACGTTTGAAGTTCTCTTTGATCGATTTTCTGTGTCTGGTGAATGTAGATGCCATCGATGAAAGCTCATCGTGCATTGTGAACAATTGTTTAGCGTACCCCGCCGAGGAAGACGCCACACGCTCATCGATCTTCAAAATCTTGTCCAAACTCTGAATGAAAGAGTCTTGCTTAAGGTCTCCGTTTCCCTTGAGTAGATCAGTAGTGGTACGAGAGATCTTTTTCAGATGTTCCTCGTGGTCTTCCTCCAAGATGGCACGTTTGCGAATGTACTTGAAGAGCTCCTCACATGTGTTGATACTCTTTTTGAGACGTACAAGAAGAACCTCAATAGCAGAATCTGAATTTAAAAGACGTACAACCTTCTCATCCTCAAGCATTGCAGAAGACGATGCTGGGACAATTTTGGATGGTGTTGATGATGGGGTGCTCTCCTGTGTAGATTCCACCTCATTGAGCGTAGCACTGCCCGCGTCGGCCGCGGAAGTAACATTGCCTACACTGAGAGGAGAGGAGATGACCGGCTGAGAGGTCTGTGAGTTCATCGTCGACGTGGAAGTAATCCGTGTCGATCCGTCCGTCATTATTGGTGATGATGTTTGCCGCTGTGTATAAGGAGGTAAATTCTTGGGTAGCGTGTAGTTGGCCTTTGGCGTTTTGTTTTGTTTTGAAATGATCTGCTGCGCCTACCGGGAAACCGCGAACCAGGGGGGGCACAAGAGTCAAGACGTGACGTCGTTTGTGACAGGTCCGCTAAATATTTCGGGTGGTGCAGCTTTATTTGGTGATTGAAGGCTGCTATTTGCTTTCATTGGAGTCTTATGTTATTGTATGGTAGTCAGTTATGTCTCGTTATACCCCACACTCTCTACTGGGCGCGTTGGAAGCTGCGTGAATCCAAGTTTGGCTTGGCTCACCACAAGGTAAAGCGCATCAACCTTGTTCTCCACATTCCATATACAATGGGACTCAATTAGAACACGCATTACGGACAATTGATCTGGGAAATCAATTGTAAATGACTGAAGTTTTGATCCGTCAAAGTTCTAGATCATGACGATTTCTCTCTTAGCCTGCGACGCGTTCGTATTCATATGCTTTAGTCCCGAGCTTTGACCTGCCTCATCCCACAGCTTCGACTAACGCAAGACAGTTGTAGTGGCAAACTCCCTATATTCTATCCAAGGAAGTGCTACAGGATCAATAGTTAGTAGTTTCTAAGAGGATATCTATACTGCTAGGATACCAAGCCACGTAATTGGAGTTCATCTAATTGGTCAACGCGTCATCAAACAAGATCAGAATGCGCCTTCTTTTTTGGCGCCGATGACGAAATTTTGGTGCTTTTGCTTCTCCACAAATCTTCAACGTTGCACAAAGTGCTATTTTTGGAAACTCGTAATTAGTCCGGCATGGTGTAGTGGCTAGCACAGTTCGCTCTCACCGAGCAGACCGGGGTTCGATTCCCCGTACCGGAATTTATTTTTTTGTTATTTTTTATTTAATACATTTGTAGATTTTGGCCATATGTTTTCAAATCTGCTTAAAATTTTACATTTATGTCAAAATTAGGAGAGAAATGGCTGTTTTTGTGATACTTACATGCTTCGCGGGCGCGGTGGATTCAAAACGTTTATGGCCACCAAAAAAATAACACATAAACACGGATAGACAACTCTCGAGATACACATAGGAGGCTTCCCTTCTGGTGCAAATTACAATGTCATCGCTGAAAGAACGTAAGGAGGCTTTTGTCTCCGGCCTCAGTGGAGGATCAATGTCCGAGATCAACTATGTCACATCCATCGCACTCGTGGGGTACTTCTCATGGTGTCTCATCAACAAGTATACCACACTCTTCCAAAACAATGAGAAGTGGTCTTTCTTCAGTTTAACATTGGACTACCTACTCAATTGGGTGGGTCTGCTCCTCTCTATCACATTATATTCATCTCGTCCTATAGTATTGATACTGGGAATACTCATACCTGCACTCTCATTACCACTGTTTAACAAGCCAAGAAAACACAACATAATCAAGAAGAAGACCGAAGAGTTGACTCCAAAAGTGTACCTACCGAAGAAGCCATTCCTCACAGCATATAGAGGAGGAATGCTTATCATCACTGCACTTGCCATCCTGGCTGTTGATTTCCAGATCTTCCCACGTCGATTTGCCAAGGTGGAAACATGGGGAACCTCACTGATGGACTTAGGAGTTGGATCTTTCGTGTTTTCGATGGGTATTGTGTCTACGAGAAGTGTCATTATTGCCGAGTTCGAGCAGAAGAAAGTCCCATATTTGCAAAAGTTGTACAAGAGCTTGAGAGGCACAGTTACAAGTTTGGCTCTGGGCATGTTGAGACTCTTCTTCGTGAAGAACCTCGAGTATCAAGAACACGTTACTGAATACGGTATCCATTGGAATTTTTTCATCACTCTGGTACTTGTTGGACCATTATCTATTGCATTGGAACCTTTGTACAAGTTTATTCCTCGTTGTATCATGTCACTTGTTGTGTCGTTGACTTATGAGTGGTTCATTGTTAAGAAGGAAGGTTTTTTGACTTATCTGCTTCTAGCCCCAAGAGTTGATCTTTTGAGTTCGAACAGAGAAGGCATTTTTTCTTTGATCGGATACCTGGCCATTTTCCTTGCTGGCCAAGGTGCAAGCTTTTACGTTCTACCATCCGTTGCTTCCAAGAATAACCTATTCAAACCATCATCCAAACAGGCAATTGCCGCTCAACACTCTACTAAATGGTCAACTTTGGACAAATTCACTACAGTTACACCAATAACTGGCCTTGTCTTCTGGTGTTTGACCTATTGTGGATTGTTCTACATTGTTATGCAACAACATGACTATAACGTATCAAGACGTCTTGCCAATTTACCATATGTTCTTTGGGTGTGCGCATATAACACCGGGTTCTTGACGGTTTATGCTTTGATTGACAAGTTTTTGACGTCCGAGTCGGACACGTACGAGGACCGCATTTCGGTGAGCTTGGATGCAATCAACGCCAACGGCATGATCCTGTTTTTGCTTGCCAATGTGTCAACTGGTCTGGTGAACATGAGTGTCAACACGCTTGACGCATCGATTGGGGTGTCAGTGGCTGTCCTTCTAGGGTATGCTGCTTTCTTAGCGGGTGTCGGTGCTACTCTATACCGCAGAAAGGTGTTTATAAAGCTCTAAACGCCGGGATAGACTGAAGTGTATCTGAAAATTGGGTGTAGTAGTGCCCGGTGCTCCGGGCGCCGGGAGGACCCTTGAAACCTGGGCTCCTCGAAACAGAAGTAGTAGACGATCCGGGAGGCTTCAGCCCTTTGACTCTGGGCTCAGATCTTTCTCCGAACACGGACTCTGGGTGCAGCTGTCGATGCATATGGAGGTGTTTGTGCCACTGCGAGAACCCAAAACACCCGCGTTTGGCACATTTGACGCGCTAAAATTGCAAAAAAGTTTCTCCGGGATCCTCAGCGTAGCCTTTTTATAAACGGCTCCAACCCGCTCATCACAAACCAGTGGAAGATCCCTTTAGAGACCCTTGACAGACGTTCACCGTGGCCCTTCTCCCCTATTAAATACATAGAGGCCGCACGAAGTTCGATCTTCCCCACAATTCACGTTGTTCCCAATCAGACGTTTTCTCCACACATCCGCAGCAGCAGCCACCAAGGCAAAGAAGATGGTTCGCCCAAAGTACTTTGACGTCGGTGTCAATTTCACCGATCCAATGTTCCAGGGAAAGTATCACGATCGTCAGTGTCATCCTGGTGATATTGAAGACGTGGTTCTTCGTGCTAAGACTTTCAACGTCCGTAAGATGCTGCTCACAGGCTCCTCACTCAATGAGAGCAGAGAAACTCTCGTCATTGCAAGCGCCATGCCAGACTTCCTTTACACAACCGTTGGTGTTCATCCATGTTCTGTGAATGAGATCACTGAGGAAAACGAGGAACAGTACTTGAGTGACCTTAGAGAATTGGCACTCAGTGGAACCAGGGCTGGTTTCGTCAAGGCCTTTGGTGAGATCGGTTTGGATTATGATAGATTGCATTACACACCCGCCGATGTCCAGAGAAAGTACTTCAAGAAGCAGCTGGATATTGCTCTTGAGCTTGACCTTCCGTTGTTCCTTCACATGAGAGCTGCCAACGATGACTTCTGTGAAATTATCGAACCTTATCTTGCAAAGCTGAAAAAGGGCGGTCTTGTTCACTCTTTCACAGGTACAAAGGAGGAATTGGATAAGTTGCTCTCTCTTGGTTTCTACATTGGTGTCAATGGTTGTTCATTGAAGACTGAAGAGAACTTGGAGGTTATCAAGCACATCCCACTTGACAGAATCATGGTGGAGACTGATGCCCCATGGTGCGAGATCAGACCTACACATGCCGGATACAAGCATTTGACCCCTTACCCTAACGAGACTTACCCTGCTGTCTTGACGAAACAGTCATCTCTGATCAAAGTTGCTGACTACCGTGATGCTCTTGCTCAGGTTGACCAAGGTCTCAAGCTTGATCCATTCCTCCCATTCCCATTGTTGAAGAAGGACCAGTATGAGAAGTATAACGCCTCAACTAGAACTCTTACTGGTTCATTGGCATCTCCATTGATCAAGGGAAGAAACGAGCCGGTTCACATTGGTCAGGTTGTTGAGATCGTGGCTAAGGTTAGAGGTGAATCCATCGAGACTGTCATGGAGTCCGCTTATCACAACTCCTTGAAGCTCTTCGACATCGAGGAAGAAGTCGAGGATGAGTTCTTCCACTATTAATTGCATATTTGCGAGGTGAATGGTATTATAGGTATATTTAAATATATGATGTTTTAGAATCTGGGTAAGAAGAGATCCGTAGATCAGGATACGCGTGGATCATCAAACGCGAAAAGTAAACAAAAACAACGCCTCCCACACCAACCTTCAGGGCGTCTATCTCTCTTATTCAAAGTCTCTATGACTGATCAGGTGTTCTTGGATCGAATTGTCAGTGGGCTTAATGAAGAACAACGACGGGCCGTTATGGCGCCTCCTGTTGGACAGCTCCAGATCGTCGCTGGTCCAGGAACGGGAAAGACCAAGGTCCTCACATCTCGAGTTGCATATCTCCTTGTTGTACACAAGATCGAACCATGGCAGATGATCGTTACTACATTCACGCGAAAGGCAGCAAAAGAGATGAAGGAAAGGCTTGCGTTGTTATTGGAAGGAACTCATATCCCGTTCAACAGGTTGTTCATTGGTACTTTCCACTCGATCTGTATCAGGATTCTAAGGAGACACATTAATGATATCGGATTGGAGAGTAAGTTCTACATCGCCAATAATAAAGATGTTAATGATATCCTGGAATCATTCTTAGGTGATATTCAGAATGAATTGGATGCTTTGAAGGCCGAAGATGAGAAGGAGAACGTATCGAGAGACCTTCGAAGTGAGAAAGATTCGTATGTCATCGGCAAACTGAAAAAGCACATTTCTCACTTGAAATCGAATGGATTACATCCTGATGATTATGAGAAAACCAAGGGTCACTCTCGTGAACTATTGAAGATCTACAGGGAGTTCGATACGCGTATGAAAGGGATGAACTTCTTGGACTTTGATGATATCCTTCTATACACCGTCAAACTCCTCAAGGAGCACACATGTATTGCAAGTATCAAGCACGTTCTTGTTGATGAATTCCAGGATACAAATACTGTCCAAATGGAACTTGTGTCCCTGTTTGCCTCTCAGAACAAGTATACCAAGAATAACTTGACAGTGGTTGGTGATGTTGATCAGAGCATCTATGCCTTCCGTGGTGCCAATGCAAAGAATTTCTCCACGTTGATGAAGATGTATCCTGATTGTCAAATGATCAAGCTTAAAGAGAACTACAGATCAGTTCAAGATGTGTTGGATACGAGTGAAAAATTCATGAGAGTCCAGAAGGATAGAGTTCAAAAAGAGTTGAAGTCTCAATCTGATCACAGCTTCCCCGTCGTTTACCAGAATTTGAAGACTGAGTATAATGAAGCGAGATATATTGCTCAGGAGATCAAGTTCCTACAGAGTCTTCCTGATCTCTACAGGCCAAAGGACATCGCAGTACTTGTGAGGGCGAACTACATGACAAGAGTGATTGAGAAAGAGCTGTCAGCGAAGCAATTGCCATATTCAGTTGTTAAGGGAAGAGCCTTTTGGGAGAGAAAGGAAGTTATGGCAATGATTGACTTGATGAAGAATGTCGGAAGAGTTGGTGATCGTTGTGCTCTGGTGCGATCTCTTGCCGTTATTGGAGAAGGCATTGGAGGCGTCACAATGAAGAAGATCGCTTCCATATTAGAAGAGTCTGCTGGAGTTGAGAATCCTTTGAGTGTTTTACAAAGACTGGTAGATGGAAGTCTTGCTATTAAGGGTTTAAGTACAAAGGCTAAGTCCAGTTGTGAGAAACTCGTGGAGTTGATTGGCAGATCCAGTACAATTTACAACGAAGATCACATGGAAAGAGAAGACGTCGTCAAGTTGTTTGAGTACTTCTTCCAATCAGACTGTATTCAGAAGATCATTGGTGAAGACGGTGAGAAGAAAGAGAACTTGGAGGAGGTCAAAAGACAACTGGAGATTTTCACTCCAGAGATTGAAGATCTGGATGATGGCAATGAAGATGTTCAGTTACAAACACCAGATCTGACTTTACTTGAACATTTCTTGAACTCTGTTGACATCTATACCCCAGAGGAAGTTTCTGATGATGCCAAGCCTGAAGATGAGATTAAGGTGGATTCAGAGAACAGAATCTCTTTATCAACAATTCATGCTGCTAAGGGTCTTGAGTGGCCTGTTGTTTTTGTTGTTGGTCTAAATGGAGGGCAATTCCCAAGTGGGAGAACTGACGATATCATTTCTGATCGTGTCGAGAGTGTAAATGAAGATAGACGTGTGTTCTACGTTGCCACCACAAGAGCCAAGCATCTTCTCTATATCACTACAGGCACTACAGATCCGTCAGAATTCTTGAGAGAATTGAAATTGCATAGAGTTCAAAAGGCTTTCAAGGATAACGCTTCACTGAAAACGCTATATCAAGTCGCTGGTGAATCCCCTCCAACTGATGAAGACCTTCAATCACTTTGTCAAAGACACCAACTGATGATTCAAGAGAGAGACAATGAAGGGCTAGGTTCATATGGGACCAAATCCTCGTTGTCTGGTGGGTTCTCATTTGCTAGTGGCAAGAGTGTCCCTCGATTTGCACCTTCAGCAGATCAGGCTCCTCCTCAAGTTGCCCCTGGTTACTCCCTCGGCCAGGCTCCGAAAAGAGTCCACGTCCCACTGCAGACAAGATATACCCCCTTACAGGCATCCAATACTGTCAGATCTGCACCACTTGTTACCAAGATCCAGAACTCAATCCAGAGCACTGTTGGATCAAGTGCTGTTCCTGTGGTGGAGAAACGTGCTGCGCCTATTGGTGCACCACGTGTTGAAGCAGCTGCCCCACAACCTAGAAGGAAGACGCTCGGTATGAAGAGAAGACGATTCTAATGATCTGATTGGTTGTTAGTTAATGAATGTTGATGACTTGCTAGTTGTGCTTAGTTAACGTTAGTTGATGGGGGATTTGCTGGGGGAAATGTGTCAAAAAGAGTTTAAACTGTCGCTTACGGAATCCGGAGAAACCTCCATCGCTGAAAAGAAACAACTGAAGGTCCGCTCTCTCCACAATACGACAACAACGAATACCTACAAACAGCACTGATATCCACTCACAAACCGTCTCGTCCTTTGGCCCAATGAGTTCTGGATCATCAACGTCCTCGAATTCTGGAGGGACGCAGATCGCCAAGCCAACACCTGTCAGGCGAGCAACATCAAAACAAGACACAAGAGAACCTCCAAAGACAGAGTTCTCACACAGACCAACTGACATCTCTGAGATCCCACAGCTAGCTCTACAACTGCAACGAACTAAAGTCACAGATCTTCATGTTGAAGTTGGCTCGCGGGCCTTTGCCCTCTGGTTCGTTTTTTCAAGTTATCTGCCCATCCTCACAGCTTGTGTTTCACCCATCTCTAACATGATGAGCATTGGTGCTCTTGCCACGAAATGGCGCTTAACAGCAGACGACGACTACATTGAAGATTCCACTATTGTTATCACTTTAAATGCAGTTTCTTTGGCGCTGGGAACCATGGGCAACGCATCGCTAGTGATGAACTACAGCAAGAAGCTACCCTACAAGGTCTCACAGGTCGTTTCCATCACACTTCTCTTCGCAGCAAGTTTTATCCTTCTATCGGCAGTTCTTGTTGCCAATCACACATATTACGTTGGTGAGTATTACCGCTCTGAGGGTTTCTGGTTTGCAATTCTTACTACACTCCTATACTTCCTCTGTGCCTCAACGTGTTTAGCCAACTTCATGGGATACCTCTTGGGCAAATACCCGCCAGACTTCAACCTTGAGACCTCAGAGAGAGGTGTTATCTTCTACACTCTGCTTCTTGCAATTTGGTTCATTTGGGGTGCAGGTATGTTTGAGCATCTTATGGATCTCTCATTTGGTGATGCCATGTACTACTGCTGTGTATCACTCCTTACTATTGGACTTGGAGATATACCGCCACGCTCAGATTCTGCAAAGGCAATGTGTCTCATTTATTCCTTCACTGGGATAATCATCCTGGGTTTGGTTGTTGCAATGATTCGTTCTATGATGCAGACCATGTCGGCACCTGTGCTCTTTTGGAACCACGTTGAAGAGAGAAGAAAGAAAATCTACCAGAAAGTACGTAATGAGGACATTGCACTTACCCCAGAGCAGTCGTTTGATATTATGAGATCAATCAGAAGAGATTCTAAGAGACACAGGGGCCATCTCAACATATTCATCACAGTGGGTCTCTTCATCGGCTTCTGGCTCATTGGTGCTCTTGTTTTCCATTTCGCTGAAGGTTGGAGGTACTTTGATGCAGTCTACTTCTGTTTCCTGTGTTTGATCACTATTGGATATGGAGATTATGCACCAAAGACATCTGCTGGAAGACCATTCTTTGTTGTTTGGTCTCTTGGAGCAGTCCCGCTTATGACTTGTTTGATCACTTCCGTTGGTGATACAGTGTATGATCTCGCTATGGGTGGAACAGTTGGTAAGCTTATCATAAAGATGCTTTCATCTAATGAGAAGGCTCCGAAATCGAAGCAAGATGAGGAAATACTGCAGTTTGAAGAGTTCTTCCACCCTGAAGACACTGATGAATTGGACGAAGAGGAAACAAGATCTGTGGACGACATCTTAGAAGAAGCAAAACGGAATGATCCTCGAACAAGACGCATTCTGAGAGCAAGGGATCTTGTCACAAGTCTGAGAAAGATTATGGCTCAGGCCAGGGTATCTCCAAAGAAGAAATATGATCTTCAAGAATGGGAAGCGGTGATGAGTCTTTTGGATGTTGAGACTGATAAACTAGATGATAAGGGAAAGTATGATGTTAACCATGGATGGTTCTGGATTTGTGACAATTCCCCATTGAGATTCCCCATCAATGAGTCCGACTACCTACTATATTTATTGTTCAGCAAGCTAGAGGGTGATATTTTAGAGAGGGCTAATATTCTGGAACAAGAGCTCCTAAGTGCATCTCAAAGTACGGAATAATGGTCCTTCACGACGTTATGAAACCAGTTTTTGCATTTAATTTGGATAATTGTGTTATGTGTTACGTTCTTTTGTTATAATATATTAAGTCATTCAATCATTAATTTGGGGTATCTAACTTGCCGGTGCCGGTGGAGCTACTGCCGTAAACTTCTTCTCCTTCGACTTGATCATATGTGCAAGTCTCGTGTCAGGGAACTTGAAAGTAGGATCGACCCTGCAGAAAGCATCTTGGAACAACTGTTCTGCCGTAGGTCTCTTCGTGGCATCAGTAACAAAGCAACTGTCCAAGAAACTTCTTCCCTCCATTGAAACATGTGGAAGTGTGTCCTCTGGAATAGGTGGTGCTGCCTTGGCCTTGCCAATCTTCAGCATAGCAGGAATTGCCTCCAAGTTCGACCAAGGACGACGTCCAGCAAACATCTCCAGAACAACACATCCAAGAGACCAGATATCAACCTTAGCACTGTATCCTGCACCGGCACTGTGCACCACCTCAGGCGCCATCCAGAAAATGGAACCCTGCATGGACATACCAGTGTCATTTGCATAGATATCATTAGACTTTTTGGAAATACCAAAGTCAGAGATCTTGCAAACACCATCCAAATCAAGCAACAAGTTATCAGCCTTCAGATCACGGTGAAGAATTCCTCTTGAATGTAGGTATGCTAGACCTGAGACCACCTGGTTTGTTAAGAACTTGATCAAAGGCTCGCCAAACTTACCATGAAGCCTTAAGCATGAAGCAACAGAACCACCAGCAACATATTCCAGGAACAACGTGTACTCGGTGCCTCTCTGTTCGAATCCCAAGTATTGAACGATGTTAAGGTGATCAAGATCTTTTAGCGTATCGACCTCGGACTGGAGCGCCTCAACCACATCCTTCACTCGTTGGGAAAACTCCCCATTTGATGGAGTACGGACTTGCTTAATGGCAATCATTTCACCGGTGGTGACGTTCAAGGCCAAATAAACATTACCAAACGTACCTTTACCAATAAGCTCACCCTTGATCCAGGAGAACTCCTTGATATCATCGTTCTTGTCTCTCTTCAGCTTGCTGATCAACAATTTCTGGTTTGACTTCACTTCAACAACCTTACGACCCCACATCTTGGTACTCTGTCTTCTTATCAATCCTGAAGATGTATCACTGGTCTTCTTCATAATAGACTCCCTTTTTCTGGCTTCACCAGCTTCTTTGGCAACAGCACGGATGGTCTTCATTCTCTGAGGTTTGTTCAGCTTCTCCATGTCACGATCACTGCTGCTCACAACCCTCTTTAACTTTGGTTTCTGTTGGATTGTCTTGTCATTAAGTGGAGATGCAGGTGGAGAACTTACATCCATAACTGGTTGGTCCAAATCGGCGTTGGGGAAGAACTTCTCCAAGTTGTCATAAAGAACTTCAGGTGCAGGTCTCACGATCATCTCAGAAATAGATACTTCACTGGTATTCTTGGAGTCACCCGGTGCCTTAGCCCAGAAATCTTCATCAGAATCATCATCGTCAGTGTCATCAAGCAGAGGGGCATCGTCAAAGGAAATAAAGTTCTCCTTAAACTTGTCAACTGTACGTGTGGAAAACTTGCGAGATATTGATCTCTCAATTGCAGCATCACGACTTTCCTGTACCGTTGCAGTCTCGGCTTCATACTCAAATACCTTACGTGATATAGGAGAGACTGAGCCACCACCTTTATAAGGTTCTGGAATCAGCGTGTTGCTTGAGCCTGGTGCATAAGAAGCAATGAAAGTTCCCTCGTTACTGAGAGACTCTGGAACAGGTTCAAGAATGGAGAACAAAGAGCCCTTTGAATCTGAGTTTCTTGCAAGTGAAGGTCTGTCAACCTTCTTTGGAGGAGGTGGAGCTGATCTTCTAGCAATGAGATTTGGCTTGTCAACGTATGGAGACTCTCTTCTTTTGTCAAAGTTAATCTCTCCCTTTTCTGTTGGCCTCACAATTCTGAAAGAGCTTGGATGAGGCTTACTGATCTGCTTTGGTGGTGGACGTTGGATACGATGTTGAGATGCAGTAGATGGAAGACTGATAGCTGGACCCAAAGGCTGGCCATGTAGGTCTGGTGTGCTCTTTGACATCTCGGAAGATGCACTAATGGTTGGGATTTGTTGATGCTCCTTGAAGTTCAAGTAGTCGATCCCTGGAGACTTTGTGATAGTGTTCTCATAGTACTGCTGTGGGGTGTTTGGATAGACCCGATCACTGCTCTCAAACGAGTGCAGATCAGAAGTACTGGTAACAGATGAACTCGTAACTGTGGATAGTGTGTTTGTTGGCACTATCAGGAACTTTCCACTGCAATGGTTGAAGTGATTTGAAACAATGTTCTCCAATGTATCCTCATCCAAGGCCTCACCGATGGAACATCCAAAATCTGTCAGGTGGACCGTAATATCTGTAGCATTGGAAGAAATAGATTCCGTAAGTGCCTTTCTGAACTCATCCTTATCTTTGCAATTACCGACATTCACTGATATGAAATTCAAGTTGTCTAAAGTGACCAAAATGAATTTATCAGAGTTGCTCTTCTGTGGTATTGGCTGGAATTTCCGGTCGATGATGTAAGGTGGGATGACTTCTTCAAACCTGGATCCGCTGGAAGTTTTCATGGTTTCAGTACTGCGTTTAAGATCAATGCTTCTTCTGCTGTCAAAGCTAGATCGGCTTCCTTCGCTGTCTGCTTTCTTTGTGTAAGAAGGAACAGGACTCACAGGAGAATCGATGCTCGACTCCCTTGTTTTCGATCGGTTGGAACGAAGACCAAATTTGCTGAGAATACCTCCCTTGTACTCCTGCCCTTCTTTTATTATCTCTCGTTTCTTCTCTTCTTGGGTCTGTGGAAGATGTGATGAGCTTGAAGAGAATAACGAAGTGAAAAGAGAAGACTCTGAAGAATTAGAATTGGACTTGTGGTGACGTCTGAAGAATCCCTGTTGTGTGGCTGGAGAAATTGGAGAGCTTGGCCACATATTTTGAGTTGTCTCAATACTGGAGACAGGTCTCTTGTGAACATTACTTCTTCTTACAGCAGTGGCATTTGTCTTGGTTGGTCTGACCAACTCTGTGGGCGAATCATCAAAGTTAGGCGCCGACCTTGTAGGGACAAGCTTCTCAGTAGTGACAGGACCATCAGATGTGGAGCGCCCATGTGATTTGGGATATGCATCAGGACTAGAGTCCAGACTTCCAAATGAAGACGTGCTTGCTGTCTCTGGTGGAGATGTCACTGTCGTTGCTGAAGATAGTCTGTCAAGCGTCTTTCTCAAGAGATGAATAAAACGCGATTGTGTGGAATCATTGGAAGTATCCAGCTCATTCTTATAAGTCTTAAGATTCTGGTAGCTGGTCAAAGAGAGAAACTTCTTTCCCACAAGATTGTGCTTGGAAACACAAGCAGACCAGGATTCATTGAACTGGTTGAGTTCGAGCCAGAATAAGACTCTCTCCAATGTCCATTCCTCCGGGATGTGAACTTCCCATGAGATGGAAGATTGCCTGCTATGTTGAGTGCTTTGAGGAACAAATGCCTTCTCCGTAGGTGTAAACTTTGTGATAACAGAGTTGAGTGGAGACTCGGGTGCTTGGACTGCACTGGTGTTGAGGAAACTGAAGTCTCTCGAGCTATCATTGATGTAGCTAGCATTTGCAGACTTTGCAGGTGTGGAGGTGTGAATAGTTTGACCTTGACCAATATCAGTTTCAATTGTTAAGGGTATCTTTGGTGATATCTTCCGTTGTGGTGGCATAGAGAGCTTTGTTGGAGTCAAGTCTGAAAGCACGTTACTGTTGTCCGACAGACTCTCGGAGCGTGCCGTATGGAAAGAGATGCTTCCTGCAGTCCCTGCTGTTGTGTCTGCTGCCATACTTCTATCAAGTGGAGACTGTGTAAGATTTGGAACCCTTGGTGGAGGAATCTGTGGGGGAGTTGGCGAACTGTTTTGTAATACTGTCTTAGCGGGAGTGTTGCGCATAGACGTCTCGAATGAAAACTTGGAAGCATCACCTTCACTAGCGACAGATCTATCAGCATTGTAATGAGTTCTTGGAGGGTCTTCAGATTTGATACTGGAGTTGGAAAACTTCCTTATCTTTTCAGCAGGAAAGTAGGGGTTGATAGGGTCGATGCTAATCTTCTTCATCCCTTGGTTGATATACGGCACCGAATCTATAAGGAAGTCAGGGATGTTGTCACTCCCCTTCTTCGTGGCATCTTCATACTTCCTTGCAGACATTGTGGAAGTCAAAGTGATGCCAACTGAACTGAGTGTTGCTGCCGCCGTTGATGTTGCTGAGACAAACTAATAATAGCTGGTTGTAAGCGTGTTGACACTTTTCAAAGAACGCGCGCGCTAGAAGGGCTATCCCCAATAATGACGTAGCCCATATCTTCTGCTCCACAATCGACAACATAAAGAGTTAAACTACATCAGTAAGTGAACCAGCAGTAAGTAATGTCCTACGGTATTTGAAATTTAACCTTCAGGCCGTCCCTGGCCAAGATGTATGTACATAATGTTCTATTTACACATCAGCATGTCCCCGACATTTCTTCTTCCACTAACAATTTTCGTTTACGATGGATCAAATCACTTGAGGTTAATCTCAGTGACTCTCAATATCGTTCTGTCTGGCTTGGAAATAGCGTGTCTGACCTTTCTCTGTCTTCTCTTTGTGATCTCTCTAACCCTCATTGGGAGCTTTGTCTTCTCAAGCACAACAGCCTTGATGGAGTAAACAGATGGGTCGATTGGTGAATCTGTGTATGTGTAGTTGCGGCTACCAATAGTAGTGACATCGTGGAAGTTAAGAACATCACCAACTTCAGCAGTCTTAAGATGGAAAGGAAGAACCATCTTGTCGCCCACCGTCACGAGGAATGGGTTGTTGTGCACCTTGACGACAGCATAGAGGTCGCCTTCAAGTTTGAGGGGTGTGAGATCTGGAATGATCTTCTGTGTGGCTTGTGATTTGGCTGTAATAGGCTGTTGGGTAGTCTGGTTGAATCTGATTGTGGATGTAGTGAAGGTACGAGGTAAGAGTGACGTGATGGCCACTCTTGGAGCACAAGCAAGTGGTCTAACACTTTGCGTCAATGTAAGTCTTCCTAGAGCACGAGAAAACATGTTTTTAGGTGTGTGTGACTGTGATCTGGGCGATACGTGGAGAGCGTAAAACTTCATTTGATGAAGCGAGCGACTTCAACTTTTTTCTGCTGGACGACCTGCACGCTGCAACTTGCAAGTTCAATAATCGTGCAAATGTCCTAATTAGGTAATTTACTATTTTGGGAACATGAACTTGTTCGAAGAACATTACAAAGATCCTGGGGAAAGTTTTCAATTTCTTGTTGAAATTAGTAATAAAAAATGCGTTAGATTTCAGTGGTATGGTTCAAAAGGCGAAATTCTCAATTTTGAGAACAACAGATACTAGAGTCTACATATCAACCTTCCGATATACTCGCAAACTTCTATTTTCTGGGAAATTGCCTATTTTTTGCAGTGATAAAATCTTCAAATTAGGCCCTTTATTCAGTTGTAAAAACCCTTAATTACCCATAGAATTTTTCATTATGTCGTAGCTTCGAATTCAGACGTTTTCAGATTCAAATCAGAGTTGATGAGGTGTGCAGGTGGATGTCTGGATGTTATAAAGGGGTATTGCCTCTAGGGCTGCGCGGGGGGGACCGAAGTTCGCGAAAGTCCCCGGGCTTAGGTCACCGGGGACCAACACGTGACCGATCCCCGGGGACCGGGACCCAGGCAGGCGGATCCCCCATAGTTAAGAGGTGACCGAGGGGACCAGTAGTAATAGGTATATATGGTAATATTATGTTAAGATTTAGATCACATTCATCAAGTTTCTGCATATTTTAAGCGTGTTTTACCCAAATTAGAGGCGGAATCATTAATAAGAGATACCGAGGGTGGATTAGCTCCTCGACCGATCTCTCAGACCCTCCCAGCTACCTCCCAGGGTAAGGTGGTGTCCAGATGTTCTCCTTAACTATGGGTCCCCTCAGTCCCCAGCTTAACTTAGGGGATTTGGGGACCGGGTCCCCGGGGACGGGGACTGGGCCACTCGGGTCCCCCCGCGCAGCCCTAATTGCCTCCCAGCTGGAGCTCAGGGTGGGCGATGAGATGAGGCACCCCGGCACGACGTAAGAAACTTCTATTAGAGCCACTCATTTTCTACGCTATCCGTAATATTAAGGACAGTTGTATTACATTATCTAATTATACAATGCGAAAACATCAGTTCTTCTTCTCTTTAAGGAGCTTCATAACTTTCTTTCTCTGCTTCAACATGTATCCAAAGAGAATAGGGAAGCCAGGAATGTAGGAGAGCATAACGAAAATGAGGAAGTACTTGTACCAGATACCAACCTGAGATGCAGCTTCATCAAGTGAGAGGTAGATCATGATCAACTCACTTCCGACACCGAGTGGATAGAGGACAAAGAAAAGGTTGTATCTGAGAATTTTCAAGAGCTTTGCAGGGTTTCCCTCAGTGACAATATTCTGAGCATAGAAAAAGTATCTCACCACTTCAGTAATAGACCAGGCCGTGCACATGGTGATGTAAGACCAATGGCTGTTGGCTGGTGAGTTAGGTAGCAATGTAAAGATACCCCAGACAAGGACGAGTCTTGAGGCAACCTGCATTGCTGTTGTCATTACTGGTGATCTGACATTACCAACAATAGCATTATAGATTTCATAAGCCGCAAAGGTTTGAACAATAGTGACCAATCTGTGTGTTGAGGAGAATAATTGTGGTTGGCCCAATAATAATGAGAGCATCATTGTGTTGAAGAAGATGATAAGCCAGAGAAGCGCAGAGAAGTTGTTGTATCTTGCGAGCATTCTCTTGATGCTGGGCCTATCAGCCCTTGCAACCTTCATCTCAGGTACAGTCCCTGTATTCGGTGGTGTACTCATTCAACAGTAGCGTTTCTTTTCTAGAAGATGATAGACATTGATGGCTTGGGTTCCGGGTACGCGTCAATTTATTCAACGTCGCGATTAAAATCCGCGGGGGCCGTACGTGTTGGTTACCGAGTGTCGCGAAAGCCAGACTAGAGAAGCTGTGTAGAGAGACGAGGGTAGGACCTCTATAGACAACTGGAATTAAGTGAGTAGCCATTTAGCTAGGATGGAGCTGGAGAAAGGGGAATACCCGTCCTTCTTATATATAGTCGTGTCTCTGTGGGCGTACCGTAGTGTGCCCCTGCCAGGCGGATGTAGGTTCTTCCTTGCTTCGGTCACAGTCGCGATCAGGGGAGGCCTGTAGGGCATTGATTAGATCTAAATCCTCTGAACACTACGACCCGATATAAAGGTAAATAACGAAATGGATGTGTCTATATGTAAATAAAGCCGCTTCTGGTTCTCAAAAGAAAGCAGAATGCGTAACAAGCATCATCAACATCTAGAGATGCAGGGAAAAAAACAGAACTTAGATCATCACTCATTAATGCTTTTCAGACTCGTTGGAAGAAGGAGACCTACTGTGAGTCTTGATGTAGTTCGACATACCTATGAGTCTGTCTTGTTCCTCTTCACTCCAGTTCAACTCACCTTTGCTCTTGGATCTCGACAAATCTGTGCCACCATTCTCATGGTCTTCTTCTTCATCACTGTCACTGGATGATTGATCATCATCGTTTGCAAATGGAGGCCTTTCAGCAGTTGGAGAGAGCATATCATGGTACAAAGGGTGATCTTTCTTGGTATATGACTGACCATCATCGTTCGGGTCAACGTAATCATCATCATCGTCAACCTGGTAGTAGTCGTTACCAGTATACATCTGAGTGCCATGGAACTTATCATCGTCTTCATCTTCATCGTCATCTTCATCAGAGGAACCAAACTTGTCAGGAAGGTCATTAGTCATTTGCTGTGACATATAACGTGAGAATTGATCAGCATCAACATCATCACCATCGTGTGGATCAGTTGGTGAGTCCTTATCAGCACCAGAGCCAACAATGTCATGATCAACATTTGGATCCAAGACCAAACCTCTTCTCACTTGTTCTTCTTCTTCGTCATCAATTGGATCTTGAACCTCATCATCGGCATCACCACCAAGTAGAGCGTTGTACTTTTCTCTTGTTTCGACCAATGTCTTTGTCACATACAACGTCCACTCTGGTGTAGAGGCAGCATCTAGGACAACCTGGTGAATGGTGCTTGGTGAGTACAGAGCAGTGAACTTAACAACTTCCTCGGCGATCAACGTCAAGTGGCCCATGTATCCCAGTCTCAAACCGTGTTGCTCTTCATAAGACTCACACTTCTCCTGACCATCAATGATAAGCTTTGTGATCTCACCACGACCGAACAGATCAATGGCCAAGTACTTGTTGTATCCAATTTCCATTGAACCATTAAGAATTTGTTGAACAATATCAAAGACGACATTATGGAGGAAGTTATTCCATGGGAAGCGGAAGAACATCTTGAGAATCAGAAGGATGACACCATTGTCTGCAAGGGCGATCTTCAAAAGATCTCCAACAACTGGGTTCTTACGGAGGTGCATCTCAGTCTCATCGTACTTGATATCCAAGACAGCTTCACCATCAGCATTCTCGCTAACATCAGCCTCAGTTTCCTGTTCAGCTTCAGCCTCAGAATCCGGCTCAGACTCCAGTGTAGCCTTAGTCTCTTCTTCTGGTCTTTCTTCCTCATCAGAGTCGAGTTTCTCAGAATCACTAGACTTCTTCTCTTCATCATGAGGTTCTGATTCTGTATCAATGCTCAATGTGTTGACTTCTCTGGACATCTCATGATCAATGTCAAACTCTTCAGCACGTTGTTGCTTCTCCAATGCAATGACTCTTTCTCTTTCAATGTCTCTCTCACGAACAATTTCTTCACCAGATTCATCATTCAAGAGTCCCATGTTGGAACAATGCAAAAGCTCAGCGATTAACTCGCAGATTTTGAATCTCTCAAAACCAAGAGGTTCAATGGTACCAAATGGTGTTTCCAAGTTTGGCAACTTTTGCTCTTCTAGCATGGCGGTGAATTTTGGAATGTTCTTAGAGAAGACCTTGATGAGATGACCAAGATAAATAGGATCCCTTGGTGTTGGTGGATGTGACTCAATAGTGATGAAGAGAACTGGGACAAAGTCGTAATCAGAGTTGTTCTTTCTGATAATCTCAATGATGATACCAACACCGTTGGCTAAACTGGTACCACCATACAGCATCAATTCACAGAGTCTCTCCATGACTGGCTCAGAAACCAATTCTCTTGTGAGCTCATTTGGACCAATTGTGGAGTTATCAGCATTGGAGTTTGCACTAATAGTGACGAATGCTTTGATGAAATCGCCAGCTGCTGACTGTATACTTGGATTAATCTTTGGGTCAAGGAATTCAATGAGTTTTGGGATCAATCCTTGGTCCTTCAGATTTTCAATGATGCCAGAGGGACTATCAGCCTTGTCTGTGCTGATGACCTTTAAAAGGAAATCCATGAGTGGTGGGTTGTCAATATGCTTGATAAAGCGATCCACGATATTGTTCTGATCAAGTAGGAATATCAGCATTTCATCCATCTTCATATCAAGGAGGTGCTCGTTGATTTTCATAAAGTAGGTGGAGAGGATCATAGATAATGGAGACTCCTTATCCAAGACACCCCAGAGCTTTCCCAGCAAATCATGGTTATCCATGAAGGAATCTGTAAGGGACCAAGAGTCTGCACTGAGGATCTCTGCAGCAACCTGCGCTCTTCTTGAATGTGTTTCTTGGGGTGTTTCCGGTTGATCAAGGTGGCTCATATCCTCTGAATCAGAGCTTGAGGTTGTGGAGCTCTTTTCATCAATAGCATCTTCTCTATGCTGCTGATGGAGAAGTTCTTCCTTTGTCAATGGTTCCTCTTCTGTGATTTCACTCTCCTCTGTGATGATATATGTGATAAGTTGGTCAAGAACTTCTCTGTGTCTCAAGTATTCAATCAATTTCAGATTAGAAGCGGCCAGTTCATCAAGAAGATCCTGTTCATCCAATAGTCGTCCCAAAATGTCCAAGTTTGGTATGAAATCGCCATCCTCTTCTATTGTATCATCAGGATTTCTGTTGTGTGGGTCTGGCTCAGAGTCAGAGGAATCGGAAGAGGAGGACTGTGTCCTTTGCTGTGTTAAAGGTTGCTGCTTCTCAGAAAAACCCTTCTCAAGAAGTGTATTTATGGAGGACAGATCACTGTAGCCATTTCCAAATCTCCAGAATGAACCAGACATGATGATAGTGTTATATGTGTGTACGTTCCTGGCGTCCGGTGTGTGTGTGCTGTAGGTTCGAGGTGTAAGTGTGGAAACGTGTTGTGCTCGTGTGACCTTTGAAAATTGATAACAACTTCTGTTCCATTCAGGTACAGTTCAGCTCAGTTGTTATATGCTTTCAACAAGATAAACAGTTAGACTCTCTGAAAAAGGCCGCGTGTACTTATGCGTGGGCGCTGTGGTCAGTGTTGGTGGCGCAGGAAAATAGTTCACACCTGTCCGATGGGCACAGAAACAAGATATGAGATAAGTTGTCTCAGGCCTGTGATGCAGTATATGGCAGTTCTCGCCTCCTGAAGTTAAGAGAAAACTTTGCGGATGATCTCTGTGTGTTCGGGAAGAGTACTCTTAAAGTTTGAGCAGAGCCGGAGAAGCGATTCTTGTTGAGTGGGGACGTGCGAACAGTGATGAGCGGTGAGGATCTCCTATATGGCAACGGGAATAGCGCCACTGGTGTTTGCAATTGATGGAGAACAACCGTGTATCAATAAATATGCTCTGGAAGGTACAATCAACCTGTGTTGAGGTTGCCGCCCTGTCGATGAGAGAAGGGACGCTGACGCCGGTGGTGATCAGGATGTGATAAAGTGAAACGGCACGTACAAGCAGGTGTGGGCCGTAAGTACTTCGCGGAAGTTGGTGGTGGTGGCTCTGATAGACGCTGTAACAGGTCCCAGAAGTCACTTGTGTGTGTGAGGCGTCTGCTGTGAGGATTGAAGGCTCGCTGCTCGTCAACAGCGTCTCCCATTTTTGCTCGAATTGTTTGGTCGCCAGCTGACTCGCTCGCCCAATGGTTTTCACTGTGTCCCCTACCGGATTTTTGCGTTGCGAGCCCTGGTGGGAACTACTATTGTTCTAGCTTTATCTTCTATTTATGATACTGTTGTGCATATATTCAGGTGTTTTTCACAGACCTTGACTAAAGCCAGTTATCCAAGCAACTAATTGATCAAATGGTGGAATCACACCGGCATTTGTCGTATCTGTGTTGTCGTTTTCAAAGGTGGCTTGGATCTTGTTCTTGATGTACTCAGGGTCGAAGATGACGAAGAAATGCTTCAAGAACAATAGCACATCAAGGCTAAACTCATTGTAGAACCTAATATTGTAAGATAGAACACGTAATAGTGCCTCCAAGAGAGAATCCAATCCCAAAGTGAAGTCACCGCCTTTCGAAAACAATCCCAAGACGCGGTTCTCACGGTTAGAGTAACGCATCTCCCACAAAGCGAGTAGTTTCTTAGCAGCCACAATGTCAAAGTTGGAGTTATATGAGGTTCTCAAGGATGAAACAGCATTTTGGAAATGTTGAGTTCTGAAGGCAGCAAGACCAATCAAACTCCACTCAAGAGCACTGTGTTTGACTTGCTTTTCGTTATTCAACTCGTTTTCAACAATGAGGACAACCCTTAAATCATGGTAAAGAACACCAAACAAGTCGTCAAGCCATCTCTCACACTGTCTTTTCTTTTTGATCTCTTTCACTTTTTGATCTTGTGGGAGACTCAAAGTCGATAGACTCTTAAACTCTTCATCCATCAAGAACACTTCAGATCTCGCCTTCAGAACACCATCCCAACCAATTCTGTTGACCATGATAACAAGTAGATCATAAGCTCTCTTGTATGTTCCCTGGACCACCTGCCCACTGATTCTCAAAAGAGCAGGGTCCACGCACTCAACTTCATGAGGAGCGGAGAAGGGCAAGAGGTTATGAGAATCACGTCCCCACACCTGTGTTGCTGTATCCCAAACGGATTTGACCTTACCTTCTGAAGGCTCTCTGAAAAACATCAGATCTTTCTTATCAGGAATAACCATATCCTTGGGTCTGAGGCCATACATCGGCATTGAGTTCAGTGAGATAAGAGCAGCTTGGATCTCATTATTAAGAATGTGACATTTGGTCAAATTAGCCCAAGCGTCGGAATTCAACGGACTTGCTTTGACTGCAGAAAGAGAGTTCTTGAGAGCAAGCTCATGGCTTCCCTTGGAAATCAAGAATTTGGCTTGCTCATTGAGCAAGAGAACATTTCTTGGGTTGGAAGTCAATGAAGCATGCAAGAAGCGAACTGCATCAAGTTCCCTATCACTTGCAAGAAGTAGCTTTGTGAGAACAACATCCATACTTTTCCATCTTGTTTTGATCTCTTCAATAGCATACTCGTATAGACCTGTAAGTTCGGTCAAGATAAGCAATGCATCGACCAAGTGGTTTTCATGCAGGTTGGGCTTGTTCACAAGATTTCCAGCACCGAAGAGGGCACCTTTATCAAGGTACTTCACAAAGGTGGTAATTGCCTTCTTTGCCTGAGAGATATTCATGATTGGTGTCTTTTCAATGAGCCCTGGTGTCTTTCTCTCGATATCAACTCCTACAAGGAGTGATCTCACGAGTCCACTAACATACAGCTCTTCCCAAACATCCAGGTCCACTTCATTCAAGATCTTGGCACTTCTATCACTTGGAAGAAGTTGAATGTCATAATTGTGTTGACCTTGACTGTCTTGTGGGAATTTGGTCTTGATTCTAACATCACAGTTTCTGATTGCGTTGAATGCACAGTATGTGAAGATCGTTGGATGTTTCATCGTGGCAGATGTTTGGTTCAAACTAAGCATCACCAAGTATGCCATTGGCGCAGTGGCAGAAGACACATCAATTCCAGTAATATGATGGTACTCACCTTCTTCTTTCTTGATCAAAGAGTTGTATTTCGAGAGGTGAACGAGGTCTGGAGGACCGAGTTCTTTGTATGTTGGAAGAGAGGCGGTTCGCGTTCCGATGGCGCTTCCAAACAAGTTTTCTGAGATCCTGTACCAAGTAGTTAGTAAATGAATTCGATCATTGTAAAGGAGAGACGAAGGGGTATGATAACATACACTGCTGTGATAACTTGTGGTCTTTCAATGCTGCTGCGAATGCGACCAGTGTCTCTCTTCTTAGGGGAAGCGGAGAGCACGGAGGCAAGGGACAAGGACCTTGAATGACCGTTAGTGGAGGCCGGTTTCGGTCTCATCGGTGTAATTGGTGCCATTGCCTTTGGATCAAAAGTAAACGAGAAACAAGTCCCAGTAAAGACGCTTTGGGTGTTGAACTAGCGTGTTGTTGACGTGGAGGGTTTGGATGCATGGTGCCTGTATCGGGAGATTTTTCGTGAGCGGCACGGGAGCACGATCGAGGTGTGTGTAAAGTATAAAAGAGCCAAGACACACAATTCGCTTATAACCTAGGAAACTATTGAGACCTATTATATTGCCATCGTAAGTCCATCATGTATTAATCGTATCCTCACTGAGATATATCATTATCTCAAAGGATCGTACAGCTCGTCTGAAACACTGATCTCCACATTCTCCCAGAACTCCTCAGTATGTGTAGGCTCCCAGCCATAGAAACGAGCCAGATCAGCACGGGTCAAAGCATTGGTGTCATAGAGAGATGAGAGAGGAGATCCAAAGAGTTCATCTGCCTCTTCCTCACTAAGAGACTGCACAATAGTGGTGTTTATTACCCCGCGTTCGAACAAGAGTCGGCCTATTCTCTGGTTCACGTTAAACCAAGTGTGTGATCCAGTCTCAGAGAAGTAATAACCTTCGTTTCCAGTCTTGATACTATTCTTGTCTTTGATCAACATCTTCAACAAGTGCAAGAACAAGGCACCCAGGTCACGAATGTGAATGTTGCTCCATTCGTACTCACCCCCCTCAACTGAGAATGATTGTCCCAACTCGATTGATTTTCTGATCAACAAAGGTATCTGAGAAGAAATCTTATTATCAAACCCTTCACTTGTTCCATAAATAGTCGATGGGGAGATAATGACGGGTCTGGCATACTCTGGGTTTAAATTCTTGATATTCATGATGGTTCTGTCGACCTCGATATGAGGCCTGTTATCAGGGAGATTGTTGATATCCTTGTTATCATCAATATCTGACCATATTCTCTTGTCAGATTGATCATGAGTGGCAATAAGTGATACACCTGCGATATGGAACAGGATTGTGGTTGATGTCTTGGTAGATAAGACCTTCTCAAGTACCTTTGTGCTTGGGAGATGGTTATTTGAAGCGGCATTAATGATGATATCAGCTGCTTGGAATTCTGTTTCAAGGAGAGAAAGATTATCAAGGTCACCGATAATAGGTGTTACGAGATAGTCAGTTTCTTCAAGAAGTAGTTTAGCCTTCTCCTCAGATCTTACCAGTGCCCTGATGTTGAAGGAGTGGTGTTTCTCTCTGAGAATTTTGGACAAGAATTCACCTCCAATGTAACCTGTAGATCCAGTAATAAACACATTAAGGTCTGTGTGCTGTGGTCTTACAGGTGGTGTATGACCTTGGAGCATCTTGAGCCATGAGCTTGGGAGAGCTTCTTCATAAGATAAGCCAAAAAAGGGGATATATAAGGCCATAACAAAGCCTAAAAGAAGCAATATGCAGCCAAGATACCTCAGTACAATCATGACTTAAACCTGAAGTTAATACAGGAAATTGAAAGCCTTATAATGCTTTGTACTAAAGTAGAGACCGTATAAAGAGAAGCCCCCCAGCCCCCAGAGATCAAGCCAAGTTTCGCGAATTCTGAGCCAACTCCAGACGGAAAGGATGAGGGTCAATTTTCTCTCACTTTGTCACTCTCTTTTGAGGCGGCAACAACAGCATTCCCTTTGGATTAACGGTCTTTTTGGTTGATAAAAAGACTATATTACTTTCTTTGATTTTGCATTAAATATTCCCCTTTTAAAGGGTTCTTTATCTTGTTTCTGGAGTTCTTTTTTTTGAAGTGTTTTTTTTTGTGGCCGCTGAAGGGTGTGTTTTCAAGAAATGTCTGGTACATCTGCAAATACCACTACCATAATGGATATGTCAAACTTGGAGGCTAAGAGATTAGCTGTGATTGCATCTATGAAGAGACGAGCTGCAAGCCGGAGTGCTTCGCAGTCACCTTCGTTAGAGCCAGCGGCACCTGTGATTGAGCGTACAGTGAAGGGAAGGGACAAAAATGCATTGAAAACATTGGAGGATGCAGTGATTGACTTGAGGAGTCTTGGATATTCATTTGATACGATTTTGGAGAAAACTAGAGTCCCAAGACCATTTTTGGAAAAATGCTACAACTATTGGAACTTCCCAGTACCTGCTGTTGTTACACCCATTGTTACACCCGTTGTTGAGCCACCCAGACCACCACAGAGGCAACAGTTCCCATCTTCAGTAACCTATCACGCTCCCAAGAAGTTTTTTGCCCACAAAGTTTACAGAAATAACCAGGAGGACAAACCGGAGTGGTTGAATGATTTGGTTATCGACTTGGAGAGTTCTGATGATGAGTCAGTGATTGATACCGATAAGGAAGTGGAAGAGATAACACTGGAGACTACTTCAAGAAGTAGTGAAAGTCATACATTAGACGAGGTGGACTCTTCTTCTGATGAGAAATTGCATGATACCAAGAGGAGAAAGCTTTCGACAGACAAACCTAACGAGAACCCGAAGCTGTCTACT
Source organism: Petasospora easanensis (assembly GCA_030580135.1). NCBI lineage: Eukaryota > Fungi > Ascomycota > Saccharomycetes > Phaffomycetales > Wickerhamomycetaceae > Petasospora > Petasospora easanensis. The sequence continues at coordinate 283,962 of JAKTSI010000005.1, read as the reverse complement.
GTCAAGATCAAGAAGGCAGAGTTGACTCAGCGCATTAATTCCTTAAGCAGTGAGATTGAGGAGTCCAGCAAGACCCAAGAGGAAAACCAGAAGAAAATTGGTAAGTCTATGGCCAAGATTAAAGAGGGTAAGACGGCAGTTTTCTCGTTACGAAAGAAACTTGAAGAGGCTGAAAAAGAGATACAGTATCACGAGGCAGAAGTTGAGAGTCTAACCAAGGAATCCGTATCTTATCAAGAACTCAAGTCGCAGATGGCGACATGTTTAATCGAGATGGAGGCATTGGAAACCGAGGAGAAGAAGCTCAACGATGCCGAGAAGAAGAGAATCGACCTTCGCAACAAGCTCTTACAAATGAAAGAAAAGAAGATGAAATTGGAACAAAAGAGCCAGGAGGGAAACAATGAGATCCAACAAAAGTCACAAGCCGTTCAACCACATAATAACAAGGAGAGTTTGAGCCCTCAGGATACCCAGATTGATACTGATAAACAGCCACAGGATTCCCCCGACAGCGATGTCTATGGGGAGACAATCCACAAGATCCCAAAGGTAATTATACATTTCACCATGACCAGCAAATCCACTTCTTATTACAATGGACAACTGAGAAATGATTACTAACACACTATTTTTTAGGCGCAACCTTCCCACTTCACTCCGTACAGATCTTTGGGTTTGCAACATAAAGCTCATCCAAGCCAGAATCATTCTATAGAGACTTCTGGCAATGGATCCGGTATAAGTACGGGGTGCAAGTCCGAACACAATGATGAGGCCAATGACACGTTATGTCCACTTGAGCTTGTTAATGGAACTTGTAACACCAAAGGGTGTAAGTTCAGACATTTGACAGCATGAATATAAACTGAATGACAGCTACAAAAAGTCGTAGTATGATAAAGATGTAGTTTTGTTTTTATGTTGGCTAAAGAATATGTAATTTAAGCAAAGTCACCTGGGACTGGGTACTCAGAGACCCACTTAGCAACCTCCTCACCCAAAGCCTTAACCTCAGCAGACTCATCAGCGAGCTTCTTGAAGTTAGCAAGCAAGGATCTGGCATCCTCACCCTGAGCCTTAGACTTCAAGTCCTTAGCAATTACAACAGCCTTCTCGATGTACTCAGCAACCTGGTCGAACTCCTTGGTCTCGAAACCTCTAGTGGTCATGGCTGGGGTACCGACTCTCAAACCGGATGGGAAGAGAGCAGACTTGTCACCTGGGATAGTGTTCTTGTTAGCGGCGATGTTAGCTCTCTCAAGAATGGCCTCCAAACGAGCACCATCAATCTCTCTGGATCTAAGATCGATGAGGATCAAGTGTGTGTCGGTACCACCAGAGACGAGGTCGAAGCCCTTAGATTTGAGGGCATCGGCAAAGTAGGCGGCGTTCTCAACAACCTTCTTCTGGTACTCCTTGTACTCTGGGGACTGAGCCTGCTTAAGAGCAACAGCAAGGGCAGAGATTGTGTGGTTGTGTGGGCCACCCTGGTGGGCTGGGAAAACGGAGAAGTTGATCTTCTTCTCCAAGTCGTAGTGGATCTCCTTACCCTTCTTGGTGACTTTTCTAAGACCCTTTCTGAAGAAGATCATAGCACCTCTTGGACCTCTGAGGGACTTATGTGTGGTAGTGGTGACGATGTCAGAGTATGGGAATGGGGACTGAGTGACACCAGCGGAAACAAGACCGGAAATGTGGGCCATGTCAGAGAGGAGGTAAGCGCCAACCTTGTCAGCAATCTTTCTCATTCTCTCGTAGTCAATGACTCTAGAGTAAGCAGAGGCACCGGCAACGATAACCTTTGGTCTGAAAAGCTCAGCAGACTTCTCCAAGGCGTCATAGTCAATGACACCAGTCTTCTCATCCAATCTGTATGGCATTGTCTGGAAGTACTTGGAGATGTAGGAAATCTTGGTGGATGGTGTCTGGTAACCGTGAGACAAGTGACCGCCGTGTGGAAGATCAAGACCCATGAGTCTGTCACCAACGTTCAAGATGGCGGAATAGGCATACAAGTTAGCTGGAGCACCAGACAATGGCTGGACGTTAACACCCCATTCAGCGGAATCAAGACCAAAGGCCTCAAGAGCTCTCTTCTGACAGAGGGACTCAGCCATGTCAATGAACTCGTTACCACCGTAGTAACGCTCACCTGGGTAACCCTCAGAGTACTTGTTCTGCATTTCAGAGCCCAAAAGGTCCATAACGGCCTTGGATGTGAAGTTCTCGGAAGGAATCAAGGTGATGGAAGATTTCTGACGAAGACGTTCCTGGGAGAGGATGTCAGCCATCTCAGGGTCAATCTCCTGAACAGACTTGGAGAGGAGCTGGAAAAAGCATTGTTAGTACACTGTGTGTATGAATTGACATATTAAGATTGGACTTACCTCCTGAGCCTTAGTGGAAACGGCATAGTTTCTCTATTTGGATAGTGTTAGCATGGCGATGAGCTTGGGGCAGAAAAAAAAAGTGACAGAATGAGGTGACACGTACAGAGAAAGATCTGGCGGCTCTCTGGGCAAGAGCAGCAGCACGGAACTGTGAACGAAGCATGTTGATTGCTTTAGAGGGATCCGGGGAATGGGTACGTGGCTAAAAAAGCTGGGTGTGCTTAGGACTTTTACTATGGGATGAGTAACGTCGTCCGTTCAGGTGTGCAGACGATCGTGGTTTTTGCGAATGCCGGCCTGGAAAAGTGAGATCCGGGGTCTTGGGAGAAGGCTGTTTTGAAGGTTTTGATGGCCTGATGACGGGAGTGTTGGATACTGTGGTGCCCAGTGGTCTGAAACGGACAAGAAATGGTCAGCCCAGCTCTAGGAAACTGGCTCCTTTTAAGATAACAACCGGATGTGGAGAAACTCTCTACGGGGTTCCGCACCATCAGGCTGAGACTTGACTCGTGAAAGTTGACTTCGGACGGAAGATCTGACTCTGGTTGACTCCGGGCAGATACCGGTTCGCGCAACATAAGTCACCCCCTCAGTGCGAGGCTTTTGAGCTTTTGAGTAGAGTGCGCACCGCCACTCGACCGGTGGCCCTGTTATCAGCAACCAGAGAAAGGCTGCTTGGCCACCGTTGCCTTGGCACAGCGCCCCAGAAACGTTATTTTGTTGATTGTGAGGTGCCTTTGAGGTGCCTGCGTAGACAACAGTCCGGGGGCAGCCCACCTACAAGCTCGTTAAGACCCGCAAAGAGTTCCGTATCAAGCGCTTATGGCGGGGGACAGTGATCTACCTTCTCCGCGCCCATACAGAAAATCTTGCCGTCGGAAGTTGGATTGTTTCCAACACCTCCCTTTTGCTCACTATAGATGACAAGGTCTTAAACAACACATAAAGCAATGACAGAGATTGTCCCACAGACACACAGCCGCTCAAGGAGCTTGAAGAGCATCTTTCGTCGTCTCACAGGCGACACCTCGCCTCGGTTATCGTCACCCTCAACTCCCGACGGCTCTCCCTCTATATCCAGAGCTGGTTCAGATATTTCTGTAAGCTCCATTTCATCCACAACTGCAAGACAATACGGCAAGAAGATTGATACCTTAGGAGATGGCGCAACTGCCAAAGTCGAGTTGTATTACCACAAGCATACGAAAACGCTCTATGCCGTCAAGTCGTTTAAGCACAAGGAGAGCTACGAGAGCCGAGATGAGTACAAGATCCGCTGTTTTAAGGAATACGACATTATGGCTGGATTGAATCATCCTAATGTTCTCAAGGCTTATGATTTCATATCTGGATTCAATTCTCATAAGATTATTCTGGAATATTCTCCTTACTCATTGTTGAAACTGATTCAGATGACCAAGCCATGCGAGGAGGAGATATCCTGTTTCTTCAGACAAACTTGCGAGGGACTACGATTTTTGCATAAGAATCATATTGCACACAGAGATTTGAAGATGGAGAATCTGGTAGTTGATGAGACTGCCACAGTGAAACTGATTGATTTTGGAACAGCGTTTGATTTTGGAGCTGATAAGAAACTTGCGACGGGAAACGTTGGAACAGAAGCACTTGTATCCCCAGAAGCACTTTCAAGTCTACAGTATGACCCAGAAAGCAATGATGTGTGGGGTCTTGGTGTCTTACTCTACAGCATGCTCAATTTGTCTTTCCCATGGAAGAGTGCAAGGTTATCCGACTCAGAGTTCAAGGCGTTCAAAGAGAACAAGGACAGTATCAGAGAAGGATTCCCTGAGAAGATGTGGCCTACGGTAACTCGAATTTTGGAAATTGAGGAAGACAAGAGACTGCGTATGGACTCTCTGCTAGAACTGGTGAGCGCATCTGTGGAAGAGCACTCAAAGTGCAATTTTAAGTTACACCAGAGAACTTGCAGAGCTTGCAGTAAGAGAAAAGACAAGATGACTAGTTAGACGAACTCACGAATTTTATGCCCTATAACGACCAGTGGATGAATGTGCTTGTACATGCATAGTTGCATTTAGGTTTGCCCCAAAGTCAACACATGCGCAAGTCTCCGACATCTGTCACAGATGATGGGAGGCTTGAAAAAAGCTATCCTAGAGCCCTAGAAGACAATGCAAACACGTCAAGTTGTAACTTTGCCAAGGACACTTTTGCATCTGATCTTGTGCATTTTTCCAGCGACTTCGAGTGGAGTGTTCTTGACTGGGGGAACAAGCTGCAGATCTATAACCCGATTCGGCAAAAGGTAAACAAACCCCCTCATGCCGGGGCCGCTCATCAAAACAAACACGAAAAAAAAGGCTGCTCCTACTAAGAACTACGAAGAAGGATCCAGATTCCAGTCACCTAGTAAAGCACCTGTCATTCAGGGCGAAACACACCAGGAGCACTCCACCATTCCTGTCAGACGCAGTGCGCTGACAATTCCACATAAACAAACAGCCCACTATCTCGGCTTCGCACTTCCGTTCCCATCTTCAAGACTACCTCCGCAGGCACATCTCGAGCTAAATTTCATCTCGGAGAGAAGATCTGAGCAAAACTAGCGGGAGACTATAAGACCTAAGAACATCCACCTCCACCATCCACAACGACTACCTACATCACCACCATCGGTAACACACCACAACAGCATACCACAATGGCGAAACGAAGCCGACAGACACTATGTTTGTTGTTGCTGGTACTGAGTGTACTCATATCCATCGCCACAGGCATTCTCGGGGTACTCACCTATATTGACTTCCACGGTCAACTGAGCCAGAAGAGCACATTTGCACTCATTGTTGGAGAGTTCATCAGTGTGTTTGCCCTCCCTCTCCTTCTTATACGGCGTGATCTGACATTCACAACAAGCATCATCATCACTTTCATTTCTACATTCCTTTCACTTGGAGCTGGACTCCACCTTTTCAATCTCTCCCTACTGGGAAACACAGCATTTAATATCCATACCACAATAATCTTCAAGCTCTTCATTTCCCTCTTTGTTTCATCGCTCTTGTTTGGGGGTGCTGCTCTCGGCTCCATGGCCCAAGCATTCTATACGGAATGGGGAACCGAATACGAAGAGGAAGAACTTCAAGAAAAAGAAAAGAACCAACAACAGGGATACATTCCTGAGTCAGGATCCCTTTCTTCAAAGGACAAGTCGGTCTCACTGAAGGCTTCTGCTGCTACACTTGTTGATGGCAAGCATCATGATGGAGATAACCTTACGATCTCAAATACCAACAGAAGCAACAAGAGCACACTTGGCTCATTCTCTTACAAGAGAGGTAATACAAACACAACAGAATCGATACCCAACTATAACATCAAGAAACTCTCTGTTATTAATCAATCATCATCATCCACGAACATTAATGATCTTGCCTTTATACCACCTTCAAACTCATCACATACGATCAAGAGCACCCTTTTCACCCCAAAACTTTCGAGATTCCAGGAGTCTCAAACACCATCCAAGTTGATGATGCTGGAAAGAGATGCGATCAAGAGAATTCCTTCTGCTTTGCTCCCACCACACTTGAGGCTTCACGATAAGACCTCGTTTGGACAACAGCGAAGCAACAGTGAATCACTACCACATGCACACAGCACAAATGAGATCTCACAACAGTACTTCCAGGAGACTGTCATTCAAAGCATCCCAAGAGCCGCTACCATGGGGAATATTACACCATTCTTCAGAGAGGATAAGGGAATGAAGACAATCTCCCTTGAGGATTACGAGAAGAACTATGACCGCATTCAACAGACACAGTTGGCAACTCCACCTAATATCTACCTTCCCTTCCAAGAGCCAGTCGTGTTTGCTCCCACCGAAGTTGATGAAGAGGCGGTCATGAGTTCCGAAGGTAGTGAGAGCATTGTTACTGCTGAACACTCCAATGACTCTACAGATCAAGCACTGAAGTATCTGGAAGATGCCCAAGAGGCTTCTAAGGACCCAGAGATATTGAGATCTGCCATGCATCATACCACTAATAGTTTGAACTTGGATCTATTGAAACCAGCAGAACTTTGGAAGACGAAGAGTTATTCTCCACATAAGTCATTGTTTGGTCATAGCCGCAGGGGTTCTCAGTTCTCCAATAAGGGAAACAGCTCTTCATTGCCTGGCTCACCAGTGCGAAGAAGAAGACGTTCATCACCAAGAAAGATGGGTATCAAGAACTTATCATTGTCCAGCATCGTGTACAAAGAGGACAAGATGAGTGATATGCCAGACTTTGCATACGTTCATGAACTCCAGAGCTCACCAACCAAGAAGAAGCAACCGACGATTCCAAATCCCGAAACTCCACCAGCAAAGGGCAAGAGTGTTAATGTCCTGAAGGACAAGACCAACACCACTCCAGACTCTAACTGGTCGGGTAGTTCACATCACAGTGTTTTCCCGTCCGAGGTGATTGGCGAATATGACAAAGAGAAGTGGAAGACAATGCAGCGCTTGAACCTCGTTGGAAATGAATATGATACGGTATACCCAAACAGAGCGCTCTTAAACAATCAATGAATATATTTATTTAATGGTTAGTCTTATCGTAGCCGGATCAATCAGCCAAAAAACGGTTGGCCGTATAAGGGCAGTCTCGTGTGGCCCAACCGATTCTCCTGCCGCGCGATGGACGATGGACGACGAGCTGCCACGGCGGAAATTTCGATAAGTTAAATCACTCTTTACCGACTCTCCCATTCCTTTCCTTTGCAACACAAACAGCATCGCCTCACTCATCGTCGAAAGCATCATAGTCCCAATAATGGAGCTTGTCGAGAACGTGGCTGTGAAGTCGTCCCAGCTGCTGAGGCCCCGTGACCTCTCCCAGCGTATCTACGTCTTCCCCTTCTTGGTGGCGTACCCATTCTTTTTCCAAATTTACATGAATAAGTATGACGAGTACATCAAGGGTTCAGAATGGACTTTCATTTACTTGGGTACCATTGTCTCTATCCAGGCTGTGCTCATGTTGGCTCCAAACTGGAACATCAACGTTGACGCCCTGTTCAACTACGTCACCGTTGACAAGCTTGATGAGGCTTCCCACATTTTGCTTCACGCTGCTCCAAACTTCGGCGCAGGCGCCATCACTGAGATCAACCGTGACAAGTTCCCAGATGGAATCCAGACCTCTTTTGTCTTCCAAAAGAGACGTTTCTTGTTCCACCCAGAGACTAAGAAGTTCACTCCTCCACAGTTTGCAGTTGACGAGGAACCATTGTTGAAGACCCTCCAGAGTTCTAAGGGTCTTTCAGGTGATTTGAACAAGTTGAAGCGTGATTTCGGTAAGAACCACTTTGATATTCCAATTCCATCCTTCTGGGAACTCTTCAAAGAACACGCTACTGCTCCATTCTTTGTCTTCCAGGTCTTCTGTGTTGGTCTCTGGTTGCTCGATGAGTTCTGGTACTACTCCCTCTTCACATTGTTCATGCTTGTCACTTTCGAGTTCACCACTGTTTTCCAACGTCGTACTACTATGAGTGAGTTCAGAACTATGGGTGTCAAGCCATTCTCCATTTGGGTTCACAGGGATGGTAAGTGGAAACAGATTGAGACTACTGAGCTTTTGCCAGGTGACTTGGTTTCCATTACTCGTACTGGTGATGATTACGCCATCCCATGTGATTTGATCTTGGTTGATGGTTCCGCTATTGTTAACGAAGCTATGCTTTCTGGTGAATCTACCCCATTGTTGAAGGAGTCAATCAAGCTCCGTCCTGGTCATGAGAAATTGCAGCTTGACGGTTTGGACAAGAACTCCATTCTCCACGGTGGTACCAAGGCATTGCAGGTTACTCAGCCTACTGATACTATTATTTCTCCAGCCCCAGATAAGGGTGCCTTAGCTCTTGTTACCAAGACTGGTTTCGAGACTTCCCAGGGTTCTCTTGTCCGTGTTATGATCTTCTCCGCTGAACGTATTTCCGTTGGTAACTGGGAATCCTTCTTCTTCATCTTGTTCTTGCTTGTCTTTGCCATTGCCGCTTCCTGGTATGTTTGGGTTGAAGGTACCAAGATGGGTCGTATTCAGAACAAGTTGGTTTTGGACTGTGTTTTGATTATCACTTCTGTTGTTCCACCTGAGTTGCCAATGGAGCTGACCATGGCTGTCAACACTTCTTTGGCTGCATTGTCCAAGTTCTACATCTACTGTACCGAGCCTTTCAGAATCCCAATGGCTGGTAGAATTGATGTCTGTTGTTTCGATAAGACCGGTACTTTGACTGGCGAGGATCTTGTCTTTGAGGGTTTGGCCGGTTTCGGTTCCAGCACTCGTCACTTGTCTAAGCCATCTGAGGTCCCAGAGGTTACTAACTTGGTTCTTGGTTCTGCTCATGCTCTTGTTAAGCTTGACGACGGTGAAGTTGTCGGTGACCCAATGGAAAAGGCCACTTTGGAGGCCGTTGGTTGGAACTTGGGCGAGAAGGACGTTGTCTTCAGACAGGTCGGTAAGAAGGCCCAGAAGATCAAGATCTTGCGTCGTTTCCAGTTCTCTTCTGCTTTGAAGAGATCCTCTTCCATTTCTACTATTGAGGGTAAGACTTTGGTTTCCGTTAAGGGTGCTCCAGAGACTATCCGCCACAGATTGACTACTATCCCAGACAACTACGAGGAGATCTACAAGTCCTTCACTCGTTCTGGTTCCCGTGTTTTGGCCATTGCTTACAAGTATTTGGAGGACAATATTTCTGGTTCCAAGGTTACCAAGATTGAACGTGAGGATGTGGAGGAGGGTTTGACCTTTGCTGGTTTCCTTGTCTTCCACTGTCCACTTAAGGATGATGCTATTGAGACCATCAAGATGTTGAACGAGTCCTCTCACCGTTCCGTTATGATCACTGGTGACAACCCATTGACTGCTGTCTTTGTTGCCAAGGAGGTTGCTATTGTTGAGCGTGAAGTTTTGATTTTGGATGCTCCAGAGGAGCACCATGGTGACCACGAACTGATCTGGAGAAACGTTGACGAGACTAAGATTATTCCATTCAGCTCTACCGATAAGATTGATGAATCCATGTTCAAGACCAACGACATTGCTATCACTGGTTACGCATTGGCTAAGCTTCTTGACCACGACCAGTTGCACTCTTTGATTAAGCACACTTGGGTCTACGCCCGTGTTTCTCCTGCTCAGAAGGAGTTCATCTTGAACACTTTGAAGTCTATGGGTTACAACACATTGATGTGTGGTGATGGTACCAACGATGTCGGTGCTTTGAAGCAGGCTCACGTTGGTGTGGCCCTCTTGAACGGTACCGAGGAAGGTATGAAGAAGATTGCTGAACAGAGAAAGCTTGAAGCTACCCAGAAGGTTTATGAGAAGCAATGCGAGCTCATGAGCAGATGGGGTAAGCCAAATCCACCAGTTCCAGTTGCCATTGCTCACTTGTATCCACCAGGTCCAACTAATCCAAACTACTTGAAGGCTATTGAGAAGCAGGGTATCGAAGTCACTGAGGAGATGAGAAAGCTTGCCGACCAAGCCAAGGTTGAGGAAGAGATTCCAGTTGTTGACCGTAACGGTAACGTTGTTAACAACAATGCTCAGTCCGAATTGTCTGGTTTGTTGATGAACTCTTTGAACCAACTTGAGGAAGAAACCGAGGCTCCAACTTTGAAGCTCGGTGATGCTTCTTGTGCTGCTCCATTCACTTCCAAGCTCTCCAATGTTTCCGCTGTTACCAAGATTATTCGTCAGGGTCGTTGTGCTTTGGTTTCTACCATCCAAATGTACAAGATTTTGGCTTTGAACTGTTTGATTTCTGCTTACTCCCTCTCTGTTATTTATTTAGCTGGTGTTAAGTTCGGTGATGGCCAAGCTACTGTTTCTGGTGTTTTGATTTCCATCTGTTTCCTCAGTATTTCCAAGGGTAAGCCAATTGAGAAGCTTTCCAAGGAGAGACCACAACCTGGTATCTTCAACGTCTACATCATGGGTTCCATCTTGGGTCAGTTCGCTGTCCACATTGCTTCTTTGATCTACGTTACCTCTGAGATTTACAAACTCGAGCCAAGAGAGCCACAAGTTGATCTTGAGAAGGAGTTCTCTCCATCTTTGTTGAACACTGGTATTTTCTTGATCCAGCTTGCCCAGCAGGTTTCTACATTCGCTGTCAACTATCAGGGTAGACCATTCAAGGAGAGTATTTCTGAGAACAAGGGTATGTACTACGGTTTGTTGGCTGTTGCTGGTTTGGCCTTTGCTGGTTCTACGGAGTTCATGCCAGAGTTGAACGAGGCTATGAAGTTCGTTCCAATGACCTCTGACTTCAAGTTCAAGTTGACTTCTGCTCTTGCTTTGGATCTCATTCTCTCATGGGCCATCGAGTTGGTGTTGAAGTACTTCTTTATGGACTCCAAGCCAGCTGACATCGCTGTCCGTGACGAGGATCTAGAGGAGAAGAAGTGAGCTGCTGGTGTTGCAAACAAAACAAAAAAAAGAGAGAAATAATTGAGGCATAGATGGTCGTTGGACGATTGGGAAGCCAGCTGACCTAAGATACATTTGATCATGTACATTACCCAAAAACACTCTATAAAGTCTCTAAGGCACATTAATTTTTTAAACAGGGAGTAGTCGTAATCGTTAATTAAGTCAATCTCTTTTTAACTTCGTTGACGTCAAAGTCTTTCCATCTCAACACAGAAACCTCTCTTCCTTTGAAAAGCGTGAAGACATCCGGAAACTTGGTGTTCAAATGCAGGACAAGGTCTCTAGACTCCTTACCTGCCAATGCGTGTTTTATCTTCAAACTGTTCTTCACTTGTTCCGTCAAGCCATCGATGGAATGTGGTTTGTCCGGTCTCATTGTTGCAACAATATCCAGAACCTGTCCGATTTTACTATCAAGATAGGCAGCATACTTTTCTTCTGGGGACACCTGATTCTCAAGTTTCTCAGCTTCCTTCTTTCTGATTCTCTCCAATAAGGAAAGGCCAGACTCATTTTTCTGCTTCTTTACAACAACCTTCTGGATAATCTCAGTTCTTACCCTCTTTTTTGAACTTGAAGAAAAAATACCCTTTCTAGGGATTGATGAGACACTTAAAGTAGGAATATCCACGCCTTCGTGTGTTTTGGTCCATTCCTCTAGTCTTCGTACAAACTCATCAATACGTGTTTGGATATTCTTGATAACCAACAAGTCCTTTGTCTCATCAACGTCAACGACGATCTCATTATCATCATTCATTTTCAACTTAGCAAAGTCATTCCAAATGTAGAAACACTTCAAGAAATCAGAAAGGTGTACATCAAAGTCTGAAAATCTCTTGACTTGAGGAACGAGAGAGTAAAGCTTAATATCTGCTGTACGTGTTGGAACGTTCATGTATAGCACTTGATCCAGGGCAACAAAAGTCTTGTACAGACGAGAGAAGAGTAAGTCATGTAAAAGACCCTGAGCTTTCTCTTCTTGCAATTGTGCCTTATGCAGTTTCTTCTCAAGGTGTTTGAGTTCCTTTGGGTAATGAAGCTTGCTGACATCTTTGTACTTCAATACCAAATCATTGAAGATCATCTTAGCAACTGATGCAGAGGGTTTGAAGTTAGATTTTGTTGCGGGAGATCTCAATTCATCTCGTTTGTCCCTAATCTTGAGGATATCTTTGTGGATTGGGAGAGGTTCCAGCTTAGCGTCAAGCTCAGCGTGTTGATAGTAAGGAACAAGGATTCTTCCGTCCTCTGGAGCGATGAATTGATAGGATGTGGCCATGCAGGAGCTTTCTGTGAGATACTCCAGGGATTTACCAACAATAACGATAATGGAATCGGCATCAGATTGGGGAATTTCAAGCCATTCACCGAAAATGTCTTGGAATCTGATGGCTGATGACTTGGATGAGGGATAGTAAATGTACGTCAATAGGGATTGATCTTTGTGAGTTTCGAATGCAGAGGTTTTTACTTCAAGAGATGGTTTGGAATAGTGATGCAAAATACTAGCCCGTTGATATGAATGATCCTTTTTGACATATTTTGAAGAATTGTTGATTTGAATGGACTCAAGTGCAAGATCGGTGATCATGTTGGAGAGGTTACTCATTGCAGGCATGAAATGATCTACCGCCTTCTTGAAATGAGGTAATTTGCTCTCAGAAGGATAAACATTCTCAGAAATAATGTTCACATAAGGATCTTTCAGGGCCTCTTTTGATCCACCAGCACACAATTCGATTGACTCAGCGATGATGATTTCTGAGAGACGCGTCGATTTGGTGGTCTCCATTGTATAACCGAGGAAGCTCTTTGAGTTTGATATTTTGATAACGTCCTTCTTACTCTGCTTAAGATCAAAGAACTTTGTAGATTGATCTCGAAGAAGCTCATGGATGTTGTGATCGAAGTGGTCATCGATGGATGTGAGTGCAAATGCTCCATACTCTATGAGAGCGTGCTTCAGTTGTGTGAGAAGGCGGTCCTTGTCATTGTTAAGAAGCGACAAATCGATCTGTGGAATAGACCTTGTGGACATGCCTTACTAGACAATTGCTTAAACGAAGTGTTTGTGTTAGCGCCCTGCAAATTGTGATTGTGTGATACGCGCGGATGGCTACGCGTAATACGCGCTTTTGAGGGATCTTTTTTCGCCTCTGGTGAGGGAAGCTTAGATCAGGGCTAAAATGTGGGGGGACCCATCGCATTGAAACACACAACAACTGCTCTCCTCAACGTCGAAAAAAAAGGATCAAACCCGATTAAATAATATCAAACATGAACATCAATGTATAATAACAGAAAATTTCAAACATGAAACCTCACATCACACCACCGAAAGTCCAGGGAGTTCGGAGTTTACCCATTCTCCGAAACCCGGACACCGCCGCCCCGCCAAATATCGGTAGGGTGACCCCCGGAATTATAAGCAGAAATTTCGCGAAACGGCAGCACCGGCGCCGCTCGTCGTCCGTAGAAAAAAAAAGTGTTCGACGGGCTTCTGCTGGCACTCTACTTAAACCTCCTTTCCCCACGCCACACAGGAAGTCTTTACCTCGTGCACTCATTTTAGTCACAGCAGAGCTCACCTGAATATTCACAATGCTCGCCAACAACTTGCGTAACTGCTTGCGTACCGTAAGTACACTTCTTTGTTGCTGTCTCTTGCCACCGTCGACTTTTCACTTTTGGTGGGGCAAAGGATGATTCATCATCTCACCGCCACCGCTGTGTTGAAAAGTCACAGGAACATGATTCAATAGCATTAAGGCATCATTAATTGAACACAATACTAACTTTGATTCACAGTCCCGTCGCTTGCCAACCCTTGCCCGTTTCAACTCTAACGGTAAGGTCCAGGGCCAGGTGATCGGTATTGACTTGGGTACCACCAACTCTGCCGTTGCCCTCATGGAAGGTAAGGTCCCAAAGATCATCGAGAACGCTGAGGGTGCTAGAACTACTCCATCCGTCGTTGCTTTCACCAAGGAGGGTGAGAGACTTGTCGGTATTCCAGCTAAGAGACAGGCCGTTGTCAACCCAGAGAACACCCTTTTCGCTACCAAGCGTTTGATTGGTCGTCGTTTCGAGGATGCTGAGGTCCAGAGAGATATCAAGCAGGTCCCATACAAGATCGTCAAGCACTCCAACGGTGACGCTTGGTTGGAGGCTAGAGGCCAGGTCTACTCCCCAGCCCAGATTGGTGGTTTCGTTTTGAACAAGATGAAGGAGACCGCTGAGGCTTACCTCGGTAAGTCCATCAAGAACGCCGTTGTTACCGTTCCAGCTTACTTCAACGACTCCCAGAGACAGGCTACCAAGGATGCTGGTCAGATTGTCGGTTTGAACGTTTTGCGTGTCGTTAACGAGCCAACTGCCGCTGCTTTGGCTTACGGTTTGGAGAAGTCTGACGCTAAGGTCGTTGCCGTCTTCGATTTGGGTGGTGGTACTTTCGATATCTCCATTTTGGACATTGACAACGGTGTCTTCGAGGTTAAGTCCACCAACGGTGACACTCACTTGGGTGGTGAGGACTTCGATATCGTCCTTGTCAGACACATTGTTGAGCAGTTCAAGAAGGAGAACGGTCTCGACTTGGAGAACGACAGAATGGCCATTCAGAGAATCAGAGAGGCTTCTGAGAAGGCTAAGATTGAGTTGTCTTCCACCATCTCTACTGAGATCAACCTTCCTTTCATTACTGCCGACGCTTCCGGTCCAAAGCACATCAACATGAAGATCACTAGAGCTCAGTTCGAGCAGCTTGTTGACGGTTTGATCAAGAAGACCGTTGACCCAGTTAAGAAGGCTTTGAAGGATGCTAACTTGTCTACTTCCGACGTTGGTGAGGTTATCCTCGTTGGTGGTATGACCAGAATGCCAAAGGTTATGGAGACTGTTAAGTCTCTCTTCAACAAGGAGCCATCTAAGGCTGTTAACCCAGATGAGGCCGTCGCTATCGGTGCCGCTATTCAGGGTGCTGTCTTGGCAGGTGAGGTTACCGACGTTTTGTTGTTGGATGTCACCCCATTGTCTCTTGGTATTGAGACCCTCGGTGGTGTCTTCACCAGATTGATTCCAAGAAACACTACTATCCCAACTAAGAAGTCCCAGATCTTCTCCACTGCTGCTGAGGGTCAGACTTCCGTTGAGATCAGAGTCTTCCAGGGTGAGCGTGAGCTTGTCCGTGACAACAAGTTGATTGGAAACTTCACTTTGTCTGGTATCCCACCAGCTCCAAAGGGTGTCCCACAGATCGAGGTCACCTTCGACATTGATGCCGATGGTATCATCAACGTCTCTGCTAGAGACAAGGCTTCCAACAAGGATGCTTCCATCACCGTTGCTGGTTCTTCCGGTCTCTCCGACTCTGAGATCGAGAAGATGGTTAACGACGCCGAGAAGTACGCCGAGCAGGACAAGGCTAGACGTGAGGCTGTCGAGAATGCTAACAGAGCCGACCAGACTGTCAACGACACCGAGAAGTCCTTGAAGGAGTTCGAGGACAAGATCGATAAGACTAAGGCTGAGGAGGTCCAGAAGCAGATCACTTCATTGAAGGAGTTGATTGCTAGAGCCCAGGCTGGTGAGGACGTTGATGCTACTGAGCTCAAGACCAAGACTGACGAGTTGAGAACTGCTTCTTTGAAGTTGTTCGAGGAGTTGTACAAGAACAACCAGGGTGATGCTAAGCCAGAGGACAAGAACTAAGTAATTTAGACATTGTTTTTTGATTGGTTTTCACTGCTGTTTTCTTTGCTTCTTTTTTTACTCTGTTTTGGAACCTGACGTTAACGAAAAAAAATAACTGCACATATGACCTGTTTTGCTTCTGGTGTTCTTCTGGCCTCTTATAATCTGATGATTGTACATATAGCCGTGTGGCTGGGCAGTTCTTTAGGAGCAGTTCGTATTGCATTTTGTACATAGTTGATAAGATGAATTTGAGATAGTGCGGCTTATAAAACTTGTAGAGAACTCGAGAATGTGGCCTTTAGATTATGTTGATGTTGCCCCCTCCGCGAAGTCGTTAGAGATCTCGAGTGAGATTCTGTATTTTTGGAGTGTGGCAGCCTTCTGGGGGCAAAACTACGCCACAAGGAATTACCTCCACACATAAACCAATCATGACTATGCAAGTCACACCTTTGACAAAAATCATCTTCCTCTCGGGATTCCTTGCTGCAGGCTTCCTCCTAATTATCCTTTCCTGTGCTCTGTGGTCAAACTGGTACCCCCTTTATGTTGGTAAGTAGACACCTTGCTTGCAGCCAATACCCTACAATACTAACAATGATCAGTTGCTATATTCCTCCTAGCACCTCTGCCAAACACAATCCTTCACAGAAGTGAATTTGATGATTTCATGAGCGACTCATCAGGGTATGTACCATTTCTGTCTTCATTTAGGGGAACCCGATATTAACCGTCATAGCAGCACCAATAACGACTTCGCTAAGTTCGTGACCGGAGTTCTTGTTACCAGTGGAATTTGCCTTCCAGCGGTTCTCTACCACACACAACTCGTTGTTTTGCCAGCCACGCTTATGAGTACAGCCGGTGGTTTACTCATTTATTCTTCCATCATTGTATTCACACTGTTCTTCAAGGAAGGCCAGGACGAATTCTGAATTGCACAGACGAAGGAAGGACAAAGCAAGCTGATATAACTTATGAGCTAATGTAACAGTATTGATGACTAATGCATATTCTATGGAATTACTCAAGGTAGTGCTGATAATGGACCATTAGATAAAGGTCCGGAACATCGCTCATAACCTTTCCCTTTTGGGCGATATATATACAAGTTACCCGGCAGCTCTCTCGTTCACGTCAAAAAATGCCACCGGTGCGTCAAATCGAAGACGAAATCGAAACCAAAACAGCTACAACTTTGGCCAACACACCAGCGCTAAACCAACCACAGCGTCTCGCTTCTGAACCGAGCGACGCAATTCTTCACTTCATTGGAAAATTTGTCTATTGCTGCATTTTCCAGCGCAGACAACCAATCACCAGATCACTCCAGATTCACTTATAGTTTTTCGCGTTCCCAACGGACACGTCGAAGTTTGGAAGGTCGTCTGATTCAGTGATATCGCCTCTTGCGTTCCTCACTTCTACACTAAACTCGCCCACCCCCCACAGTTCCCTTATCATATACATATAATGTCACACAGGAGACGTCAGTACCCACAGGCTCAGTACAACATTGCCCCACAAGCCCCTGCCGCTGGCCAGGTGCCAGTTCAGCCAGCTTATGGTGGTGCTGTCCCAGCCTACCCACAAGACAATGGCATCAACGGAGCTGTTCCAGTTGCCGGTGGTGCACAGGGTGGTTACTACTCCCCACAGACACCAAATGGCTTCCAGCAACCTCAAGGTGTTGATGCCGCCACTCAAGGTCTGGCCAACATGAACATCGGCGGCGTTCCACAAGCCGGTGTTGGTATGCCAGTTCAGCCAGCTTATGGCGGTGTTACACAAGGTGGTGCTCCATACGCTTCTCCAGTGCAGAATGCATATGGTACTGTGCAAGGCTCATACGGTGCCTCTTCTCCATTCGAGTCCCGTCAGCAGACCCTTCCATTGAACCAGTTGTACCAGACTGACCTCATGAGAGAGCTTCCACCAACCATCACCGACTTGTCTCTCCCACCACCACCTCTCATTCTCCCATCCAACGCTGCTGTTGTTCCAGGTGCCCCAGAGGCCAATGCTTCTTCTG
The DNA here is from genome assembly GCA_030580135.1 of Petasospora easanensis. NCBI lineage: Eukaryota > Fungi > Ascomycota > Saccharomycetes > Phaffomycetales > Wickerhamomycetaceae > Petasospora > Petasospora easanensis. Next base: position 266,353 of record JAKTSI010000005.1, on the reverse strand, counting down.
ACTACTTCAGATCCACATTGAATGCCATTCCAACCACAAACAACCTCTTGAAGAAGTCCAAGTTGCCACTCGCTCTTGTTGTCAGACCATACACTTCTTTGAACGACGATGTTAGACCAGTTCCAGTGGTTGAGGATACTGTCATTTCTCGTTGTCGTCGTTGTCGTACTTATATCAACCCATTCGTGGAGTTCACAGAACAAGGAAGAAGATGGAGATGTAATTTGTGTTCTCTGCAGAACGATGTCCCAGCTGCCTTCGATCACAGCGAACAGCTTGGTGCTGTCAACAGATACGACAGAAAGGAATTGAACTACGGTGTCGTCGAATTCATTGCTCCACAGGAGTACATGGTTAGAGCTCCACAGCCACTGATCCTTGTCTTCGTTATTGATGTTTCTGTCAACGCTGTCAAGACAGGTATGCTCTCTACTGTTGCAACCACAATCTTGGAGAGTTTGGACAGAATTCCAAACACTGATGGAAGAACTAAGATTGCTCTTCTTGGTGTCGACTCTGCTTTGCACTACATCAAGATTCCAGATGACTCCGAGGAGGGTGATGCCTCTATCTTGGTTGTTCCGGACTTGGAAGAGCCATTCTCTCCATCTCCAGATTCCCTTCTGATCAACTTGAAGGAGGCTAGACAGAACATTGAGAAGCTTTTGTCCAACTTGAACAACCTCTTCTTGCAGAACCTTAATCCAAACTTGGCTTTGGGTCCAGCTTTGAAGGCTGCACACTACTTGGTTCAGTCCATTGGTGGTAAGGTTATCTCTTTCGCCTCTGTCTTGCCAAACACTGGTGTTGGTAAGTTGAACGTTAGAGATGAGGCTGCTGTTGCCGAGAAGCCAAAGGAGGCTTCCTTGATGGCCCCAGCCGACTCCTTCTACAAGTCTTTCGCTGTCGACTGTAACAAGTCCCAGGTCACTGTTGAGCTCTTCTTGACGGGTGGTTTGTACCAGGATGTTGCTACTTTGGCTAACCTTCCAAGATATACTGCTGGTCAGACTCACTACTACCCAGCTTGGTCTGCCAACAGCATTGAAGATGTCAACAAATTGTCCAGAGAGTTGTCCAACGTCATCTCTCAGGATATTGCCTTGGAGGCTGTTCTCAGAACTAGAGGTTCTTCTGGTTTGAGAATGAACACCTTCTATGGTAACTTCTTCAACAGATCTTCTGATTTGTGTTCTTTCCCAACTTTCCCAAGAGATCAGAGTTATGTCATTGAAGTCAGCATTGAGGAGAACATCACAAAACCAGTTCTGTACTTGCAGACCGCTGTTCTTCACACATCCATCTCGGGACAGAGAAGAATCAGAGTTATCACTGCTGCTATTCCAACAACATCAAACATTTCTGAGGTTTATGCTTCTGCTGACCAGCTTGCCCTTACCGCATACTACACTCACAAGGCCATCGACAAGGTCTACAACGGCTCCTTCGACGATGCTAGAGAGTTGTTGAACAAGTATCTGTTGGATCTTTTGACAACATTCAAGAAGGAGCTTGTTGCTGCCAACGTTGGTGGTTCTTCCCCACTCATGTTATCTACCAACTTGAAGATGCTGCCATTGCTTCTGCACACTTTGACAAAGCACATGGGTCTTAGACCAGGCAGAGTGCCAGCCGATCACAGAGCTAACGCTTTGAACTTGCTTGGCTCTCTTCCAGTTCCACAGCTTGTCAGATACATCTACCCATCTGTTTACTCTCTCCATGACATGCCAGATGAGGCTGGCTTGCCAAATGAGGAAGGTGGTGAGATTGTACTACCAACTGCCATCAACGCTAGTGCTGAGCGCTTCGAGAGATACGGTCTCTACTTGATTGACAACACTACTGAGTTGTTCTTGTGGGTTGGTGGTGACGCTGTTCCAGAGTTGGTTAATGACGTCTTTGGCGTTCCAGATATCTTCCAGGTCCAGGTTGGAAAGCTCGAGCTTCCAGAGTTGGAGAACGACTTCAACACCAGAGTTAGAAACATCATTGCAAAGGTCAGAGAGGCCGATGACACATGTATCTACCAAAACCTGTACATTGTCAGAGGTGGATCTGCCAATGAGCCACTCAATGCTCCAAACGCTAGAGAAGTTGCATCTCTCAGAATGTGGGCCGCCTCCCAGTTGGTTGAAGACAGAATCGGTAAGCAGCCAAGTTACCGTGAGTTCTTGAGTGCTACTCAGACCAAGTTGGCTGCTTGAAGTTGCCGATGACTGTCTTCGCATGTTCTTTATTCATCTCTGTACATTACAAAAGAAAGACCACGTGGGCTTTGTTTCCTGGTATCAACAAAGTTTATACACAACAAAAGAATAATTGATTAACTGTATTAAAAAGAACCAATGTAGTAGACAGACTGTGTATGGGGTATGGGGCTTTCCCCGTAAGGACACTCCGAAATCCGGGTAACATGGAGATGAGCTGTTGCCCCTACCGGCCAAAAATTTTTTTTTGTAAGGCGCATAAGCTGCAAAAAGAAAAACATGATTGGAACAAAGGCTTCTCACTTTTGATTCTTTTGATTCACCACCACCAAGTAAGCTTTGAAAGCAGATACAAGACGGTCATTACACATCCATATACACATATACAATGTCTGACGAAGTAAGTGAAAATTATGCCGTGGAAAACACAACTGCAGAGTGAATGTTGAATACTAACATGATCCCTTAGATTATTTGGCAGGTGATCAACCAGCAGTTCTGTTCCTTCAAGCTTAAGACTACAAAGGAGCAAAACTTCTGTAGAAATGAGTTCAACGTCAGTGGTCTCTGCTCAAGGCAATCATGTCCCCTTGCCAATGCAAAGTATGCCACAGTGAAAAATGTTGATGGTAAGCTCTACCTCTATATGAAGACTGCAGAACGTGCACACACACCAGCTAAACTTTGGGAGAGAATTAAATTGTCCAAGAACTACACAAAAGCATTGGAGCAAGTTGACAGCCATTTGCTCTACTGGAACAAATTCCTTATCCACAAGTGCAAGCAGAGATTGACAAGATTGACACAGGTTGCCATTACAGAGCGTCGTATGGCCTTGAGGGATGAGGAGAGACACTACGTTGGTGTTGCACCAAAGGTTAAGAGAAGAGAGGAGAACAGAGAGAGAAAGGCCCTTGCAGCAGCCAAGATTGAGAAGGCCATTGAGAAGGAGTTGCTCGAGAGATTGAAGAGTGGCGCATACGGTGACAAGCCGCTGAACGTTGATGAGAAGATTTGGAAGAAGGTTCTTGGTACTGTTGAGGATGAGGATGGCATTGAAGAGGAAGAAGAGGAAGACTTCAGTGAACTTGAGGAGGAAGAGGATGACAGTGATGTTGGCGAGATTGAATACGTTGAGGACGATGGAGATGATGAACTTGTTGACGTTGAGGACCTTCAGAGATGGCTTGATGGCAGTGATTCTGAGGCTTCTGCTCAGGATGACACCGACTCTAGTGATGATGATTCTAGTGATGACGAGGCTGCTTCCAAGAAGAGAAAGAGAGCTGCTGCTGCTAAGGCAGAGAAGGCTAAGAAGAGACGTGCTAGAATTGAAGTTGAATACGAGGAGGTCCCAGCCCAGACGAACACTATGATCCACACCGCTTAAACGAGCATCTTAACGCCTACTATTATCTATATAATTTTGCATCTCATGACCATTTCGTTGTTTCTGTTAATTTCCGATACACATTTATTTTTATTTGTAGCTAGACTGTGCCATAAATAAAATGTGTTTAAAAGGGGCCCGGTACGGCCACTCTTCTCACCACGACGCGCCAAAACAATGTGAAGGCGCAGTTCATCCTGCCAATTGGTGATCTTACCCAGAACATATACACAACAGAAGAGAAGAATCGGCTAACTATGAGCGGTACAGGATCACGGAGGAATCCCTTCGATGATGCTGCCCAACATCCGCAGTCAAACACGCTTTTCGACATCGATTTGCTCGGCACGTCGTCGCAACAGGCTTCAACGTCAGCTGTGAAGACCTCTAATAACCATGACCTACTAGATGAGCTTGATGTTCCTAGTGCTTACAATAATGCCCCACAAAGTGACATTGATAGGCTTCGGAGTGGTATTATTGAGCAAGAGGAGGTGCACTTTGGAGATCCATTCGACGACAAGTACATCGAACAGGATGATGGAGACGTGTCGTTCCCACACATGAAGCAGCAGGGCGGTGGCCTTATCTCTAACATGAGGCAGAAACTTGGTCTTGGAACAGAATATCGTGATATGGGAATCCCATTGCACGATTATCCACAAAATGACGATATCAATGATCCATTCCGAGACCCAGATGCATCCACCAGACCAGGAGCTAGAGCAGATGAGCCGGCGGCTAAGAAGTACGAGGATAAGAGGGACTTCGATATTACTCGTCTATGGGACAGAATCCGTGGAAGAAAGAGATCGACAGAGTATGATGGCCCAAGAATTATTCATCTCAATGACAAGATTTCTAACGAGGCATTTGGATACGGAGACAACCATATTTCCACAACAAAATACAACTTTGCCACCTTTTTGCCAAAGTTCCTGTTCCAGGAGTTCTCCAAATATGCTAACCTGTTTTTCCTTTTCACATCTATTATCCAGCAGGTTCCAGATGTTTCACCGACAAACAGATATACAACAATAGGTACTTTGTTTGTTGTGTTAATGGTTTCAGCATTGAAGGAGGTCATGGAGGATTATAAAAGAGCTACATCAGACAAGGAGTTGAACCATTCAAAAGTGGAAGTTCTTTCTCCAGATCATGGTGAGTTCATTACAAAAAAGTGGATCAACGTTGCCGTTGGTGATATTATCAGTGTGAAGTCTGAAGAAGCCATCCCTGCAGACATGATCATCCTGAGTTCTTCAGAACCAGAAGGTCTCTGTTACATCGAGACTGCTAATTTGGATGGTGAAACCAATTTGAAGATCAAACAGTCTATCCCTGAGACAAGCTCGCTCGTTTCCCCAACTGAACTCATCGCCATGAGAGGAAAAGTTCTCTCAGAACAGCCAAATTCGAGTTTGTATACCTATGAAGGTACACTGAACTTGTACAACAAGGAGTACTCTTTATCCCCAGACCAATTGTTGTTGAGAGGTGCTACACTAAGAAACACTCAATGGATCCATGGTATTGTTATCTTCACCGGTCACGAGACAAAGCTGATGCGTAATGCCACTGCTACACCAATTAAGAGAACAGCAGTGGAGAGAATCATCAACTTACAGATTATTGTACTTTTCGGTATGCTCATTCTTTTTTCTCTTATCTCATCTATTGGTAACGTTGTTAAGATCACTACTGAGTCAGATCATTTGGGATATTTGTATTTGCAGAACAGAAACAAGGTTGGATTGTTCTTTAAGGATATCCTTACATACTGGATTCTGTTCTCTAACTTGGTTCCTATTTCATTGTTCGTTACTGTTGAAGTCATCAAGTACTACCAGGCCTTCATGATTGCATCTGATTTGGATATGTATTACGAGGAAACTGACACCGCCACAGTGGTGCGAACCTCTTCTCTTGTTGAAGAGCTTGGTCAGATTGAATATATCTTCAGTGATAAGACAGGTACACTGACAAGAAACATCATGGAATTCAAATCCTGTTCCATCGCTGGTCACTGTTACATTGAAGATATTCCAGAAGATAGAGAAGCTAAGATCATTGATGGTCTTGAGATTGGTTTCCATACTTTCAAAAAGCTCCAGGAGAACTTAGAAACCGGCGATGATGCTAACCTCATTGATGAGTTCTTGACTCTCTTGGCTACTTGTCATACTGTTATTCCTGAGTTCCAAAGTGATGGTTCTATCAAGTATCAGGCTGCTTCTCCAGATGAAGGTGCTTTGGTCGAAGGTGGTGCCATGCTTGGCTACAAGTTCACCATTAGAAAGCCAAAGACTGTTACTATTGAAACTGCAGGACAAGAAAAGCGTTACGAGCTTTTGCACATTTGTGAATTCAACTCCACCAGAAAGAGAATGTCTGCTATTTTCAGAATGCCTGATGGATCGATCAAGTTGTTCTGTAAAGGTGCCGACACTGTCATTTTGGCCAGATTGAGTGATGATAACCCTTACGTTTCTGCCACTACCCGTCATCTTGAGGATTATGCTGCTGATGGTTTGAGAACTTTGTGTATTGCAACCAGAACCATTCCAAACGATGAATATGAGCAGTGGGCACGCTTGTACGAGGCTGCTTCTACCTCTATGGACGACAGAGCTCAGAAGATGGATGACGCTGCTGAGCAGATTGAGCATGATTTGTTCCTGATTGGTGCCACTGCTATTGAAGACAAATTGCAGGATGGTGTCCCAGACACAATTCATACACTCCAGGAGGCAGGTATCAAGATTTGGGTCTTGACTGGTGACAGACAAGAAACTGCTATCAACATTGGTATGAGTTGTAAGTTGCTCAGTGAGGACATGAACTTGCTTATTGTTAATGAAGAAACTCCAGAAGCTACAGAACAGAACATCAAGTCTAAGTTGGAAGCCATCAATGAGTACAGAATTTCCCAGCATGATATTGATACATTGGCTCTTGTGATTGATGGTAAGTCCCTTGGATTTGCTCTTGACTACTGTGATGACCTCTTGCTGGAGCTCGGTTGTCTCTGTAAAGCTGTTATCTGTTGCAGAGTTTCTCCGCTTCAAAAGGCTTTGGTTGTCAAGATGGTTAAGCGTAAGAAGAAGGCTTTGTTGCTTGCTATTGGTGATGGTGCAAACGATGTCAGTATGATTCAGGCTGCACATGTTGGTGTTGGTATCAGTGGTATGGAAGGTATGCAGGCTGCTAGAAGTGCTGATTTTGCTATTGGTCAGTTCAAGTACTTGAAGAGGCTTTTGCTTGTCCATGGTGCTTGGAGTTACCAGAGAATTTCCACTGCTATCTTGTACTCTTTCTACAAGAACATTGCTCTTTACATGACTCAGTTCTGGTTCGTGTTCTCCAACTGTTACTCCGGTCAGTCTATTATTGAATCCTGGACTTTGACCTTCTATAACGTTTTCTTCACTGTTGCCCCACCATTTGTCATTGGTGTCTTTGACCAGTTTGTTTCTGCTAGATTACTTGAGCAATATCCACAGTTGTACCAATTGGGACAGAAGGGTGTGTTCTTCAATGTCAGCATCTTCTGGGGTTGGGTTATCAATGGATTCTTCCACTCTGCCATCACATACATTGGAAGTACTCTGTTCTACAGATATGGATTTGCACTTGGAACCGGTGAAATTGCTGACCATTGGTCTTGGGGTACCGCCGTCTTTACATCTTCTGTCATCACGGTTCTTGGTAAGGCTGCCCTTGTCACTGCTAACTGGACCAAGTTCACACTCATTGCTATCCCAGGTTCTTTGGTCTTGTGGTTTGCTTTCTTCCCATTCTATGCTACTGTTTTCCCATTGGTTAATGTCTCCACTGAGTACAGAGGTATCTTGTCCCACACATACCCATCGATTACATACTGGGCCATGATTTTGGTTTTGCCAACACTGTGCTTATTGAGAGACTTTGCTTGGAAGTACTACAAGAGAATGTACTACCCAGAGAGTTACCACTACGTCCAGGAGATTCAGAAATATAATACTACAAACTACAGACCAAGAATTGAGCAGTTCCAGAAGGCCATCAGAAAGGTGAGACAGGTTTCCAGAATGAGAAAACAGAGAGGTTTCGCCTTCTCACAGGCCGAGGAGGGACAGGAGAAGATTGTCAGAATGTACGATACTACACAAGCGAGAGGTCAGTTCGGTGAGTTGAGGGAAGCTGACCATGAATGAAGGGGACAATTCTTTACAGGTCGTTATAATTTAATCACCCATAATTCTATATTTTTAACTACATTAAACTAGCGAACAAAACACAAAATGCACATATATCATTAGACGACGTTGCAAGCAGACATACTTTTCTTTGTCAAAGATCACCTTAGAGAACAACATTCTTGATGTCAATGTCCTTGTGAACAAAGGCTCTAGCACCACCAGCTCCAAGATAGTCACCAGCAACCTGACCATGACCTCTGATTTGGTACTGGTAAATCACAAGTCCTTCGAGACCGACTGGACCTCTGGCGTGGATCTTGTTTGTTGAGATACCAACTTCGGTACCGAATCCGTATCTGAAACCATCAGCAAATCTTGTAGAAGCATTCCAGTAAACACCAGCAGAATCAATAGACTTGAGGTACTTGTCAGCAGTCTCCTTAGTCTCAGTGATAATCACATCTGTGTGTCCTGAAGAATGAGCGTTGACATGGGCAATAGCGGTATCAACAGAGTCAGTGTATGCAATAGCGATGTCAAGGGACAAGAATTCCTTGTCAAAGTCGCCTTCCACTGTTGGAACGACTTGTGTAGTATCTTTTGGCAAGTTGGCAGCAACTTCTTCAGTAACATGAAGTGTGACACCACCATCAAGCAAACGCTGAACAATAGCGGTTGTCTTATCCTTGAGGTTCTTGTTGATGAGTAATGTCTCAACAGCATTACATCCAGCTGGGTAGTTTGTCTTAGAGTCGAACACAATCTTTGAAGCCATGTCGATATCGGCGGTCTCATCAACGTAGATGGAACAGATTCCATCGGCATGACCAAGAACTGGGATCTTTGTGTTACTCTTGATGTTTCTCACAAGCTCATTAGAACCTCTTGGGATGACGAGGTCAATGTACTTGTCCTGATCAAGGAGGGCAGCAACATCTTCTCTTGAAGCGATGAGCTGGATGGCATCCTTTGGAACAGCAGTGGTGGCAAGGGCCTCATTGACAACCTTTGCCATAGCGGTGAATGTGTGGAGTGATTCCTTACCACCTTTAAGGATGGCAGAGTTTCCAGACTTGACAGCCAATGCAGTAATGTTAGCAATGACTTCTGGTCTGGATTCGAAAATGATAAGCAAGACACCAACTGGGGCAGTGATTCTGTAAAGATCCAAACCCTCATCGAGCTGCTTGGCCATTGTGATCTTCCCCACTGGGTCTTCGAGAGCGGCAACATCCAACACACCTTGGAGCATCACATCAAATTTATCACCTTTACTCAGATCAAGACGCTTAACAAGGGCAGAAGAAAGGTTGGCAGACTGAGCGGCCTCCATGTCCTTTACATTGGCCTCGAGGATCTCAGCCTTAGAGGCCTTAATGGCGTCGTGAACAGCCTGAAGAGCAGAACTTCTCTCCTCATTGGAAAGAGTCTTGAGCACAGTACACGCAGCACGTGACTGCTTAGCGATATTCTCAGCCATTTTGATGTTGTGTGGTGGAGAGTCTTTTTTTAAAAAGGGGAAGTTAATATTTTTTTGCGGATGAAAGATAATTAAAAAAAAAAAAAAAAAAAAAAAAAAAAAACTTAGTAGTGAGAGAGAACCCGCAAAGACACATACCGGAATACGAACGACTATTGCTTACAATGATCCATCCGTTATTCTATTATTATGTTTATATCAATTCCTCAATGGTCTAGTTGATGGGGTAACCTATTCGTAACCGATATGGAGCCAGTAATGGAAGAATGGAAGACCTCGAAATGCCCAGCTTTCCCCAAAGCACGGATATGATGCTACCATTGTTCCAAAGTCTTTTGAATTCAAATACCACTGTGGCTATAACGGATTGAGCCCCCGACAGAGACTGTTAACGCCCCAAGAATCCTGTCAACCATCAAGAAACAGGAATCCGCATAAGTGGAAGTGATCTTGGATCTTAAATTTAAAGTCAAATTAATGTCCCAGAAAGGAAAATTTACCCCATTAAGTTCAAGCGCAGCGCTAACGCTGTCTAACTTACAACTGGCCACGTTCAACATCTGAAATTCATCTCCAAGAAAGACCTTCTAGACACGCAGTTAGAAGGCACAGGAAGCTCGTTACAACGATGACCATCAGCGTCTTTAACTTACAGAACAACGCTACTGTTCACACTCCACTCTTTATCATTCATGGAGAGTGTTCCTCGTCTCGCTCGGGCATCATCACCGTCTCACACACAGGCGGGGCCTACCCTCCGCTCTATTACGAGATCAACGACGGCTTCTTCAAGGCAATCGTACACTTGGAGCCTGGTTCCAATCCACTCAGTATAGTCCAATCGGAGGGACGTGTTAACAATGGCTTCCCTGAATATGCAGGCAAGTCCACTATCGATAGCACATCCATTAACGTCACTTATGTGCCACTTCTCCAGAACAGACCCGTGCATCTCTGTGTGCTCATCGGCAAGGATTCACCAGCAAACTTCGACACAACTTCAATCAAGGCACGTTCCGAGGGCAATGGGCTTGATCTCGCCATCAAGAAGCTCAGAGTTGGAGGTCGTTTGATGCAGGCGTTCACCAATGAACAGATGCTAAGAGCGGGTTTCGGTAACCGTACTTTCCGCTTCGTCGAGGAATACACCAAGGACACGCTATTCGCTCAAGAAACAAACAATCCAAGGTTCAGAAGCACAATTAAGGTCCATGTCATCCGCTCTAAGAAAACTGTTAGAGAGTTGAGAGATCCAAACCTTGCACAGCAAAACTCCAAGGGATCAGACACTGGTGGTCTATTCAGAATTGCCATGGAGGAACTTCGTGCATACGGCGGTCCATTCAGTGAATCAAACTCTCCAGTACAAGCCGCTGTGATGTTCTTGGATACTCATTGGGATAAGAAGCTTAACTTGATTTTGACACATGCCGCCCTTGGTGGAGGTGATGATAAGATCAAGCTTGCCATCTTTGGTTCTCATGGTTTGTACTCTTGGCCAACAAGTTTGGAACGGGTTGTCCCTGCATTCCAAGATACCACCAAGAGTGACATCAATGAAGTTGCTAATGACTGTAACCAATGCGGATCCTATTGGGAGTGCTTAAACATCACATTGGGTGCCTTCTTGCATGAAATTGGACACTCCTTCGGATGCCCTCACCAAGTGAACGGTATCATGCTTAGAGATTACGTCACATTCAACAGATCATTCACCACTCGTGAAACTGCATGTTTGAGAACAAAGAGTCCAGGTAAGTCTCCATTGTTACCAAAGGATGAATGTACTTGGCACCGTCTTGATCTCTTGAGATTCTTGTACCATCCATCATTCGCATTGCCTTCCGATTTCTATGATCCTTCATTTGAAAAGAACTCTCCTCATTCAGGAAAGGCCTCATTATTGCCTATGGGTAATGGTACCGCATACCTCAAGTCCGCTGCTAGCATCTATGCCGTTGAGATCATCAAGAAGGACTTGGCTCAGGCATTCATCGAGTACTTGCCAAAATCATGTGGTGGTCAAGGTCCACAGAAGGAGGTTGTGATCACTGCTGACGAACTCAGAAATCGTCTTCCAAGAGACAAACAAGATGGTGATTTCTCCCTCCGTATCTTGTCATTGGGCCAACAGAGCGCAGATTTCCATGACGTTCTTAAGACATTGAACGATACTTCAAACTTCATCAGATCCGACTTTGGATTGGGAAGAGGTATGCTTGTTGGTATCAAATCTGGTGTGCAGGGAGACAAGAACCGTGGTCATCCTGAACAGGATGCATACTTTGACCCAGCAAGAGTTGTCAACGTCAGAGTTTACTGGGGTAGTGCGCTTGATGGTCTCAGAATTGACATGAGAGCTGCAGAAGCCCCAGCTGCCGCAGGTAATGCTCCACCACCTGTTCCTAAGAGAGACTACAAGAGTTCATTAAAGTCTATGATCTCCGGTGTAAGAGATGCAACTCTTGGTACTCCACAAGTTGCAACTAGTGTCTACTTTGGTAATGAGACTGGCCACTTCACGGATTTCCCATTGACTGCCGGTGAGACAATCAGTCATTTCAAACTCAGATCAGGTGCTTGGGTTGATGCTATTCAGATTGTTACTACTTCTGGAAGAACAAGTCCTATGTTTGGTAAGCATGACGGTGGTGGTGATGCTGCTTTGATTGCCCCAGATGGATACGAGATCATTGGTTTCCATGGTACCAAGGATCAATGGTTGACTTCTATCGGTGTTGTCTACGTTCCAAAGTAGATGGTACTGCATATGTGGAGAGTATATGAAGCTTGTTTAAAATATATATGCGTATATGCAATCATTACTCAGTTGTAATAAAAACATTCATAAACACGTCTCCAAACGCGATCCGTCATAAAACATTGCAATATTCAACTCATGTCGAGGTAGTCTTCAACTTATTCAGCTTTTCGGCCAATCTCTCAGGTTCAATCTGTGAAGGAGACTGAACAGGAACGCCTCTTGCTCTGTTCAATTCCATTAGTGGATTGGCACCACTTAGGATTCGAGATCTTTCAGAGGCTGGATGTGTGCCGGAGAAGTTTCGACTGAATCTTGGAGGAGCTGTAGGAACAACAGAGTACTTTCTCTCTCTGAAAGCCACATCAACTTCTTTCACTTTCTTCTTGTGGATCTGATCTTCAGAAACTTTGTGGAACCAATCATCCTTCTCGTTGTACTCGAACAAACTCCATTCGACACCGTATGGCTTTGGTTCCAACAAGTAAACACAATGGAGTGGAATATCCAAGTTTGTGATTGCATCTCTGTTCAAGTTCATGAAGTATCCCAACAAGACTCTAGCAACAACACGGTGTGTAATCAAGAGCACGTGGTCTGTAGTTCTTTCAACCTCATTGATGATTGGTCTCACTCTGTTGATGACATCCAAGTAAGATTCACCACCAATACCTGGATATCTGTATCTCAACTTGTCCTTGATTCTAGAATTGTATTCACTTGGATATTTCGTTTGGATCTCTTCATATGTCATTCCTTCACAAGTACCAGCACAGAGTTCGTTCAACATTCTAATCTCCTTAATATCAAACAAGGCATCTGGGAAGTATTCAGAAGATTCAACTGCTCTAGCAAGCATAGATGTCCAAACGTTGAAAGCTGGTTCATCTGGGATCTTGTCAGCTTCCTTCTTATGTATCAACTCAGTATACTTCTCAAGCTGTCTCTTTCTGAACTCAATCTTCTGAGATTCAATGAACTTAGCCAAGGCACGAGCAAATCTATCACCTCTCTTTGTAAGTGGAGCATCACCACCAATTCTTCCACTAACGTTATCCTCACTTTCACCATGTCTTGTGATCCAGATCTGTCTTTCGTTCAAGTTGAAGTTCAATAAGTAGTAAATTGTCTGTGATGCAAGGAATCCCTGAATATTATAAGCAACAACCTTCTTACCAACATCAATCATCTTGATATATTGCAATTCTTCGTCGTCTTCAACAGTTTGGTAAGCCTTTTCGTAATTGTGTAATCTCTCTGTGAAATCCTTAAGAGCCAGCTCTGGATCCATGTTCTTGTAATCTGGACCACTCAATTTAAGACGAACATTCTTCTGAACAATATCAGGGTCACTGCAGATACTTTCCAAGTACAAGATCTTGATAGATTGACTGCGTTGTCTGATCTTGTCGTGAATTGTTTTTCTTCTGTTCTTTGTACTGTTTGTAGCGTCAAAGATACCCACAGATCCAGTTCCATGCAGGAGGTAATCTAACAACTGATCAAGAGTATCCATAGCCCATTTCTCTCTGATCTTAGTCGTTTCAGGATTTTCAGGATTGAAGAAAGATGCATCATGCTCCGTGGAACTTTGCGTGTCTGTTGTATCTGGCAATGGACCTTTAGAAGGACCATGATGTGATGCTTCCTTTCTTCTCGTATTACCCACATTGAAGACACGGCATTCGTGCTGCAGCCAATTCAAGTATCTTGTAAGCTTATTTGTGATATATGACTTTCCTCTGGCTGGCAATCCAACCATAACGATCACCAACTTCGATCCGGCTTCGTTGTCGAGGAATTCAGTGGTGGAGTGCGACAGTGTCTTGGTGACCCCGGGCATGTTAACCGCTGTGCCTCTTCTCTTGTTGAGCTTAATTGGTGGGACATTCAAGATGTTGTTGATAGTAGGCACTACATCTGGAGAATTCTCTTGAGATGTGACTTCAGAGTTGACATTGGACATTGCCGGTGAGGTGTTAGTGGAGCCCACGGGTGTATCTGACGGTGGGCGCTTGTTGAAATCAGGCATCCTCAGACTGAAAGTGTCATCTGTGGGCTCACCGGGCGAGGCGGTCTCATCATGGACGATTGTAGATGTATCACTGAGATTACTGGTGCGTGTCAGAGGAACCGCCGTAAGTGCTGCGCTGTGGCATGGGCTGAGAGGGTCAGAGTCTGATTCGAGGTTGATGGCGGGAGCACCAGCTGACGGACGCAGCATGGGAGAAGGCTCGTCTTCAGAGCTGGAGGCGATAGCATTGTCGCTGTAGTAGTTCATATTCCGATGAACCATCTTGGCTTCTCTGTTTTGGGGGAAAAGAGCAGCGTGTGGGCGAGCTTGCTGTGCTAGTTGGGTGGTTGTGTAGATAGATATGTGCCTACCCCTCCAGTAGTGACCAGATGATGTCAAGAGTGCGTAAACAGGTGTTGCGCGAACCACCGGCTAAACTGGTGTTCGGGTGTGTTGCTGCCTCTCGCCGGGGCCCGGGGCAAGATAAATAAAAAATAATACCGCGCGAAAGTTTCGAACCCGCCGGGATCGCCGTCGGTCCACAGTCGCTTATTAATCCCGATAAAACGGAGGATCCGCGCATGATCGGGTCCCTTGCTGCTTGCTGTAGAGCCTTTGTGATTACGCAAACAAGGGCACTACCAGAAATGAACAGCCCTTTCGGAAATTAGCTCTCACCATTACGACGGCTCCAGGAATCACTTGATAAGCGCCCGAGAATCCGTACTTACGCCAACGCGGGTGATTCCCTCTGTCTTCACTGGCTCACAACTCAACACTAAAAAGTCCCTGCAGGTCTTATCAGCAGAAGATCATGACAATGTAAGCAGCTCCTCCCTTCTTGCTTATGGGTTGCCACGTTGACTGTTTGACACCCATAATTCGAGTCTCGACGTCCCGACCTCATTTCTCGCATGGATGGGGGTACGGCTAATCTCATCTGGGCCCTTGAGAAAACTAATACTAACAGATGCTACAGAATAAACTACTCCCTCGTTACCGGGGGTCTCGGATACATTGCTTCTCACACAATTCCGCTTATTGACGGTCCAGTTGTAATCATTGACAACGCATCAAATTCGTCTCTGTCCCAGTTGGAAGGAATTAAATATCTTCACAGTCATGATGTGCAGTTCATCAATCTGGACCTGACTGATAAAGAAGCTTTCAAGTCGTTCTTTACTGACTTCCACAATGGCAAGCGCCAAATCACCCGTGTTTTACACTTTGCTGGATTGAAATCCGTCAGTGACTCTCTAAAACATCCTGAGGCGTATTTCCAACATAATGTGGTTGCCACTCAAAACATTCTGGATGTAATGGTGGACTATCCAATCATTAAGAGCTTCATATTTGCTAGTTCTGCAGCAGTGTATGGTGCAGCTGAGCCTCCAATCAGAGAGGATATTGAATTGGTTCCTACCACGCCTTACGGATCTACTAAATTGAAAGTGGAGCATATCCTTGAATCATATGCTGAAGTTAAAGGATTGGATATTGCAATGCTGAGATATTTTAACCCAATTGGTGTGCACCCTTCTGGTAAGCTTGGTGAGCAATCCAAGAACCTTATGCCCATTGTGATTAAGTCCATTAGAGAGGGAACTAAAATGACTGTGTTTGATGGCATTAGAGACTATGTGGCTGTAATGGATGTTGCAAAAGGGTGTGTTCTGGCCATGAAATACTTGGAAGAGAGACGTGCTAAGGACCCTAATGCAGCTGGTATCTGCAGAGCTTGGAATTTGGGAAGCGGTACCGGTATGTCTGTTAAGGAAGTAATCCAAGAGTTTGAAAAAGCCACGGGTGTCACTGTGGCGATCGAGGAGTGTGGTAAAAGGGAAGGCGATGTCGATATCTTGGTGTCTGATATCACAAGAGCCAAGACCGAGTTGGGCTGGACCCATGACACATCTATGGAGAGCGCCTTCAAGGCACTTTGGAGTTGGGCAAACAAGTAGTTTCCTTAACTTAGATTGTTAATGTTAGTAAAGTTTGTATAAGTATGTACTGTTAATCAACCAAGTGGTGATTGCTTTCTCAGTAAGCTAAGACCGCGCCGCATTAGTAACGGGCAAAGGGATGGGCTAGTGGCTAGTACCCTGAGGGTAAGCAAGAAGACTACCCTATACAATGAGAGCTTAGAATACAGTACATATATCATTATACAATCATATCACATATCATCAGGTTAATCAACAGTCAGAGATCGTTTAACATGTCCCTCAGTTTCTTCAATCCACGTAGCAACAAGGACAACCCCACTAACACAATCTCTCCTAGCAGTTCCGTTACTTGCATCACAAATGGATTTGCCAGTAGCTCTTTCGAATACGTTGTCATCTGTAGGAAGAGTGGAGTACCAATCTCGATGCACAATCTGAATATCTGCATCGACACCATAAAAATACCCATAACAAGGTCCTTGTTCAATTCATCCTTTCCTTCAAGTTTGACCAGTGGATCACCGCTCCTAACAGCACCAACTAGTTGACTCGTGGAGGCTAAGTAGCTATTCTTGAATTGATCGTAGTCAACATCAGGCGTGGATACAAGCGCTTCAAGGGTACGCAGCGCGCTTATCATCTGGGGTACATCAACAAACTCCTTTATCTTCTCTCGTTCCTGTTCACGTTTAACAGTAACGTTATGCTTTAACGGTGTTGAAGCTCTTGAAGACGATAACTGTGGGAGTGTAAGTGGTGAGCGTGATGGCGACTGTAAAGAGCGTCGTTGTGGTGTTGGAGTTCCTTGTACACGGGAGGAGAGGACGCGCTGCGAGATGGAGGAGATGGGGATCTCATAGTCAGACTCATCAGGTTCAGGATCCGGCGTTGGTGTTAACCTCTGAAGAAAGTTCTGTATCATTTCTCTGGTTTCCATTTGGATAATGTTATTGTTGTGGTTGGTGCTAAGTGTGAAGAGGAGAGCAAGCTGTCTTTTCTTGTCTCATGTCCCCCGCGATACGCGGGGCCACTACTTCTCAGTTGCTGGGAGTTTGTGAATGGCCATTTCTTTGTTCTGATTGGCCTGTTTCCTTTGTCATTTACTTCATTTCTTGTAACAGTAACATCACGAACCCTTAAAGTCCCCACAAAACCGCCTTCGATCTCCAGAACGGTAAAGCATAAATCTTCATCTTTTGTATGACCCTTCAACATCAGCACACCACCTGCATCGGGCCGGCATCGGCCAAAATCTCAAAATCCACTCTACACATCACCTTTCTGAATCCTCTCTGTTGGCTCACTTTTGTCTATCAACGCTTGTAACCACCTTCAGAGGTACACACATAACACAATGAGTGCTCCAACCAAACAGAAAAAGGTATGGCCATCTTCAAATACTCTCTTTCCCTTCACATTGATGGAGTGAAAAAAAGAGTCACTCATAATGAGGAACACGTACTAACCTGATTTTTCACGCAGCAGATCGATCCACTTAAATCTTTCATCGCTGGTGGTACAGCCGGTGCTATTGAAGGTGTCATTACTGTAAGTTACTTTCAGATATATCACATAAACTATGAACTAACTTGAATCAGTACCCATTCGAGTTCGCTAAGACTCGTCTCCAGCTCATCGACAAGTCATCCACAGCTTCACGAAACCCACTTGTCCTTATATACAATGTTGGAAAGACACAAGGTGTCTCTGCTCTTTACACAGGATGTCCAGCATTCGTTGTTGGTAACACAGTCAAGGCTTCTGTGAGATTCCTTGGTTTCGATTCCATTAAGAAGATGCTTGCAGACAAAGATGGTAAGCTCTCTGGTCCAAGAGGTGTCATCGCTGGTCTCGGTGCCGGTTTGCTTGAATCTGTCGTTGCTGTCACTCCATTCGAAGCTATTAAAACTGCACTCATTGATGACAAGCAAGCTGCTAAACCAAGATACCAATCAGGCATGTTCAGCTCTATCAAGTGTGTTAAGGATCTTGGTCTTAAGGGTCTCTACGCTGGCGTCTTGCCAGTTTCCATGCGTCAAGCTGCCAACCAAGCCGTCAGACTCGGTTGTTACAACAAGATCAAATCATCCATCCAAGCTGCATCAAACACCCCACCAGAACAGCCACTCAGTTCCGCTATGACTTTCCTCGTCGGTGCCTTCTCTGGTATCGTGACCGTCTACACCACAATGCCAATTGACACAGTCAAGACAAGAATGCAGGCATTGGGTGCTTCTGAGAAGTACTCATCCACAGTGAACTGTTTCGTCAAGATTTTCAAGGAGGAAGGGTTGAAGACCTTCTGGAAAGGTGCCACTCCAAGACTTGGAAGATTGATTCTCAGTGGTGGTATCGTTTTCACGATCTATGAGAAGGTCTTAGTCGTCCTTGGTTAAACCTCATACATTATAATAATCTGCATTGTTTAGAACTCATTTATTGAATGCGTTATATTTAGAGCCAAAGAGGAACCATCTTGGAGATGCACGTAGCACATGGTAGGCCCGAATTATAACGTAGTCACCCTTCGGTTGCCTATGCTTTCAGTACATATGAATCTGGCTTCTATTAGCATGTCTGAATATAATGCATCACTAAGCTTTTGTCACCTCTGATGCCGTTGTGGTAGTTGCTGGTGCTGATTCGAGTGTCTCAGACTTTGGCCTTTTGCTCTTCTTCCCGCCCTTGTCTGCTTTTCTTTTCTTAGACTTCACTGGTCTCTTCTCATCTTCACCATAGACACAGTTTGGAAGATCATATAGTTTCACGTGCTTGATACTGATGGAGAAAACAGAGGAGTCACTGTATTCCTGGAATGAGCGACACAAGTTGAAGAAGTCATTACATGGAACATGAATGTCAAACTTCTTATCCTCACTGTTAATAGTGATATCCAGACCAATGTATAAAGCTGTAATGTGTATCTTTTTCTGGCCCTCCTTAAGCTCCTCATCCTTGTTCTCCTCTGTGACCTCCTTGAACTTCTTCAGATCTTCCTCATTTGAGAAGTTACCAAACTTGGACTCAATCTCCTTGGCTTCCTCTTCCGTCTCGTAGATGTATGTCTTTTCAATAGGCTTGACGTATGGATGCGCGAGGTTGATTCCTGGGAATGTTTCCAATTTCTGCACTAACAGTCTCAGCTTGGACTCCACAAGACCACTCCATTTCAAATGCTGCTCATCATCACCCTTAGTATTGGCCAAGATGGTCAAGTAGAATTTGTATCTGTAGAAGAAGTCATGCTTCACAAACAAATCAGCCCATGTTTTCTTATGGCTAATGATATCAGCCATGATTTCACCACCTCTCTTCATCTCGGCTAATATCACTTTTTGAGTCGACGCACTGATGTTGTGAGTGGCACACATTGAAGGGTACGCAGGTGTAATCACTGGCATTCTGTGTTGACGATCCTGTGGGTAAACTCTTGGGTTCCAAATTCTCACCTGTAGAGGACCATCTTCGATAGGTTTCAAAAGAACGGGTTGTGGCCAACTCCATTGTGTCAAAATATGGAAGAACTTATTCACAATAACAGCGGAAACGGCATTTGGATACAACTGACAAATTCTAGCCACAAGCATAGCCCAAGCAACACCACCTGGGAAACCAAACACGTTAGCGTAAATGGCTCTTCTCTGGGCCCAAAGCTTGATAGCACGTAAACTCAGCTTGAACACAACTGGTTTGGGCACCAATTGCAGGATTTCATCCGTGACTCTGGTACCGTTAAGTGCTCTGAGATCCTTTTCGTCAATGTTTCTCAAGAGGTTCTTGTCTGCAAGGGAAAGCGTCAATGGGATTTGTGGAATGTCCAACTTGGAGAAAATCAAATCAATTGAGATGCCATTGAACTTCATCTTGATGATGGGAACAAACGCATCTGGAACTGGGGCAATCTCATCAAGCTCTTTTCTTCCTCTCAAAATCTCAACAAATACAGAAAAGAAATCATCTCTTGTGACATGCTTTGGCACAACAACAAGCGTATCAATATCAGAACCAGGGCCGTAGACACCAAGTCTGTATGATCCAAAGGTGAAGATCTTACCACCTGCATCCTTAGCCATTCCTTCAGACATGTTCTTCTTCTTGGACACAGTGTACACAAACTCCTGAGTAAGTTGTTGTAAGACCTGTAGCACCTCAACTCTCTTCTTTGTTTCAACTTCACTCTCAAAAGAGCCCTGTTTCTTGAGCTCTTGCACAAGCTGGTCGTTAAGCACGTTCTCCGCCGGAGTTGGACCATCCGTGGAGATAGGGGGCGTCATGCCGTATGTTTTGGTAGCCATGATGAGAAATTATTAATCTGTATCTATGATGCCCTGTTGATTGACACCAGATACTCGATACTCGGTTGTTGGGTCTAGAGATGTTTGAATTGTGTTTGGTGTTTTGTTTGGTTCGCTGAAAGTTTGTCGCCCGCGAACTAATTCTGGCAAAACTCGATTGGTGGCGGATAGGGAGAGACACCCACCATACATACGCTTTACAAGCTACACTGCATACTTGGATGTGAATGAACCGTCTAATAAAACCATCCTTGACATTGAAGCCCAAATCTCGTAACATAAATCATCATAAAAAACAAACGTATATAAGTCAACAAAAAGGAACAACATGGCGCGTCCTCAAACTTCCTCAGGTTGTGGCAAATTGGATGGTGGTGCCAAAATGACCTCCTCCATCTTTCTAGCTCTGTGATAGTCAATGAACGCCTTGATAAAGATAATACCGCCAAATGCTGCAACAATAACAGCCATTACCATTAACTTCGTCGTGCTCTCTTCTTCCTCAGAAAGGTCCGCTCCAGATGAAAGAGACGAATGGAAGTTGTCCACATCGCCTGTAACTGTACTTGCTTGTGAAACGTCATAGTCATTAGCGTTTGTTGGTTCAACTCTATTGGAGGCCAACTTTGAGTCATCAGTGGAAATTGTGCGGCCAGATGGAATCATAGAGTATGCATAAGTCATGAAGGTGATTCCTAGTCCAGCCCTGGAGCCCTGTTTGGCGGCGTGTGATGTGTGGAGAATGTATGTCAAAAGGAAACCAACAAACTGGAAACTGGATGAGACGAGAAGGTTCCAGACAAAGTTAATAATGTTACCCACAGGTAAACCATCAACAAACACCTCATCGTTAAATCCTGGAGCGAGAATAGAGTTCTCCCAATATGGCGGTGTGGAGTCAGCAGCAGCTTCCTCGTACGTTGGAGGTTTATCACTATCAACTTGTGGTTGGTTGTCTGGCTTGGCTGACATGTTGTTAAAAACACCGTCATTCTCGGAACCACGGCCCATAGGCCCTCTCTTATCATGTTTTCTGAATATTCTGTCCAAAAAGTTGAAGTTGTTGCTGATGGCGTCGATGCTAAGTGCACTTGTTGCTGCAGAGGCTTGTGCAGTGGCGGATGAACTTGATGAAGCTTGTGGGTCTGATGTTGCATTAAATGTGGCCTCCTGGATGTTTCTAGATATTTCATCCATCTCATGAGATCTTAGTCGGTCGTCAGATGACTTACCGCCTTCAACTGTACTAACATCGTCGTCGTCAAAGGACGCCAAGAGCGGATCCCTCGGGCCATGCTCTCTCAAGTCAGAGCCATTTTGTGAGAGGGCTTGATCTGGAGACTCATAAAGCACCATTTCCTCATCTTCTGCTACCTGTAAAAAGAAGTTAGTTCTTGCCAACTCGCTGACAGGTGTGATTGTTAAACGTACCTTTTGGTATGAAACCATGATCCGCAAATCCCTGTTGGGTGTATATGTGTTGTGAGTGGAGTATGTGGATAGTACTGAACAGTACTGTGCTTGGAAAGGAAAGGAAATGCCGGCCTTGAGTTATCAAAGGCAAGTTGTGTAGTCTAGTGGATAGTATGAATCCGCAGACTCGTGTGTGTTTATACTCAACGACACAAACAGATAGGGGAGTTACAATCCCCAAGCGTTTTAAACGACTCCGCCGCCACACGGTTTTTCGCGAATCGCTCCTACGTACACGGCTTCTGTACTTTAGGAGACTAAGGGTTCTCATAATCGCTATAATTAGCGCGTTCTTCACTAAATATTGTACAGCATTTACATAAAATCTTCCTTTGAACATGGTTGTTGTTCTAAGTTCTCGCTCGAGTGGTATGTTTTTCAAAAATAGCTGCTAGGAACACAGATCTAGGCCATTACCTAACTACTAGGTCTTATCTACAGGGTCAAGACAGTAGTTGAATTACGTGTATATCACAGAAGTGTCTATTCATTAAGTTCACAATTTGATATTAACCAAGAACTTGACTCCAGGAATGTGGTTGATAGTTACTTTTCTTCTCTTGACAGTAACCTGGTCCTGTAATGGTGTATTTTTTATGGAGGCATCTCTGGATTCGTACTTTTCTTGGACCTCCTCTGGTTTTGGCTGGTGTACGACTGGCTTGTTCACTGTTTCGACATACTCGGTGTATGACTGAACATCTGGACCCAAGTCCAAACCTCCAGGAAGAACTGTAGATGGAACTGGAGTTCTGAATGTTCTTGGGAAATCTGACAAATCAGGCAATGCAGGACCACCACGACGACCGGCACGACCTTGTCTTCTCTTTCTTCTGGAATCACGTTCTCTATCTTTATCAAGTCTCTCCAATTCGTTGTTCGAGATCTCAATAAGCTGTGGGGTGTAGTGTGCCAATTGTTGAGCTGGACGGAGATATTCATTCTTAGTAACGATGTTGGACAAGTGACCACGAATCTCGTCATCATCAATGAATCCACCTTTGAAATCATAACCAATCAAGTAAAGTGACTTGGTGTACATCTGAACCTGTTCTCTGATACAATGGGCAATGGCAGTGCTGAATTCTGGAGGAAGGGAAAGTTCCTCGGTGAAGCATGTGGCAAATTCCTCAGGGTTGTTCTCAGGATTAGAAATGTCCCACTCGAATTGATCCAGCAATTGAGTATTTCCGATCGTGATGTCAATCTTGATGACAATTCTTTGATCTTCTCCATATTTGGTGTTATAGATGTGACGATGGTAATCAGTGACCTGCTCCTTCACAGATGTTAATACTGTATCAGCAAACATTGGGTTAGCAAATCTGTAATCCTCCATCATCATTGAGACAACCTGTTCCAATGCCACAGTCTTATCGTTCATATCCCAAACGAATGTATCCCTCAATCTGAACTTATCCTTCTCGGAATCGAAGTCCAATCTGATAGGAACAAGCTCTGGAGTCATTCCACTTTGCATCTCAATCACCTTCTTTGGAGTGTACAACTCTCTCAATCTTGAAGGTTTCTTTCTCTTGTTAGGTAATAATACCCTTGTTGGACCGTCGGTGAACCCATTACCGTAACCTTGGTAACCTTCACCCCAAATGGACTTGGTATACTGTTGGGAGTTTGAGAACTGAATGGTCTTCATTCTTGCCATCTTCAACTCATTGTAGTACTTTAAATCATTCATGAGTCTCTGCAATAGTGGTTTGTTTCCCCTTTCATGTCTTTCGAGATGTAAGATCTCCTTGTTCGTCAGATCTCTGTTGATGATCTGTTCAAACATCAACACATCAAAGTCTGGGGTCTTGCCCTCCTTCTCCAATCGTTCACTCCAGTAATGCATAGACTCCCATGCCTTAGGCAAAGGCACTTGACGTGGCATTCCTCCCATTATCATCGCCTTCTTCTGTTTTTCACGTTCAGCAGCAGCAGCCAACTGTGCTTGATGTTGTTGTAATTGAGCAGCCTGAGCTTGTTGGACCTGTGCTGCTGCCTGTGCCTGATGTTGTGCTTGTTGTTGTTTCAAAAGAGCTAAACGCTGTGCTGTCAACTGTTGATGTTGTGCCAACGTTAGTCCATTGGGAATACCAGTCATGTGCTGGGCCTGTGCTTGAGCTTGAGCTTGTGCCTGTGCTTGGGCCAATTGCATTTGCTGTTGCGGCGTTAAGTTGGCAAGATGACCGCGCTGTTGCTGCTGCTGGAAGGCCTGCATATGAAGCTGCTGCTGTTGGTTGAAAGGAGACTGATATGGGTTGTTGCCGTTAAAATTCATGATGATGTCTATAAGCTTTGGAGGAAGGCGCGCCGTAAGGGTGACGTTGGGTGGTGGTGCGTGTCCGTGTACAAAGTCAATGGATAACACCCGTATCGGTAGTGGTGGAGAAAGTATGCCACGAACTGAGCTGAAGACAGGCCTCTCAGATCACGAACGCGCGTATAGTGTCGATGTGCAGGGGTGATGTAGCCGTTGTTTACGTGTGTTGATGGACGGACCGAAGCGCAATTTTGGCGGAAAGGCCCCCAAATTCGCGGGCGGCGGGCAATTGGCAAAATCATGTGCACATATACCGCGAATCGAGCAACTTCGCGATGCTTATATAATCATATGCATATTGCTTACGTGGATCTTCCACTACATTTTAGTGTGCAGATTCTCCGAGTTGCGGGACACTACGAGAAAGCTTCTTTCCTGGACGAACGCGCCCGATTTGTTTCGGGAAGCCGGAGAAAAGATTCAAGGGCCAGTTAGCCAAGGAGAAGTTAACAGTAATATACTGATAGATACATGCGTGCACCCTTCTTCGTGCCTCCGTACAGCTCGAGGCTCTCGCCGTTGGCATGTGGGAGCATGCAGTGATACCCCGATTCACACTACGAGATCGGGAACCCGAAGTTGACAAGCCTTGGGTAGTTGAAGCCCCCAAGATTCCATGATGAACTTTGGACCTTCGGCAATCCAGATATTTGGGGCCGGTGGATGCGATCACCGGTTTGTGCTATAATTGGAAGAACGTGTATCCTAAGCCCCCAACAGGCTCTTTGTTCAACGCTCCGGATTGCGGAGAAGCGAGGCAAACCCGTGTACAAAGCTACGAAACCAGTCAAGACGCCCTCAGCGGGTGCGGCCCAGAGAACATGCACATAGAGCGTAAAACAAGCTGCTTGAACCTCTCGTTTAGGGTGTATATTTTACTCGAAGCTGGCTTTATCATTGTTGCTACGTCCTACTCACTGCTTTCTTGGCTTGACCTATCGGGCTTATAACGCACCTGTGAAAGAGCTGGTGCAGAAGGAGTTGGCCGAATTCACATACGATCAAAAACAACATATACCCCAAAATCCGACAGGCCAAGAGCCCAAGAGAAATGCACTTCAAAATCAAATATTGAATGCATGCCGGTATATTGTTCTTCGGCACACGAAGCAATCATTCGTACGTGGCAGATCCCTAATAGGTCTCAATCAAGTTTTGGCAAACGCCGTAGCCATCTTGGGGATAAGCCTAGACGTTTAGCCATAGAGGACGTGTTGCTCCCAAAATACTGGGGACCACACTTTCGTTGTAAACAGAGTACTCGGCCCATTCTAAACACCCGATTAAAGCCTGTAGTCTATTCGTTCCTTCCCGTTACCTCATTCATCATGCCATCTGAACGAACGGTATCTCGCTTACACCACCATGGCACCAAAAATTGGTCCCAAACGGCTGCGGGACCCGCGCAAAGCGCTCGATTGGGGGAATCAACTCTAAAAGGGAAGGTCCACCGTATAACCATGTCAAATAGTTACAACTTACTTCCCAGTACTTTCAGCCTGCAGTCAGGAATGCGACCCGGTTTTTGTTCTTCTTCTGCGCGTCTGACGTCAGCGCCGAAGGGCACAGACACGAACAACTTCGAGCTCTCGAAAATTTTGAATATGCGCACTCGCACTAATAAATCACTGCCATCCCCCCTCCTTCCCTTATCACCACCACGCTCGTTCAACCAGTGCTTCGATCGCAAGAACCCACAGTCTTGCTTCCTGCTTCTCTCATACTCACTCAACGGGCCTGTCACACACGGAGGCTCACACAATCCCCTTTTCCTCCCACCCCCTTCTCACGCGTCTTTTAGACCAACATACAACAACGTCTCAAGCATACACTAAACCTAGCTCGAAGATACCGTTGCCCACACATTCAACTATACTCTCACAACAGGCTGTCTAGCTCTTCATCATTAATAGCATCGCTCACTTTCACCCTTGCCTGCCACACTTTCGTTCATTGGCTACGCCTCTCTTTCTCTCTCTCTGTCCTGAACTTCTAAACTTAGCCTTCCCCTAAGCCCCACCTCGCTTCACCTCATTCTTCAAATCGAACAATGCTGGCAAAAACCACCCTATTATCACTAATATCGTGCCTTTCGGTCACCGTTATAGCTAAGAGCTCTTCTTCTTTATCATCAAGTTCAACATCGTCCTCCTCAAATTCCGCCAAGAGTTCATCGACCCATCATGCCTCTAGCTCCTCCACTACAACAAAATCAGATTCACCTTTCCCAACACTAGAAGTATACTCACAAGATGGATACGTGTGGTACTTAGATGTGAATCTTGGTACACCCGATCAGATGCAAGGACTCCGAGTTGATATTGCCCAACCATATCTCTGGTTTCTCGACCAAAACGCATTCCCTACTTGTGCAGCCTCATCTTCTACCGACTCAGATTCTGCCACTGCTACTTCCTCAGACACATCATCTACTTCAAGTTCTTGGAATGATTGTGAGGATTTAGGTGCATATGATGTCTCAGACTCCTCTTCCGGATCTATCTATAATGAAAGTTACGGTCAATACTCATTCATTGATTATGTTTACGTTAATGGCTCTGTTGCCCATGATACTATGTCATTTATGAATGGCTCTATTTCTGCTCTTGAAGTTGACTTCCTACTTGCTAATGAATCTAATGTTGAAGTTGGAGCACTTGGTCTTGGAAGCCCTTTGGATTCAGATACATCAGGATACTCTTATTACGTTTTGGACTTGCTCGTTGATAATGGTTACATTAACTCTTCAGCATATTCCCTCGTGAGTGAGACCAATGAGACTGGTGTGCTCATCTTTGGTGCTGTTGATACTGACCACTACATCGACCCACTTGTTGAGTTTCAAAATATTCCATATGAGTACGAAGGTGAACTGAGGTACAACTATCCAATCGTTCCATTGTCAGGCATTTCTGTTCAAAACGAAAAGGGAACTACAGTGTCTATTTCAGATTCCACTGTTGCCGTTCTCTTGGACTCACGTACAACTTACAGTTACCTTCCAATGACCACTGTCGTTGACATTGCAGTCCAGCTCAATGCCTACTATTCATCAGATAGTGGATACTGGTTCTTGAAGTGTTCAGTTCGTGATATCAACGCTTTGGTTCTCTTTCAATTCGGTAACCTTACAATTGATGTTTCCGTTGACAGATTCATTGCCGACATCTCAACAGGCTCAGACACAAAAGTCACATTTGAAGATGGTTCAGAAGCATGTGCCCTCCGTATCCTTCCAAACACATACTACGGATATTCCGTCCTTGGAATGAACGTCATCATGGACATGTACATGGCTGTTGACGTTGAGGGAAACCGCATTGCACTTGCCCAGGCTAATAACGAAAACTACAGCTCCAAAATCTCCAAGGCCGCCAATGCCACGAGCACCAGAACCACATCCTATCCATACGCCTCCAGTGAGATTCTCAGTGGCTACATCCCATACGCATGCCCAAATAACATAACAGATGAAATCACATTCTCATACAGTTATGCTTCCGTCACTGATTCGTCCCTCCAGGGAATGACTGCAGTTTACACTTCCGGTGTCGTGTACACTGGCCGTTATGTGAACTCCACCACCAGCACAGGAGACAACTCAACATCCACATCTAAGGGTGCTGCTGACAGAGTTGTTGCATTCAGCACAGATGGATTGATGATGGGTTTCTTTGGTACTGCTATTTGTCTCTTTGTGGGACTCATTCTCTGACTTTAAGGTTTCCGGATTTATTCAAGTTCAGACCTAAAGCTCTAGCGCGCCGCACCTGCCTGCGTTGTCATGTGATACGTTTTGTGGATATTACATCCTATGATTTAAATTAATAGATTTGTTTATGTTTCCTGGGTTCTGCTAAGATGGTGAGATGTAGACATGTAGACCAAAGAGAAGGTAAATGGTGGTGCGCTTATTTACCGCATAATCGAGTTTTACCCTTTTTCGCGATCAATTGGGATTGTTTGTTTACTTTTCCGGCAGGCGAGCCCCCCTACATACTTCTCCCTATAGAGAGGCTGCTAAAAGAAGGTCATTACTATTTCAAGATGGCTGTGTTCACTTCAGATATGAAGCAGAGGCTTATAGAGCGTATGGAAAAGAAGTGTATGTACCCTGGGAAGCTAGCCGCCTTTGATGAGAAGTTTACTAACCTCATCTATCAGTACAACATAGACGAACTTCCTTAGAGAGGCAAAAGGAAGATATCAGCATGTTCTTTGAAGATAAAATTCTCAGACGGCAAATGCTTGTTCCTAAGAGATTTGAGAATCTTAAGATCCAAGACGTCCTAACTGTTGAGAGGGAGAAGCAGGTTGTGATCTACCAACTCATCCAAGACATTGAAAAGCTCGGAAAGGGACGTGATCATAGAAGACGGACTGAGCTGAGAATGAGAGAGGAACTTTTGAAGTTGAATAAGAAGAAAAAAGATAGTTCGACTCAGCACAGAAAGGAGAGTATGGCCATATCGACTAGCAACAGAGTTACAAAGCCAGCCAAGAATGAGAAAAAGCGCTGATATCTGTTTCCCCATCCTTGGTTATTCCCATTTTTAACGACACTAATGAAGACACATCAACACAAGATATTCTTAACTGAATATGGCCTTCTGGTGTAGAATTCTCGCCATGATCAAATGGTCCCAACCACCGTGGCCCCTATGGAGATCGCGATCGTGAACAACTGAAAAGTTCAACGCCCCTCTTTGCTATGACGCGTCCTTTCCCTTCGCCTTCAATCAACTAGACCACTCATCACAATGTCTGTCATTGATCAGATCTCAGCTATTGCTGGAGAGAGCAAGTTAGTAAATGCTCTTCTCTACGCCGCTCTTACTCTCGGTGTCCTCAAGCTTACCTTCTCTACCCTTTCCTACGTTGCCATGCTCGTGGATTTGTTCGTGCTTCCAGCTGTCAACTTCAAGAAGTATGGTGCTCAGACTGGTAAGTGGGCTGTTGTTACTGGTGCATCTGATGGTATTGGTAAGGAATATGCTGTTCAACTTGCTAAGAGAGGTTTCAACATCTTTTTGATCTCTAGAACCCAGTCCAAGCTTGAAGCTCTTTCACAGGACATTGAGACCAAGTACAAGGTCGAAACTAAGACTCTTGCTATTGACTTTGCCGCCGATAAGCCATCCAACTATGAGTTGATCAACCAATTGGTCAAGCCATTGCCTGTCACTATTCTTATTAACAACGTTGGTCAATCTCACTCTATTCCAGTTTCTTTCGCTGAGACTGACGAGGCAGAATTGAGAAACATCATCACCATCAACAACACTGCCACTTTGCGTACTACCCAAATTATTATTCCATACATTCAGGAGACACTCAAGGCTAACAAGGGCACTCGTGGTTTGATCCTTACTATGGGCTCCTTTGGTGGCTTGCTTCCAACTCCATACCTCGCTACTTACTCTGGTTCCAAGGCATTCCTCCAGAGTTGGTCCGCCGCTCTTGCCGGTGAGCTTGCTTCTGAAGGCATTGACGTTGAGCTTGTTATTTCTTATCTCGTTACTTCTGCTATGTCCAAGATCAGACGTACTTCTGCTATGATTCCAAACCCAAAGGTGTTCGTTGCCTCCACTTTGAAGACTGTTGGCCGTCGTTGTGGTGCTCAGGAGAGATACGCCACATCCACGCCGTTCTGGGCTCATTCCTTGATGCACTGGTGGATTGAGAACACTGTTGGTGTCTACTCCAAGATTGCCAATGGCCTTAACCTCAAGATGCACAAGGACATTAGAGTTAGAGCCTTGAAGAAGCGTGAGCGTGAAGCTAAGAAGCAGTAAGCTTCCCTCCAGGACTAAGATGTGCGGTTTTTTGTGAAAACTATTGTGTTATATATCACTGAAAATAGGGAAATGAAACAGAAAGAGATCATTTATGGCTTTTAAACGTAATTAAAGAGTGTGCCCCGTACAATGGCTTGTTCTTGTTTTGGCATTTCCCTTTTCGGCGAGGACGCGAAACCCCATCACAAAAAGCGAACAACAACAGGCGTGAGAACTGGGAGCACGCGTTTCATTGAGCGTCCTCACAACACACCACAACGCTCAGTCTTTTCCTGTCATAGGTCTCAGAGACTCTCACAACACACATAAATCCACTGAGCGCTCTTTTCCCGCGTTTCGATCGCTTTACTGAGTCCCACAACAGCCGTGCCTCCGCCCTTGAGTGAATCTGCTAATAGTGAGCAACGAGATCTCAACCACTAACTGCACCTGCACAGAGCCCACAACAAGGACAGGATAAGATATACGCAGACATAGACACGTCATTATGGTGGACTTGTCAAACTACCAGCGTCTTGAGAAGGTTGGAGAAGGTACGTACCCTATCTCTTGCTCCCGTTATCACAGATTCCAAAAGCGCCTGTGACCGACATGGAACGCAGCGACATATTCGCTGATTAGAGGATGATCCCACGCTTCCAGAACAAGAATACTAACATATAACAGGTACTTATGGTGTCGTCTACAAGGCTTTGGATACCAAGCATAACAACCGTGTTGTTGCATTGAAGAAGATCCGTCTTGAGTCGGAAGATGAAGGTGTTCCATCCACTGCCATTCGCGAGATCTCACTCTTGAAGGAGTTGAGGGATGAAAACACTGTGAGATTATACGACATTATCCACTCTGATTCACACAAGCTCTACTTGGTCTTTGAGTTCCTTGATCTTGATTTGAAGAAGTACATGGAGTCCATCCCTGCCGGTGTTGGTTTGGGTGCTGATATGATCAAGAGATTCATGATGCAATTGGTCAAGGGTACCGCATACTGTCACGCTCACAGAATCTTGCACAGAGACTTGAAGCCACAGAACTTGTTGATTGACAAGGAGGGTAACTTGAAGTTGGCTGATTTCGGTTTGGCTAGAGCGTTTGGTGTTCCACTTAGAGCCTACACTCACGAGGTTGTCACACTCTGGTACAGAGCTCCAGAAATTTTGCTCGGTGGTAAGCAGTACTCCACTGGTGTTGATATCTGGTCTATCGGCTGTATATTTGCAGAGATGGTGAACCGTAAGCCACTCTTTGCTGGTGACTCTGAGATTGATCAGATTTTCAGAATTTTCAGAATTCTCGGTACACCAACTGAGGATGTCTGGCCAGACGTTACTTACTTGCCAGACTTCAAGCCAACGTTCCCAAAGTGGTTGAAGAAGGACTTGCAACAGTCTGTTCCTACCCTTGATGCAGCTGGTGTGGACTTGCTTGAGCAGATGTTGGTCTATGACCCAGCAGGTCGTATCTCCGCTAAGCGTGCTCTTCTTCATGAGTACTTCCAGGAAGACAATCAGCATATGCAAGAGTACCGTCAACAGCCAACCTTGCCGCTGGGCGCTACCATTTACACCTGATCTACTTCTTCACAGATATTACTTATGACACACTATTTCAAGATCATGAAAAATCCTACAAAAAAGACCGTTTATTTCACGTCCAGATTATGGTCACATTCTTGGAGTCACATGCTATCGTGTCTCCCGTTGGACTAAGTCCAACTTTTTGGTACACGCCACTTGATACCCACTTTTCACGCCTTTGTTGCGTTGATGTTTCACTCACTCCTAATTCACCGTTGGCATTTGCCTTTACAACGCTGTCTGATCCTCCTTTTTTTTTGTCATGTTTAAGCTGCACAGTTTTGTCTTTTGTTATTTCCCTCATGACGTGTTCATCTTTAAAAGCACGCACTATGTTCCGATATATTACTGTAGTTCGTTCTATATTCATGACAAAATCTCTATAAATTCACAAGCGTGGATGTTCATCTGAACTGCTCATAGTACTCCTCCTCCTTGAATCTCTTCTCCACAAGCTTGAGCACACTCTCATCGTACACATCCTCCAACTTCTGACCGCCGATAAGGACCTTCTCCTCGTGAGCCTTTTGTTCTTCCTTGGTCATGATGACAACGTTTGTGAGAGAAACAGGCTTAGATGGATCCCATCTTGAGAGAGTCAGTTTAGTGGAGAATCCAGAGATTGGAGACTTACCTCTGAAGATCTCCTCACAAATGTATGGCACCTCTCTAAGAGCGATAGGAACACGTTGGTCTGGCTCACCAACACGAGTCTGCTGACCAGCAAGAGACTGGAAGATTCCATCATAGATCTTGATTCTGTTCTTACCTTCAATAGGCTCGATTGGGTATCCAGCAACCTCTGTAAGGATGTATGAGACAATTGTAAGACCAAACACAGCAGGCATGGTCCCCAAGACTGGAAGAATTCTAACTCTGAAGTCTTTAAGTGCAGATAGTTCATCAACTTTACCCTTCTGGAACTCTTCTTCTGGGAGTGGGAGTAACTGAGCCTTTCTTGGATCTGGCTTCTCAGCAGAGAAGACAACTGGGATGTTAGCCACAATACCCTTCTGTTTAAGACGACGTCTAACTGACTTGGCAAGTGGGTCCTCTTCGGACTTGGAGATGTCACTGATGTTGATTCTTGTAGGGTCACTCTTACAAGCAGCACCCATAGATGAGATGATCTTCATGTTGTGTTCGTATGCATATGCGAGGAGGTCGACTTTAGTGTTGATGTTGTCAATACAGTCAACAACGTATGTTGGGTTGCCAGCGAGGAGCTCATCAGCATTTGGAAGATGCCAGAGTTGATTGATAGCCTCAATTTCAGCCCATGGAGCGATCTTGAGGAGGTAGTTCTTGAGACACTCGACCTTTGGAGTACCAACGTCTTCAAGAGTGGCACATGCGTGTCTGTTCAGGGATGAAAGGGAAACTTGATCAAAATCGATGATTCTGATCTTGGAGACACCAGAACGGACAAGTAAAGTAGTGACCCATGAACCGACACCACCAGCACCAACAACAACGACAAACTGGTCTCTGACGGACTTCATACCATCTTCTCCTAAAAAGGCGTAGTTTCTAGCCAACTGCTCACGGATAAGAGACTCATCATGCTCTGCAGCCATTACTGTCTTCTTCTGCTTTGGCTTGACAGGCTCCTGAGCCGCAACGTAGCGGTGGTAAGCCTCAACAAGGACAGCGGCAACAGCTGCAGATGCAACAGCAACACCGACAAGCTTTGTAGAGGACATCTTGTTCAGACTAGTACAAAGTGTTATCAGGGTTAAAGAGAGAGAAACTGGAGAAAGCGATGAGCTCAGGAGAAAAGAAAAAAAAAAAGTAGTGTGGCCCCATACCAAAAAATTTGGTCTCCGAGACGGTCAAAACGAACGACATGAACAGATCTTAAAAGTCTCCCAAAATGCTGGAAACATTAAGAAATCGACATATGTTAACTCTCCGAAGGGCTGTGGCTCAACAGATCACACGGCCACTTACAATACGGCGCGCCTTCTCACAATCCACACATCTTCAGGACAAAGTCGACCCCTCAGTACATGAACGTCTCGCACAGATCCCCATCGATCGTTACAGAAACTTCAGTATCGTTGCACATGTTGATCATGGAAAGTCAACACTAAGTGATCGTTTACTTGAACTTACACATGTTGTCAAACCTGGCCAGAAACAGGTTCTTGATAAACTTGACGTTGAGAGAGAACGAGGCATCACCGTGAAGGCTCAGACATGCTCCATGTTCTACAATTACAAAGGAGAAGACTA
Organism: Petasospora easanensis; assembly: GCA_030580135.1. NCBI lineage: Eukaryota > Fungi > Ascomycota > Saccharomycetes > Phaffomycetales > Wickerhamomycetaceae > Petasospora > Petasospora easanensis. The sequence continues at coordinate 232,670 of JAKTSI010000005.1, read as the reverse complement.
CCTGTTACATCTTGTCGATACACCAGGTCACGTTGATTTTAGAGCTGAAGTGTCACGATCATATGCATCTTGTGGTGGTGCGTTGCTGCTTGTCGATGCCTCCCAAGGTGTCCAAGCTCAGACCGTCGCAAACTTCTATTTGGCTTATAGTATGGGTTTGAAGCTCATCCCAGTAATTAATAAGATTGATCTCGACCAAGCTGATATTCCACGATCTATTGAACAAATTGAGACCACATTTGAACTTCCAGCAGAGGACATCATCAATGTCTCTGCAAAGACAGGACTGAATGTAGAGGAACTTCTACCTGCAATCATTGAGAGAATCCCGCCACCAACAGGAAACATCAAGGACCCATTCAGAGCATTACTTGTGGATTCATGGTATGACTCCTATCTTGGCGTTGTCCTTCTGGTTCACGTTGTTGATGGAACAGTGAAGAAGGGCCAACGTGTGTTCTCGCCACATACAGAGAAGAAGTACGACATTAAAGACGTTGGTATCATGTATCCTGAGAGAGTTTCCACAGAAGTTCTAAAAGCAGGTCAAGTTGGATACATTGTCTGTGGTATGAAGAATACCGCTGAGGCTATGATTGGTGATACGTTCATGAACGTCTCTCACCCAGTTGAGCCGCTTCCGGGCTTCGAAGAGCCAAAACCAATGGTCTTTGTTGGTGCTTTCCCTGCTGATGATACGGAATTCAAGGACTTGGACGAACACATGCAACAACTGGTCTTGAATGATCGTTCTGTGACTCTTCAAAGGGAAACATCTAACGCTTTAGGACAAGGTTGGAGGCTTGGATTCCTTGGATCACTTCATGCATCAGTGTTCAAGGAAAGACTCGAAAAAGAGTATGGTGCCTCATTGATTCTTACCAACCCAACCGTTCCGTACAAGATCATTAATACTGATGGAAGTGAAGACATTGTCACCAACCCTGATGAGTTCCCTGATTTCACAACAAAGAGAATGAATGTGGCCAAGTTCCAAGAACCATTTGTTGAGGCAATCATGACCTTTCCTCAGGAATACCTGGGTACTGTTATCCAGTTATGTGATAATAACAGAGGTATTCAAAAGGAGATTAACTATCTTACCACAGGGCAATGTTTGTTGAAATATGAGATCCCATTGGCCCACTTGGTTGATGACTTCTTTGGTAAGCTCAAGTCTGCAACCAGAGGTTACGCCTCTTTGGATTATGAAGATGCAGGTTACAGAGATTCAAAAATCTGCAAGCTTGAGTTGCTGGTTAATGGTAAGGGTGTTGATGCCCTTGCACAAGTCATGCACCATTCTCTTGTTCAGAGTGTTGGAAGAGAGTGGGTTGAAAAGTTCAAAGAACATGTCAAGAACCAACTCTTTGAGGTGGCGATCCAAGCACAGGCAAACAACAAGATTGTGGCACGTTCTACCGTGAAGGCAAAACGTAAAGATGTTCTTGCAAGATTACATGCATCTGATATCTCTAGAAGAAAGAAGCTGTTGGTGAAGCAGAAGGAGGGTAAGAAGAAGTTAAGATCCATCGGTAACGTTTCGATCAACCAGGAGGCTTACCAAGCGTTCTTAAGACGCTCATGAAAAGTTTGCATAATAAATACTGCTTGTACATAGTATTGCATTAGATTCACCATTGTGTAGTAGTTGCTCTGCCATGCTCCTGTTAAGGTGATGCTGCGAGAGGGTTGTGAGCCCTGTTTGCGGCCAGGGCAGCAAACCAGAAATGTACCAAAATAGCATCAAAACGAGCCCTTCAGTTGAGACACAACCTGACCCCTTCTAGTCACAATCTCTCATACCAACGCCCCCAGACCTTCCCGATAACATTTTTGGAGAAACTACAATCTCTTTAACATTTCTGAGTATCAGAATTTACCTCAATTTTGCCAAAATCCACCGTCCGGCCATTGCATTCTGAACTCAGCCTCTTCAAAACAATTCCTCATCCTATACGATTCAGATGGGGCTCCTCAAGAGGAAGGCACAGGTACCCGTGATAGGCACGAGGAATCCCACAGGACTACCCACAGCTCCACAGCAATCCGATAATGCGCTGTCAAGTGCCTCCAAGCTAGCCGCTCAGGCAGCTGCAACACTTGCCCACACACAACAACAGACTCAGCAGCAAAATCCCAAGATTCAAATCAAGCAGGTGACCAAACATAATACCCCTAAGTTACCAGCTCCACAGAGACGAATGTCTAGACATATTGTTGGAAGTACATCCTCAAAATCACTGACGTCCCAGAGATCACAGAAGAGAAACTCGTATGTTTCCACTGTTTCAACATCTCCAGTATACACGCGTTCAGCGGCTGCCGCTGCTGCTGATATAAGTATGGAGAACTTATCTATTAATGAGCCTCCAGAAGAGGAGACTCAGCAGAAGCATCTCAACTTGGCATCACTTGCCGCCCAGTCTGCTGCACTTGCCTCATCGGAGTTCTTGCCACCACCTGCAGGACACAGAGCAACCTATTTATCAAGTCCATCATCATTTGCATCATCTACACATTCTCTGGATTCTCCTCCATTTCATGCAAAACTTAATGGAGCTTTCAAAAACGATGATTTCTTTACATCGCTGAATCATTCTGCTTCCGTACTGTCGGATTCTGATAACAAGTTGGATTCTGATCACAAATTGGACTTTGAAGACTTTGATTGGCTTGATAAGTCAGCTTCATCTCTTAGATCTACTCCAAGTGGGAAAGCAGTAAGAAACAGTATGCCTATGACGCTTCGTGGTGGATTTGGGGCCGAGGATCTGTCACAGACCGTCATCGATGAGTATGATGAGTTCTACAGTGATAGTGATGTTCCGCAGTATCAGCACTCAGTTCAACCCCCATCAGATGATGAAATTACCAGAGGTACTTCACCAAACAGTATTGATGATATTTTGGAAAGTGATTCACAAACAGCTGCTCAGGCCGACTCCGCCATCAGACAAACTATCCGCAAGCCTGTACCACAAAGAAAACCACCGCCAGCTTCGCCTCGCCTGGGAACTACACTGGCTGTTCCACCTTCCCTTCCACCAAGATCTCTATCCACTACATCGACAGCTTCGGTTCAATCATCGGTTGCGCCAAGGGCATCATCACCAAGACGTAAGCCTCCTCCAGATTATGTCGAGTCGGAAGATACACTGACCAGTGACTACCTCCTTGACTCCGGGATGGATGAGGAAGTACTTCCACAGTATCCAATGACAAGTGATGAGATGAAGCATCATCGGAAACATTTGAAACATGGTCTCCGTAAGGGTGCTAAAAAGATCTTGAAGAAGGGTTTCATTGGCAGTTACAAGCCTTCAGATTTCCTTAATGATACTTCATCAGAGACTGCTTCACAGGTAGCTGCACCAGGTCCTGCAACCAAGCCTGTTCATTTGAAGACTACTATGAGAAAGGAAAAGAAGGATTCCAAGTTTAATGACGATAAGCCATGGAAACACCACACGGATATTGCATTCGTCTCTGAGCAAGAGAGAAAGAGGTACGAAGGTGTTTGGGTGTCCAATAAGGGTCTCTACATGGACAGAGTTGATCCTAATACATTGGTACAAGATGTTGAGGTTCCAGGCCAGTTGAATGCTGCTCTGAAGGCATCGATGCTTTCGATGAAGTCTGATATTGGTATGATGGAGGCCAATCTCATGGTGAATGTTGTTGTTCGTGCGCTTTGGGCACGCTCGAGACTTCCAACAGAAACACTCCAGAAGGTTTGGGATCTTGTTGATACTAGACATGATGGTACTCTGGACCGGACAAGTTTCATTGTTGGCATGTGGCTCGTCGACCAGTGCTTGTACGGCCGAAAATTACCCCGTGAAGTTCCTGATGCTGTCTGGGACAGCGTTTCACATAATGGTCTCAACGTTGTGGTTCGCAAAAAGAAGAAATAATTGATGTGTCAATTGGGCATTATAGATCTGGGTCTATCATATAATACGAACGAAATGACTAAGCTTTTAAGGAGTTGTAAGACAAACAGTCGCCAGCAGAGGATAGACGGCTGTCGGCTAGCGGCTATCGAGGGAGACGCGCATCCGCACACCACGATCCACGGTCCGGGAACGCGAGCCGGAAACGAGTTTAGGGGGAAACGTCGATTTGCTGTTAATCTTCAAAAGATCGTTGACTTGTCCATTCAGTCTAGTGCTCACACCTGCAACTATTGCCCACTATTTGCGTGTACTAAGCCCCAGCCACCAGGGGAACGCCCGCATAAGGACACTGCAACATACCCCTTTCTTCTTTGTTTTCAACCAGCGATCATCTTGCAGCCAAGCAAACTTCGAGCCAGATAAATATAGAACCCGGCATCGTCTCCGCTTTCAAATACCTTCATATTCCCACTTTGCTTGGCCACACATACTACACATCGGCTTCTTGCATCACCTATAATGCTTCGTGTACTTGGACTTCGACGTGCAGAGTCAGGGCTGACGGATTCTGATGCAGCCCCGCTCATTCTAAAGCAGGCCCATGATTTTGAACTTGCTCTCCAGGCCATGGACTTCCTTCTCGATGACCGTACGGATGAAGGTTTGCATTTGATCAGCGATGATACCGATTCCACGGTGAAAACACTGGCTAAGGGTGTCATCCTGTTCCTGGAGGCCACTCTGGGATTCGAGCCAGAAGTCATGAAGAAGGCCAACGAGTGGCTCAGTAAGACTGAACAACTAAGTGCAAGGGACCGTGCCAAACATCAAAAGATGAAATTACAGACGAGCAAGAGTTTCCCACCGGGTACGGTATATGCAGTCACATACGCGGAGGCAAACTTGTTGAATGCCCTCATCATGCTGTTGAGTGAGAGTATGATTGAGAGTGCAAAGGCATTACTCAAACTCCGTAAGGCATATCAAACCTTGGATGAAATTCTCCGATTGATCAAGGAAAAGGAAAAAAGAGAAAAGAGAGAGAAACTTATTAATAAGGGAGAAAGTTCACCGAAGAGTGAAGATGATTCTTCTGCATCGTCATTTGTGTCCACACAAACTGGAGCCACTATTACCGATATTCCATTCACTTTGTCCCAAGACATGCTTGTGGATCCGGATCTGACCCAATTAGCCAGCAAGGTCCAGGCTATGCGTCTCTCCAGATTACAAGGATCACACATTGGTAACTCCCCAGCTTCCGAAAGATTGAGAACTGGCCTCGGGTATGATGAGGAGAGAGATGCCGCTAATGCTGAAAAGAAGAAGAAAGATATGGAGGAACGTATTGCCGACACACAATCCACAATCGATGAATTCATCATCTCTGGAGCAAACCTCTGTTTCGGTATTCTTCAACTCGTCCTATCACTCATCCCTCCTGCGATTGGTAAGGTTCTGTCCGTTGTCGGGTTCAAGGGTTCTAAGGAGGATGGTCTTCGTATGATTTGGAAGTCTGTAAAGACTAGAAACGTTCATGGTTGTATTGGCCTGTTGGGTCTTCTGGTTTTCTACGATGGTCCACTCCAATTCACCGATGCTGATTTTGATATTCCAGATACATTGGCCCGTTCACAAACTTTTACATCCACAACAGGCACGATATCTGAAGACGAAGATGCTGAGTTGACATTGAAAAAGACTAGATCACGCAAAATCATGGATGCAGAATCAAAAGCGTACCAAGGAACTGGTAAGCCAACATTGTTGCATCCGGGTCATAAACTTGAAGACGCTCTGTTGTACGCACGTGCACTCTTCCCACATTCTGCACTTTGGTTGTTACAGGAAGCACGTATGTTGGCCTCTCATGGTCGTTTGGAGGAGTCATTGGAGCTTATGGATGCCTTGACGAGAGATATTCGTATGAAGCAAGTGGAGGCACTCCTTAGATTTGACCGTATGATGATCTTGATATTCATGCACAGATATGAGCGTGCTGCAGAAGAGGCTCTCAAGTTGGTTAAAATCAACGCTTGGTCGCCTGGCCTGTACACATATGCCGCTGGTTGCTGTTACGCTGAACTCTACAGAATGTGTGTCATGGGATTGATCACTGATCCTGAGGAGTTGAAGCGTGAGTCTTACTTCAAGAAGAAAGCTGAGGAGTTGATCAAGAAGGCACCATCATACACTAAGGGCGGTCTGACGACCAAGCAGATGCCATTTGATAAGTTCTTGGTTCGTAAGATCAACCAGTTTGAAGCCGCTTCTAAGAAGTACAAAGTTGATCTTGTTGACGCTATTGGTGTTTCTCCAACCCATGAGTTGATGTACTTCTGGAACGGATACAACCGTATGACTGAGAAGGACCTTGTGGTTGCAGAGCAGTTATTGGGCTACTCTGTGGGTATCTACGCCAAGATTCCGGAAGAAGAAGGCCAAACGATACTCAGATCATTGCTGACTTCTATCACGATGCGCAGACTGGGCAGAACACAAGAGGGACTTGAATTACTGGAGCGCCAGGTTGTTAAGCACATCATCACATTGCAGCCTGCGAACAAGAAGGAGCCTTACAAGTACACACACCTTACAGAGGACCCTTGGGTATATCCAACCGCCCTTTATGAGAGAGCTCTATTTGAGTGGAAGCTTCGCGGTGTTGATGGTTTGACGGTTGCTAGACAATGGCTTCGCTACGCACAAGACTACTCTGAGGACTACGAGCTGAGTACACGTATTGGCATGAAGATCAAAGCAGCCTGTGACCGTCTTGATGCTCTCTAATTGATAGTTTAAAGCTTATTTGGACCATTTTCTCATTAGTAGACCTCCCCTGTGAATCCTGTGATGGGCAACACGAGTCTGGCCAGTATCAGCGGTCCGGGCAGCATCCCAGTATAAAAGCTCGCGGTTCCCCCATTATCATTGTGGGCGGCAAGCGAGAAGAGAGTACACCAAGTGACGAGGAGAAAGTGCCTGGAGATAGCCGCTGGACGAGCTTACACTGACTTTCTGCTTACATAGTCTCCTCAGTTTCCCAGAGAAAAACACTCATCCTATCACACAAAAACAAGCGCCGGCTTCTCAGACTATCAACTCGCCACTGTGGACTCTGAACACGCAAGAGCTGGGGGGATGACTGACTCTGACTACGAATATTCCGATGATGACTACAGCGACTATGGCTATGGCATTGATGATGAATCGCTGGACGACGCCTCTGTCGGTGATGTCTCTGTTGATGATGCCTCTGTCGATGATTCACGAGTAGCGTTTGCCTCACATACAACAGCAGACCTCAGTGTGCGCATGACGGGGCAGGCACGAGAAATTGCAGAAGTCTTAGGACTCACAGAAGAAGATACAATCACATTATTGCATCATTACAGGTGGAATTCGGAAAAGCTCATGGATGAATACATGAACAATGTGGATGAGGTGTTAGCCAATGCTGGTGTCTCCACAGTACCGACTAAGGCCAAGTCCGGTTTGACCCATTACGAGAATAATGATTTCGCATGTCCAATTTGCTGTGAAGACGTGAATGAATCTTACCGGCTGAGTTGTGGGCATGAGTTTTGCCTTGGATGCTATAGCAGGTATGTTGAGGAGCGTGTTCAGAAAGGTGACATTATCAGATGTATGTCATGTGATTTGGCATTGGACCACCGTGATGTGGACACAATCTGTGGAAATGGAGTGAGCACCAAGCTTATTGAGAGCTCAATCAAAGCATATGTGGAGAGACACAAGACATACAAATGGTGTCCTTCTCCTGATTGTTCTATCGTCATTGAAGTCTTGGACCCTGTTGGTGTAACATCAATAGTGAAAGAGAGCAAGGTCCCTGTTGCCACTTGTTCTAATGGCCATCAGTTTTGTTGGAATTGTGGTTTGGAGAATCATATGCCTTCACCATGTGATATTGCAGATCTGTGGGTCACTAAATGCAGGGACGATTCAGAAACAGTCAAGTGGATTTCTACAAATACCAAGAAGTGTCGCAAGTGTGATACTTCCATTGAGAAGAATGGTGGATGTAATCATATGGAATGTAAGAAGTGTGGATTTCAGTTTTGTTGGATTTGTCTTCAGGATTGGCAACAGCATGGAACTTCATATTTCCAGTGTAACAGATATAAAGAAAACGACAAACAGAAAGAGACACAATCTTCAACGGGTAAGGTAAAAGGTGCCAAAAGATCTCTTCAGAGATACCTACATTACTACGAGTTCTTTGGAGTGCATGAAGCTTCTACCAAAGGGGATGCCAAACGTTGTGCTCAAGTGGAAGAGTCTGTGCGTCTGTTACAGGAAGCTTCAGGTATCTCTTGGATTGAGGCTCAGTTCCTTGCTGAATCCGCTACTGCACTTTTGAGAGCTAGACGTGTTTTAAAGTGGTCTTATGCATTTGCCTATTACTGTGAGCCTTGCTCATTCCTGGAGTTATTTGAAGGTGTTCAAGCTCGCTTGGTTGATGCTGTTGAAGCATTGTCCAAGTTATTTGAAATTGAGGAGCCACTGGAGATTGTTCAGAACAAGATGGAATTCATGAACAAGGCACGTCATGCTTTGGATTGTCAAAAGGCAATGTGCTCATGTACCCTGGATACCCTCAAGTCTGGGGTCGTTGACCTGAGTTCTGAGAACGGCCTTTCATGAAACGGCATTCACGATTAATTTATTCATAAATATTCTAACGACGGTACTAAAAAGGGGGTGCTCATATTTCGTATAGTATACACTTACAGCATGGCAGATACAAGCTCATCTAAATCTCTGGGCCAATAGTCTATCCACACCAACTTCCTCTAGCTCCTTCTTACTCACCCATAACTGATGAAAGGTACCCAGTGATGATAACACAGATCCACCAATCCAAGATTGGAACTTTCTCTCTACAGAGTTACCACTAGCATGGACCCTGATCTTCAATCCTGGATGTTCCTTAGTCAACTCGACGTACAATCTCTCGTTCAAGCCAGTGATGAGAGAACCACCACCTGTGACAATGATGTTATGGGCCAATTGTGCACGAATATCAACATCCACAAGCGAGAGAGCATACGACGTCAACTGAGATAAACCACGGTACTTTGGAATATCCTTCTTTGACTTCTTTCCAGGCTTAACTTCATCCTCGTTGGTCTTCTTCAGTGGTCTCTTCAATGGAACGTAATCGTTCTTAGAGTTGATCTCTGGTTCACCAGACTCAGGACTGTATTCATAAATCTCATAATTCTGTGGTTCAAACATCGCATCAGCGTATTCAAATCTCTCCTTGCCCATAGAGATGGCATGGCCATTAGGAAGCTCGTATGTGCGTTCTGGGTATGCCTCTTTGGCTTCTTCTTCTGTCAGTTGTTGGCCAGTGAGAGGTTCACGTGGAACCTTGAAGAGTGCCTCTTTAACTCCGTGTAATGTCTGTTCAAGCTGATAGTCTTCATAACTCTGTGTGATGTTTTCAAATGCTTTTGGTATCCAGTTTGGTGCCTCATTAGGTTGGGTGAATACCTTGGATTTTACTTTGTACATAGGCACGATTTCAATCCCCTTGGTTTCAAGTCTCTTCTTTAGTTGTGTAGACACATAGTTTCCTGCAAAATGTGTCTTGAGTGTCGTTTTGGCGAGACACATACCGTCAACGACGGGTGTTACACTCACGATATCATGACCAATGTCAACAACAAGGGCTGATGGTCTTCCTTGAGCAAAGGCAACACATGTTGGTGAAGATGCAAGGTAAAATCCTGGGAATTGGAATTGTTCAAGGGCAACTTCGAGTGATTTCTTTCTGTTTTCTGCTGTGTTCCAGACTGGCTCTGTAAGAAGAAGTGGTTGCTCTGTGTAGTCCACATACAAGTTGTCAAAGATGTACTGCCACTGCTCCACTGCAGAATCCCAGTCTTCAATGACACCATCTCTAATAATAGGCTTGATCTCTGCATTTGGTTTTGGATAGTTGATTGTGTTCTCGGAGAAGTATACGTTTTTTCTTGTCTTGACTGGTTTTTTAGATGTAGTATCGTCATCGATGTCCATCTTATCTGGATCCTCCGGATTCACACCGACATATGATGGAGTGATAAATCGAGGAGTATCCTCTCCGGCATATCCTGCTCTTGTGCTAAGAGATCCTGGATCAAGGACCACGGCGGCAACTTCGTCTGTAAGGGAGTGTTAATAGCTTGTCCTGGGGAGTCCTCGACGCGTCAGACACACTGGTTTGTGCATCCTTGGCTGAAATGTATACGTACCACCACCGTAAACTTGAAGAATGGAGTTTGCTTGTGCCATATTTGTGAAGCTCCACGTGAAAGAATCTCCAATTGATCGACTTTGGTGATACCGCTGATGGTCCTTCTTGGTGTTGTCGTTGTACGTCGCCGTTTTTCGGTGGTGATGTTAACGTTCGCGAAAGAGGTTCAGGGTGGGTCCTATGAGGAGCCTTCACAAAACCATGCTACCTACAAATATGAGTGTGTGTGAAATACTGGGTTGCAACTTCAATTATATTAAACAGTGTTGTCTTCTTTTTACTTGCAGTCAGCAGGTGTGTCTAAATATCAGCACCTGGCTTTGCATACATCTTCAAGAACTTGAAAGAGTCCTGCATAAGCTTGTCAACGTTACTAGAATCAGGGAAAGTTGCGGCAACTTCGTTCTGAACCTTGACAAGACCTTGTCTCTCAACAAGTTTGCCGAGGGCAATAAGCAAGTATGGTGCAAATTCACGGTACCATCTGTGGTTCCACGCTGTGAGGCGGACAACAAGGCCCAGTACCTTCTCGTCAAGCAACAGTAAACGACGCTCCATGTGAATTGGCGAGATATCGGCAGCAAGAGTAGCAGTGCTTCCATTCGAACTTCCTGCTCCATTGGACTGGTGTGATAAAGCTTGTTTGGCTTCGTACGCCTTCTTTGTTAACTCCTTGTGCTCCAAGAAGTAGCACTTCAAGAGGTTTCTAGCAGACATTGGGGAGAATCTTTGTTCAAGACAACTGAGGAATGCTGTAGAAGCCTCTCTATAATGATGAAGTCTCATAGCACACATTCCGAGCAACTCCCACTCAAGTGGAAGCTTCTCGTATGGGGACTTCTGTGCGGACAGATGGATCATCTCAGCTTGCCACATTGTGTATGTTCTAAGATCTTCATACAACAACATGAAAAGGTTGTCAAGCCATCTCTCACAAAGTCTCTTCTTCTTGAATCCTCCTTCTGGTGTAGTCTTGGTAGAACCATTGCCATTTGTGTTGTCCGTCACGCTGCTTCTCGACGACTTGGTCTGATATTCCTCCTCCATCACAAAGATGTTGGCTCTGTGCTTCAACAACTCCTCCCACCCAGTCTTACTCACAATCTCAGTCAAGATATCGTAAGCCTTAGCAAATGTAGACTTCAAGTTTGCTGACTGCAGGTTAAGCAGTGTTTGATCAACAGATCTCTGTTCGTCTTGTACCTTGGAAGGATCGAGCTGCATGACCTCGTCAATGTGAATATCGTTTGGCAATGGCAAATGCAACTTGTCCGAAGAAGCTGGAATAATTCTCTTCAGGTGGAATTTCTCCTTGTATGCAGCCATTGGACAAGAGTTAAGGGTCAAGAGGGCCTCGCCGATCTTGTTCATAGCCAGGTAAACCCTAGATAGGTTTGCCCATGTGTTGAACTCAGAAGGAGCAGCATTCACAGCACGAATGGCGGACTTCAATGCCAGCTCATACTTTCCCTTCTCCAAAAGGAATTGAGATTGGATAAGCAACAACTGTGCATCTCTTGGGGTTTTCTTAATTCCCTCGTACATCACCTGGACAGCCTTCACTTCCTCGTCCTTCAAGAGCATGACTTTCACGAGCAAACTCACGACACTTTCTTCTTGGGCTCTCAAAGCCTCCAAAGCAGTAATAGCTTCATCATAAAGCCCAGTCAACTGAACAACCTTCAAGAAAGCATCCACCAAGTAGTTATTGATCAAAGTTGGAGTTTGAATCTCTGGGGCGCAACCAACATCAGGTCCTTGGAAGAAAAGCTGCTGGAACACATTGATAAACTCAACACCATGAGTCTTCGTTGGGAATGGACTTGTGTTTCTAGATTCAACGACATTGTGAACTTGTTCATCATCCTCTTCTGGTGTCAAAACAGATCTGATAACAGCACTTGCGAAAGCCTCACTCCAGAGAGCATCATTGGAGTCAGATCTTTCACCTTGGGCATTGACAATATGGGCACTTACACCACCTGGGTTGTGCAAAATGACGATCATATCAACTCTTGAAAAGGCATTGTAACAGCAGTAGACGGTCTTGCTAATGTGGTATCGCTTAGCCTTGTTGAACCACATTTGTGTGTTGTCCTCAAAAAGCTTATGAATGTGACTTAACTCTGCACTGACAGAAGAAGCACTGGAGTTGTCCATACCAGTACAGTAAAAGTATGTTCCGATCTTAATGTCGAGTTAGTAATAGTGTCTGGAAGTGAATGTTTCAATGTACTTACCTCTGACGATTTGGAGTTAGCGATGACCTTTGTCAATGCAACGAGGTCTGGAGGACCCAGCTCCTGGAATGTGCGGAGTTTACTAGCTCTCTCATCAATACAAGCACCAGGAATGTCCTCTCTCACCCTGGAAAGAATTGTTAGTATATCATTCAGTGAATTGGGGTGGGCTCCCTAGGAGGCTGAGCATCAACTTGAATGTCGGCGGTAAGTACACTAGGCTGTTCCACGAACCAAAAAAATTAACATACTCAGGAATTGAGCCCAATGTGAGAAACATTGTAGGATTTCTAGGACAACGAGTGTAGGGGGTAGGGAAGTGCGAGTTCTTGATGATTCCTCTTTGTTAAATCAACGCGTCAACATTTCTCCCTTTGGGGCTTTCAGATTCGTGGCTGTTTCCCCTACCATTAATTACGTAATCTACTTGCTGGTTCTGAAGAGGTTAATGATGGGTATTTACCGGTCTTGGGGGTAGTTTAAACACCTGAAAGCATCACAGTTATGGAATATGAACGACTATTCAACTACATGATGTAATCTTGCCAGTATACGTTGGCAGTTTGTCATTTAGGATCGTTAATTTCATTCTAGGATCTGTAGACTCACTTAGCGTCTGTCATCTTCTCGTCTTCATCCTGTTGGCGTGTTAGTATTTGTTTTCATTTATATCATATCAGATAATTGTATGGTAATTCAACTTACGTCAATATCCTCGTCGTCCATGGACCAATCTCTTGCTGTAAGACAGTACTTTTCTGGAGGAAGTCTGATACCATAACCAGGCAGAACAGGCGGTAGTGTTTTCTTATTTCTTTCAGCAGCGAGCTCAAGCATAAGCTCCTTTGGTGTGACTGGATTGAATTGGTAGTTGGTTCTTGCAGCGATGGCCAATCTGATGTCTTCTGTTGTGATGTTCTTTCCAGAGAGAGACCCAGAACCGTTATTTGATCTTGCGTGGTCATTATATATCACAGCATCTTTTAATACTCCTTGTGTATATCCTATATCATGTTAGTTCATATTCAGCGATTTCAAGTGTCAGTGTACTTACTGTGTGCAAAGTCCATGAGTTGAAGAGGGACATGGTCCTCGTAGCTCTGGATGGACTGCGAGGCAAGAATCAAGTGCAAAATGCGCACATCACGAGGAACAACGTTCTCTTCTGTGTTTTGAAATCCTGAGTTATCGCTCATGATGGAAAAGTAAAGAAGACCGGCCTCTTTCTGCTGTTGTAACCTAACCGCCCATGAATGAGAGATACGCTCACACATTGTTTTTGTCGTCCTTGTTAATTCGGCCGCGCGCCGCGCGCCCCAATTATTTCCAGAAATTGACAAATCTGGAAATATTCCTCATATGGACGCCCAATTGCTAATCGGTAAGGGCACTCACTAAAATTCCCCCCAAAGGCGCGATCGATTCTGGGGCTGCCAATTGCTTCCGGACTGTGAACACACGACATCTCAGCTTCCTGTGGAACCAAAAAAAGCTTGCCCCTTACTAGAACTAATAAGCTTCCCCTTCAACCGGCGTTAACAGCATTACAACCCACCAGCGAAACGATGGAACACAACGACAGTACTCCATCGCTCGTCGGAGCCAACATCAGAAATGTCTCTGACCACGACGTGTATGATAAGGAATCCCCAGCTTTCCCTTCGCCCCTGAAGACCAATCAGCGCGCTCCAATAAGTCATCGCCATGAGGAGAAGGACTACACCACACTCAACGATCTCACTGATGAAGGTGCACTCATCAATGATGAGCAGGAGTATGCTGATCTGTTGGATGACACTGGTAATGTTACGCCAAACGTGTCCAAAGCTGCTGCCGCAGTCGTGATCAGTGGCGTTCAAGATCCTAAGCTTCCAACTGAGACCAAGCAGAAGATCATTGAAGACTCTCTTTCTCAGAAAGTAAAGATTGATGATAAGTCACACAAGGAATTTGTCGTGGTTGATATTCCGCATCACCCGAGTGTCGATGTTGCTGATTCCGCAACACCAGCTGACTCCGGTACTCCTTCCATTTACGAATTGAAGAACACTGATTCCGGTATGTCTTTGGAAGACCTCATTGATTCTCAGTTGGCTTCTATGAACTCTTTGAGTACTGATTTGCAGAAGAAGATCAGCAAGAAGAAACCTGCCAGCACCCAGTCCAGATCGAGATCAAGATTGAGAAACCTTGCTGAGACTGCCATTCCTGATTCTGTCATTGAGAATGACTCCTTGCAGCAAGTTCCAGCAGGGGCAAGAGAAGGTATGGCTTCTCCTCTCATTGTGTCTAGATCTCAATCTAAGATGCGCTCAGATGCCGTGGATAGCTCTTCTTCTGAGAGACCCCACTTGGCCAGAGGTGACTCCTACTCTGGTGTCCAAAGATTTGAGGCCAGACCTGGAAGAACAGCTAGTCGTGATGATCATCTCAAGAGCAGTTTGGCCTCTAGAGAATACCTACGTTCGGTTTCCAGATCAAGATCCAGAGTTGCCAGAGAGGCTCCAATCTCCAACCAAGAACTTGTTGAGGAAGGTGCGCTCGTCAATGATGATCTTGATCATGATCCAGAAATGGTTGAACGTATTGACTTCAAAGGTGATACTTTGACGGAAGAGGCTGAGGAAGATGATGAGTCAAAGGTTAAGGAGCCTACTGCTACAAGTAAGATTGTTCCTGAGGAACCGAAGGATCAGAAAGATGAGGAACTTGATACAGTAGCAAAGAAGCTTGAAGACGTTCTCAAAGAAGGACAGGCAACACTTGACTCTTTCCAGGAAGAGCCTCTTACTGCTGAGACTGAGAAAGAGACTTCGAAGTCGATAGAAGCTGCTGTTGGAGCTGCTTCTAATGTCATTGCGACAGAACAAACAGATGATTCAGAAGAAATCCCAGAGGAAGCTTCAAAGTCTGTTGAGGAAGATGAGCCTGCTGATAAGGCCATTGATAAGGCCATTGAAGAATCTGAATCTGTTGAAGTTGAAGAAGAGTCCGAAGCTTTGGAAGAACCAGTTGAGGAATCTAAGGATGACGTTGTTGAATCCAAGGAAGATGAGCCAGAATCTCAAGAATCGCCAAGCGATGAACCAGTGGCTGAAGAAGAGGATGCTGAGTCGCAGGAGGCTGTTAGCAAATCTATCTCTGAAGCCCCAATAGAGGAACAATCTACTGAAGTACCAATTGAGGAAGAGTCTAGTGGGACCCCTGCTGAAGAACAATCTACTGAAGTTACAGTTGAAGAATCTACTGAAGCTCCTACTGAAGAAGAATCTACTGAGACTCCTGCTGAAGAAGAGTCTGAAGTTCCAGTTGAGGAGGATACCACTGTGGAACAATCCGAGGTGGTTGGAATTGATGGTTCTGAAGAGTCTGTTGATATCCCTGTGAATGTCTCTGACGAAGATACATCTCCTTCTGTGGAAGGTCCAACAGTTGAAGAATCAGATGTCAAGGAACCAGAGACAGAAGAGCCTGATGAATCCAGGGAAGTCGATGGGCCAGAGACAGAAGAGGCTGATGAATCCAAGGAAATTAATGAGCCAGTAACTGCAGAAGCTGAGGAATCCAGGGAATTCGATGAGCCAGAGACAGAAGAGGCTGATGAATCCAAGGAAGTCGATGAGCCAGAGACTGAAGAGGCTGACGACTCTGTGGAATATGCTGGTAATGATACTTTGGATGAGCTTACTGAGCGCACCAAGAACCTCTCACTTGCTACTCCTGCAAAGGCATCTAAGAATGTTGACATTGTTGATGAAACTGAAAGACTCATTAAAGAGCTTGAAGCTGAGATTGGTGGTGGCTCCACTACAGATAAGGAAGTTGAATCTTCGGACTCTACTGAGAAGGAGGTACCTGAGGAGGAGACTACTAAGAAAGTAGAACCTGTTGCTGAACCAGAAGAGGCTCCAGTTGAGGAAACTGTCAAGGAGGTCGAAGCTGCCCCAGAGCCAGAACCAGAGCCAGTTGTTGAAGAAGAAGAGGAAGAGCTCCATGAGCCAACAAGGGAAGAGATTATTGAGATGTTGAAGGATGAGCCTGTGTACTTGTACACTTCTCTTGCTGGTGGTGGTTTCTTCATGCCACAGAGAACAAATATGCTTGCCACGATTCTCACCGCCAACAGAATTCCATTCACGTATCGTGACTTGGGTACCGATGATGAGGCAAGAGCTGTCTGGCGTCGTTATGGTAAGGGTCGTGCCCCACCAGGTATTGTCAGAGGTAAAGACGATATCATTGGTAACTGGGAGGAGATTCAAGAGGCTAACGAGGACTACAGAGTCAGAGAGCTTATCTATGAAACTCTCTAAGTGAGTGTTCTTTCTGGGCTTTTTTTGCTTGACGAGATATAAGGGTTCATATAGCGATATAACCGGTCTGATTTTTAAGTTCACATCGTGAAACGTTTTGTGATTTGAATCCAAATATCGTAGTGAAACTTTTTAGTTCCCACCTTATACGAAGAGAGGGAGAGAGCCAAGTTGCCCCGCATAGAACGGGTTCGCGAAACATGGTAGGCGCCACATTTGACTGACCGAAGTTCGAGGCCGTATGATCAACCTTTGAGGGAGGCCAGGAAGCACCCGGAAAGGGAGCCACACATCACCAGCATTACATACCCTCCCATATTCCTATCAGCCACAATGATTATGCTTGTTGCTCGTAACCTCGAAGACCTGCTAAGGCAGGGAATTTCCCCAGTCCCAACCACGGAAAAGACAATGCATGCACTCACGATAACACAACCTTCCGGAACGCCGCTATCAACGGTTACACAGGATGGCAATAACGCCCTAATGACAAAAGTGAAGATGTATGCACTCCTGGCTTCCCGTGAAGGTATCACTGATGAGGTGACACAGTACGAAGTGGAAGACAAGGATGTGTATTCTATCAGAGTTCCAGATACACACTTTGGAGTCGTGGCGGTGTGTGAGAAGGATTACCCACAGGGTGTTGTTCGTTTGAGGTTGAAGAGTTTGGCCCAAAACTTGACAGAGCTCAAACAGTTTGAAGAGGAAGATGACTACAATGATGGATACAACTGATGATTATAAATAATTTTGATGGCTAAGGACTACGTAGTAAGAGCGCCTTTTCTTTTTTTCGTAGATCGTTTATAAGTAGTAGGTAATGCCGAAATGGTATTAGGGGATCGGAAATGTGGATAGAATCATGACGTTAATCTGGTGTGCAAGTCAGAAGTGATATCAAACCGGTTCAGAAATACACCTGGTGTGTAGCTGGCAACACCAAACAGTGAGTAGATAAAAAGATAAAGGGGGTAAAAATCATACAGGAAAATTCATCAACGTAAAAAGCAAACCATGAGAGAACAGAACACCGAACGGGGTGAGAAAAAAATGACGTATGCGTTTGAGTGTGAGCCGTGTTTGTTGGGTGCAGGTATTACTTGTCGGCCTCTTCATCGGAGGCGATATCTTCTTCTTCCTCTTCCTCCTCACCGTCATCAACATCATCCATGATGCTGTCATCATCGTAGCTTTCTTCGTCATCATCTTCCTCTTCAGACTCGTACCAGAAGTTCTCGTCCATAACTTCTTCATCTGCTGGAATACCACCCTTGGAGACATAAGCATCCTCTTCTGTTGGCATAACAAAACCAGCTGGGATGTCACCCTTAGATCTCTCAACTTCAAGAGCAACCTTCTTCTTGTACTCGTCAGGTCTTTTTCTCCAGTCAACAGCAGCGTCGACATTAGCTGGGGAAGATGGGTTTGGATCTTCCAAAAGAGAGACAATAGAGATAAGGACGGACTCCACAGACTGAACTGGAGACCATGTCTCCGCATCTGGTTCGTCGGAAGTCGGATCACCACCCTGGTGAAGAATGGAGATACAGAGACGGCCATCTCTGTAAACATTTGGATGGTAGATGGCTGGGGTGAATCTGAAGGTTGGTGGAGAGAATGGGAAATCTTGAGGGAACTTCATCTGTGCACGGAAGTAGCCGCCGTAAAAGGCGCTGTCCTTGTTGAGCACCATGACACCGACGTTCCACACGAAGATGTTGTCGTCTTCGAGCTCGATGTGGAAAGAAGGGATCGCCTTCTTTGGGTCGGTGAGTTCCTTGAACTGCCGTAAGAGAACAGAAGCTGCTGAGGACATGGTTGTGGTTCTCAAACTCTTATCTGGGTGTGTTTGGAGTAGTGTTTGTGGTGGCGCTCAGGAAGGTCCGCAGGTTTGTAAAAGCGGGACTTGGGGCGGCAAGCAGGTTATTAGAGGGTTAGAAGTAAGTGCTAGTGAGGGACAGATGTGCTTGTGAGTGTGTGCCTCTGTGTGTTATGGGGGGACAGGCTCAGAGAGCTTGGGAGTGAACCTTGTGTAGCGTTTAAGGAGTGTCGTTCACAGGGGAAATTTTAGGGAGGAGGCCAGGATTTTGTATATCGCGACGCTTTTCTCTTTTCTGGCCTGAATTCCTTTTTTTGCTCCAGGCCACAATTTCTGTCTTTCTCCTTTCTCCGGGGCAACACGAATTCGCGGAGATCGGTCCTGGTGTCCTGGTGCTACGGAGTGTTTCGTATGTAGATGCCTTTAATTTTCCGGTATTCTGGGGGTGGTTGGTGGTTGGTTTGTGTATAGAGCCTTGGGATTGTCTCTGGTTTAATTTCTCGCTCTTGTCAGCCCCCCTTGCGGGGTTCCTGTTGCTGCGGATTTCAACGGTTCCACTACATCGATCCATCAATCCTCTCAAGATACAAACGCTGTTTCGTATCTAGGCCTAGGATGGTCTTTGGAAATCGATAAAAACAGTAACCATCCTTCTTAACTATTAATTATTTTCAATTACTCTGTTAAGGATGTAGCACTGGGCCTGCAAGCGCTCGACGGGGTTACACCATCGGTTCCCTATCGACCTGCTAGGTCTAAGAACCAATAGAGTTTGATCTACAGCGGGAACAATCTATTAATTTTACTCCAAAAATACTCTTCAGTAGGAAGAATATAGTCTGATTCATCATGAGAAGGCTGATGATTTGGTATGGGGTCAGTGTGGGGAAGGATCACTAGTAAGGTCCCCTAGGCCTGCCAAAAGCTCTCGCGTGCATCGAATCTAGGTGAATTTACCACCAAACTCGCTATTATGGGTAATCAAACAACAATGTAACATTAAGGTAGACTGTGGGTGTCCATATACGCAATTTTTTCGAAAAATTGGAAATTTCCCCAGAAAATGGGGTGACGTTATCGAAACTGAAGAGTTAACACAAAGTTCAAAAAAGCGAGAAAATTTGGAACGCTGAATTTGGGCCTTTTGACACCACCAGCACCACTATCCCCATCTTATTTAACCAAATCCGATGTAAAATTGTCCAAATATCATCCCACTATTGAGTTAGTTGAATTTATTTGACCCCAGAGTTCCCGCGTCGGAGGTGTGGGTATGGGTTGGTGTAAGGAGGTCAACCGGCAGATCTGCGAACGTAGGCATATGCATGCTCAGCCAGTAGCTTTGCATTAAGCAACAAAGATCTTTAGCTACAGTTGCAAAGGCAAATTTGAAAAGAAAAATCTGATCTATTCAGAAGTTTTATACCCAGAAAATACAAAAAAGCAACAAAAAACACCATTATATAAATTAATTCGTCATGACAATCGTATGAGAGGCTTAGAGTCTGTGCCCTGGAACCAACCCGAACAGGATGGAGAACACAGCGGCGACAACACAAGCCAAGAACAGAACCCAAGCAGAACGTTTCTTCAATAATGAAACCACAAATGGCTCCTCCAAGTTCTTAACAACACGATGCTTTGTTTTGTTCTTAGCAATAGACAACTCCGGATTATCACTGTACCCAGCGTATACCATGAATGGATCCAATCTGTATAAGAAAGTCATAAAGAAATAGGAGGCAATCAAGAATGGCACAATAATGACTGCTCTGATAGCCTTTGGTTTAACATCCAAGAATAACAATGACCAGGCGAGCCAGAATCCAAGGAAATAGATGAACAAACTGACAATGAAACGAATCAGAGAGGATCTGTTACCAATGTTATGCAAGGCGTGCATTTCAAGGAAATGGGAGAAGGAGTCACGTTCCATACCGGAGTAGACGTAGTCCTTTGCATCCTCAAACACTTCAGGGTCATCACGTCCTTGAAGTTCAATGTCATGTCTGATCTTTCTGATGATTCTGTCAGGGATCATAAGTCTCTTTGGTGCATTCTCTTGGAAGTATGTGTTCAAAATGTTGCGTGAAGAGGACTTGAGTGTTGCACGGGTGATGTTACCATTCTTGACATGTGCAATGTATTTCTCAAGTTGTTCTGGAACGACACGGGTGGAGCTGTTGTGGTTTGGAGTGAGTTCTTTGACTGAAGAGCGACGCTGGAGGTCACCTGCAAACACCTTTTGTGGTGTGCTCAATGGGTCGTATGTGTCTTTGGCTTTTTCTTCAGGAGAAACAGCCTCTTCCTCAATCTTAGGACTGAAAATATTGCTGATTCTTGGGTCTGATGTGTTGATGTACTCATTTCCTTGAAGGAAAGAGCTGACCCTTTTGTTGTCCTTGTCATCCAAGAGACCTTCACTGAGCAATGCATCCAAAAGGAGTGAAGAACTCACAGATTCACGTGCAGCGTCTCCTTCACTGTATCCGGACTTGTGTTTTTCATCAGATGAGGACTTATGCTTTTCGCTTAGAATCAAACTTTCTCTGAGGCCCTTAACGTAGTCTTTACACAACCTCAAATGAGTGATACAGTCAATCCAGAAATCCAAATAGTCCACGTTATTGCGGTAATCTCTCATGAAAACATAGAAAGCCCAAAGATCAATAGGAGGCTTCGAGCGTCTGTGGAGGACTTCATAGAGTGTAGGCAATCTGTTCAGTGGTTGGTATGTGGTCTGAGCTCTCACTGAGGAGTGTGTATCTCCAGCATCATCGTAATACTGTTGCATATATCTGTCATCATCACCAATTAACCGATCAAACGAGTGTTGTGAGGCGTTCTCCTTGGCCGTCATCGTCTCCATGCGAGACGTTGGCATCAGAGTCTGCTTCGTTGGTGAGCTGAGCTTCATTCCGTCGGCTGATACTCTCTCTCTCAGCTCTTGCTATTAGTTGTTTGCTTGGTAAGTGTTGAGAGTACCGCTGGCAAAAAGTCCAAATATATGGAGAGGTTCTGAGAGTGTTTGGGTCCTGGATTTTAGGGTCTTCTCGATAAGTTCTCGGTGCTCAATCCGACTTTAAAGCCAACTTTGTTCTGAGGTGGTATGTTTTCGCGGGAATGGGCCATTTTTTGTTTACATTTCGCCTCATTAGGCTAATTACCGGCGCACCATAAGCCCCACCACCTGGCCACAGCCGCTTTCGAGATTCGGGTCTCAGGTTCGAGTTTGCTATCGGGGAAATAATAATTTCTTTTCTTGTGTCCGCCAACATGAATGGGTTAACAATACACGGCAACTTAACATACCCGGCGTATCTCTAAGGTACACTTCAAAATTTAACTACAAGAAACTAATCAGTAGCAGATTTTTGATTGGATGGGGAAACACTGATCTTGGCAGTTTCCTTCACTGGATTTCCCCGTAGAACCACGGGGGAGCCCACGTTGGAAGGGTCCCCGATAAGCCGATAAGCCTGGTCTATGGCAGGAGAAGAGACACAACTAACTAGTAAACAATAGAACCCACTTTAATTTTGAAGTTTACACCTGATCTCGCGTGTAAATGTATCTGAAACGTAAATATTTGTAATCTAAAGGCGTTGGGTAAACAGGAAGAGAGAGAACCAAGCCGTTTGCCTTTGTCCCGACCCACGCGGGCAGAACGGGAAACGTGCGCAGTGTCTCCCCTGGTATAAAAAAACCCTTGACTCCTTCACCTACATTCCCTGCTACAGTGATACTAGTATACTAACAGTACGTGTCACAATACTTATACCTCCAAGCCAAAAATACCCTTAGGTGCTCCCATCTACCAGAACTTGATCTATCAAGGAGACTTCATCGCCACCTCGTTTAGAACGGATTCACAGTTCGCTTATCACGCTTCAAATTAGTCAAGTTTCATACCCTCATCCCTTTGGCACCGACCACCAAATTATAAATTCATCAACCATCAACATGTCTCAGAGATTCGTACAAACAAATATCTCTGAGTTGAAACAGGACATGTCGCCCAGCTTATCACCGGAGTTGTCACCTTTCGAGATATCTGATCCATTGCCTGAGCGCCTGCAAGTAATGAAGCTTAAAAGGTGGAACACTTTCTGGAAATACACAACGGGATGTTCTGTATTTTTCAGTGTGATATCTTTTATCATTTCAAGCATGATTGTGAGTTACTCCCATAACCCTACATTTGTCAACGACTTCCTCATAACCTCATTCATGGGAAGTTGGTATACCTCACCAATACAGGTTGATCCGCTTGGGCCTCAACGCCATCACTCACGAATTCCACACACATTAACCGTGGAAATGCTTAACAGAGGTAAGCCAGTGTTACCTATCCACTCACATAATGACTACTGGAGACGCGTACCTTTCTTCGAAGCTCTTTCTCTCGGATGTCAGTCCGTTGAAGCTGATGTGTGGAAGCTACAGGGCAAAGATCATGATCTCTACGTTGGTCATCACAAACGCTCGCTCTCTTCCTTCAAGACTCTTCATAACATGTATGTGGATCCTCTTGAGTCTCTTCTTGATACAGTTAACGCACATGACGTCTTGTTGGATGAAGACGTAAAACTTGGTGTATTCGACTCAGACCCAACTGCAACCATGTACTTTGTCCTTGACGTTAAGAACGACCCAGAGGGAGTATTTGAACTTATAGAAAGAACTTTTGAAAGATTCCATAAGAAAGGTTATCTCACTACGTTTAACACTACATCTCAGACATGGCATCAAGGCCCCGTCACACTCATCATTTCAGGTACTGCGCCTGTGGAACAGATCAAGAACCAAACCATCCGTACCATGTTCGTTGATGCCCCTATGCAGTCTATTATCAAGGATGAGAAGCTTAAGGAGGAGTTTGCGTATGGTACTGGGATGTCGGTATTTGCGTCTGCGTCACTTGACAAACTTACGAACTCACGTGCATTGAGATACAGTGGTGGTCTATCCCCAGAAGAGACCACCAAGGTTAAGAAAGCCATTGATATGGCGCATGATATGGGTATTAAGATCAGAGTTTGGGAGACTCCAGAATGGCCAGTTGTACAGAGGGATCGTGTATGGAGGGATTTGCTTGATCTTGGTGTTGATCTGATCAACGCAAACGACCTACAGGCCGCCTCTACCATTTAGAATTCCTAGAAGCATTTTTCTATTGTTGTTTGCTGTTTTTTCTACACGTGTTTTGTTTAGTATTGTAACGTGTTTAAATGAGATGGATAAAACGATTTTTAATGATTATACGTGGATAGACATCAATTGCAATTAGAACTGTGGTAGCGTAAGATGTGTTCATATGTTTAAAAAGACGACAATTAGGTTTCGAACAGCATCAAGATCAAAAGAGAGGCATTAGTGGCAAAGAGCTGAGGAGTGAGTCGAAGAATTGGAAATGCAGTTGGGGGTAAGATGAGGGACGTGCAAAGCGTAAGATAAACAGGAAAAAAAAGAGTCAGACGAGTGTGAAAGAAATGAGATTAGTATTCGGTGATGAATGTGGTCTCAACGTAACCGATGGAGGTCTCCTTGATGTCACCACATTCAATGGTCATGTCGTTCCAGAACTGGTAAATGTATGGCTTGGTACCAGCAACACCAGAAACGATGTTCTTGACGAACTGAGGAATCTCGCTCATAACGTCGACACGCTCAATGAGGGTCAAGTCACCGTAGATCTTAGCCTCAACAGCCTTCTTGTTCTCAGCAACTTCTTCATCAGTTGCAGTAGAGTCGAAACCGTGCATGTCGAATTCAATAGCAGAAGGCTTTGGCCAGCCAACCTCTTCGTCCTCCTGAATCTTCAAGTGATGAGTCTCATTATTGACAGAGGCACAAACAATCTTCTTGTCGTTAGCAACGAAGGCCAAAGTGACATTAGTGGAAGCATAAGATTTTGGTGTTGTGAACTCCATAAGAACACAGGAGAGCGATTCAGAGTGGAAGTTAAGGAAGTTCCATGTAGCGGCAGCATGATGTGGCTTCATTCCCTGCATGGCCATGACGAACATGGAGATACCATCAATATCAAAAGTCTTTTCCTCAGCGGTTTCTGGATCAGTGGACTTGATAGTACCAGTGACCTTGTTTCTTGGCCAGAAGAGGTGTCTCATGGTACCCCATGGCTCTTCAAGAGAAGGTCCGTATACTGTGGTACCATCGGCGCCAATCTTAGCGGCAGGGGCGAGCTTGGTGAATGTGAGATCAACCTCAGATTCTGGGTTAACCTTAGAAATAAGATGGTAGACATCCTTATCTTCAGAGAGCTCAATCTGCAAATCACGGGCGTAGAAGTTGTTACCCTTAATAACAAAGTCTTCAAGCTTGGTAGATGTCCAGATTTGTTTTCCTGTCTTGGTTTCGTAAATCTTGAAGGTGAACTGGGCGGTAGTGTGAATACCAACGACATTGGAATGGATCACCTGTGCAAAACCAATGAGGCCCTTGGAGAGATCAGTGAAGTAGAAAGTTTGAGTTTCAACGTTTGTTGATGTTGGAGAGATCCACTTGAAGTCATCACGCGTTGCCTCTGTGAATGGCTGCTTGCCCTTGACGGTCTCAGTGATGGAGTGAATGTGATCTGGGCCGTACTCTGGCTCTGCGATACCGGTAACGGCAGAAAGACCACCCTGTACCCACTTGAACATGTTGAAGTTTTGAGGATTGTAAAGGGAGTAGCTGTTGTAGAGTTTGATTTCGGTGTGATGTTTTGAGCCGGGCCCGCCATCACGTCCAAAAATTCAGCAAAAGTGAAAAATAAACACCCGGAAGGGGGAAATTACCGTGTGCGGCCAGTCTAAGGGGCCGGTTGGGGCCACACTCAAAGCCAAAATCTCTCTGCTGCCCAAAAGGCAAGGAGGAAGATAGTGGAAGCCCCCCAGAGCGACGCCAGTGGAGATAGAGTGACACAGGATGAGTCGCCACAGCATATGCCAGTGGGGCAATTACTGGGCATCATGGACTGTGAGTACCAGAAGTGCAGCATGGTCTTTCGGAAGTAGAGTGCTAGTGCAGCCTGCTGATTCTGTTGGGGCCACATCGTTCGGTCCACGGAGACGGCCTAGGATTCCAGTAATGTACCTAATTAGGCCATTTCCGATAAGTGGCAGCGGTGCCCATGTGGCCACAAGATGGGAAGCAGATAGAGGGAACACTGAACAGCAGGACACACCCAAACCCCAAACACCCAAACACCCAACAGTTCATAGCACCGGGTAGAGCGGGGGGCAGCTCTACGGGCAATTGCTTCCCCTCGCGACTGTCTAGGCTCTCGCTTGTGGTGCGCGTAGAACAATTTCGTGGGTATTGCGAAGTGCGACTTTTGGGGGTCTTGGAACTTATCAAACTTTCTGTTTCTCCCGCCCCCCCTCAGCATCATCTCAAAAGTTTAGAGAGGATCACTCCTGCTGGCCCTTAACACTTGTCAGATTCCACTGGTCTCTCTACTACCGTTTGCCCTTCACGAATTGGCCCTCCCGTGTCGACTCTCTGTTCATTGTTCTGCCCCAAATTTAAACGCTGATCACGAGGGCACATCCCCGATTCCCTTCCATCCCTTCCACTTAGAACGCGCCCCACTCCACAATCCGGGCACAGGCTTATTTCTATTGAAGAACCCTTACACATACTCTCACTCTCATCTCACACAGGACACCAATGTCGGCCACCTCAAAGAAGCTCCTCCCGAACGAGAAGCCTGCAGCCTCGCCGGCGTTCACTCTGAAGGTGTCCAGTGACCTCCAACACTTGCTATCACGCAACTCCCTCCGTCTCAAGCTCATCGTCAAGGACGGCCAGTTCTCTCTCAAGGCTGGCAACCAGATATATGACTTCGAGTCTCACACAGATAAGATACCAACTGAGGTTTTTGAACATCTCTCACTCTCTACACTCCGGAGCATGGGCACTGTTCGCACGCGGCTTCAGATCAATACCCCGATATCCTCCCCAGCGTCTTCTGCATCCACATCCACTGCATCTACCGAAAGAGAGACAACTACTACAAAGAGAACATCTCCACAGCCCGCTCCAGCTCCAGGATCACACTCACGTTCTAGTTCCATGGGAAACAACTCGCCGCCTACATCCACCACCAAGCCTTCTACGGTACTGAGCCGCGCTACACATATCCTCTCACTAGGCCCTGTAACCCGTGATGATTTGGTCAAGAGAACAAGATTGACACAACTGGATATCGATTGGGCAATTAAGGAGATTGCTGTGGTCTATGACCAAAAGAAGAAAGATGCCGCCGTTCAAAAGTTCCCACGTTCCGTGAATCTTCGCACCACTGATACATACTACGTCCTCAGTCACCAACACTACAAGGATATCAAGCTTCATGATTGGAAATACCAGGAGTCTGACATTCCTGCTCTAAGGAAGAACTGTCTACAAGTGTTTGATTACTTGAACTATCCTCAAAACCATCCAGCAAGACTTTACGTCATCAATGGTTCAAAGAAGCCTGAAACAGTTGATAAAAAAGAGGAAAAGAAGGCATCACCACCCCCAGAGAAGAAGAAATCTGAATCTAAGGGTGTTCCACAGAATATTCCTAAGGGACCAAAGAAGTTAAACGTTGAAGAACGTCAGGTTAAACAGGAGAAATCCGATCTGAAATCGGAGAAACAGAAACAGTCACCATCATACAACACTCCACCTCTACCATTGCCTCAGAAGCCAAGGGAGAAATCATCTCAAAAGTCTTCCAAGAGTTCACCCCAACCACAACCATTGCCTAAGAAGCGTAAATCTGAAGAGGATAGCTATCTTGAAGAATTGGCTCAGCGCTTCCAAAGAACATACAAGGAGTACGAAGTACTCTACAAGGCAGTGCGGGCAAAGGAACAACAAAAGACAAGAGATGCAGAGGAAGTGAAAAGGCTGTTTGATTTGCATAGAAATTTGGAGTCATGGAAAAAGCAGCTTTGGAATAGCGTTGCTACAGAATGAGAAATTCACATTTTATATTTGCTTTGGTTTTTTGATATTTGGGGATCGATCATTGATGGGGTCCACTTCAACATTCTTTACTGATTTACTTTTGTTACTACAGTGAATATCAATCTTTTATGACGTCTCTTAAATAATACGGGTTAATGGAAATCAAACGACAGCCTAGTAGCTTAGACTGATCCACCACTTTGGTTCTGACCAATAAGGCCAGCCATTTCCAACAAGGCCCTATCTTCACCCATTGACTTGATATTGATCTGTTGTCTTCTCTTAGCCTCCTGCTGTTCCCACTCCCAACGCTTATTCTGTTCTTCAAGCTCCTTTTCACTTCCACAACCCCATACTTCAACATCACTTAGGACGAAGCGGTCTTCATATGCATCACCATCAACAGCGTTCTTGAACTCACCACCAACACCCAAGTTTCTAAACACAGCAAACTCCAAAGATGAATCAATAGTCATAGACACATTCCCAGGATTATAACGAACCAGTTCATTGTTTCCCTTAATCGTAGGCAACTGTGATCCAAATCCAATACCTCCTCCTAATGTAGAGAAATACACAAAGTGCTTTGCTGATATGCTTGATGTGAATACTCTCTGGACAGGGGATAATTGAACAATCATAGTATGGTCAGTACCAAATGTATCCTTATTCGATACTCGCCATGGTTGATTGATGTAAATGGCATAGATGATACGATCCTCTGTAGTTTGAGAGATGGCACCAGCAGACGGTGGAAGCCGTGGGAAATGCTCTTCAAATTTACGATATCTTGGACTGGCTGCCGCTTTAGCTTCGGTAATTCTCGTGCCTCGTAAAAGTAGAATTGTTGGTGCATTCCATTTGAATGCCTTGGATTCAAAAGAACGCATGGAAAACCCTGAATCACGACCAACGTAAAGCTTACGAATGTTGGAAAAGACAAGGTTCGGTGAGAAGTATGTGGACAGCTGACTGCGTGAAAAATTATCAATAAGTCGACTCTTGTGTAAGTCAGAATTCAGGATATCATCTTCTCTTTCAACATCACATGAAACGTCATAGAGAAGGGATTCAAGTAAAGATGAGAATGGTCCCAGAAGATGTGGTGCAACAATCTCCACCACCGTGCGGAATTGTGTGTATGTAATGCTTTGTTTGGAAATGTTGGATAATGTGATATCGAAATTCATAGCCTTGATGATGGGTAGCGCATGCTTTTTGTATGAATCGAGGTTGGATAATGCGGTGGCACAATGCTTCAATGACTCCACAGGTTGTAGACGCGATGCTGCTAACAAGAATGCAATAACTTCAAGCAAATCATCACCTGGAATGGACATCTCATCAAATTTCAAACCATCAAATTCCTTGACAGATGGCACTTCGCCCCAGTTGACGTCTCCTGGAATCTTTTGATACACCACTGTCAAAGACTCTGGGGTTGGCGATGAGGATGGGGTTGAAGCGGTAGCCAATACCGCAAAGATGAGCTTGAGATAGTCAAACTGCCCTGCAAAGAGCTTCATACATCTCTCCCTTGATAAGAGCAAGATTGCCTTTAGTAAACCTTGTGATGTGAGTGGTTCGATGGCATGACCAAGCAATGGGAATTGCGCCAGCTTCGTGGTGAGCGTGTACAATACGTGGCGTAAATGTGGTTGGTCATCAGGGAGAAACAATAATGTTTGGAAGTCTGTTTCTGATATATGATCCTCAGTGTTGTTGTTCTTCAAACCTTTACCTATTCTCTCCAAATTAGCACGCAATGAGAAGAGTTCAATAGGCTGGAGTCCTCTTGCGCAATGCTGTGTAAACAGCACTGATAACGCCTCCTTTGTGACGGTTCTTTGTAGACTATGCTGATCACCACTTGCTGCTTGACCCATGCTGATCGACTCAAAACTCCACTTATAAAGCCACCAGTGATGGTGTATAAATAAGAAGAAGGTAAAGTAAGACACAATAATAAACCCACATCGCGGCCTGTAATAAGATTGGTTACTAAGGGCTTATGTCATCTGGTTTGGGGACACACCTAATGAGCCACTTCTGAACCCTCTTTTATATGCTTCTTCAGTTCAGCCGTGCAACGGCAGTGAAAAACACCAGTTATCCACACACACAAAACAAAATTATTATACATACGACTTATTTGTGGTTCATATCTATGTCTTCTTGCCTTTGTTGTTTAACGTGCATATTCACCAGCAGATCTGCCAGATGAAGCTCATCGCTCTCAGCCTTAGGTTGTGGTGCATTTACAGGGGGCCCCGTTCCTCTTAAGACAACGAGCTCTAGTGCCATGCACACGGGCTTGAAACTTCCCTTTCTCTTTGTGGAAGCTGTTGCTTAAACTGTGAATTTGGCTTTGCTCGGCCATTGTTTCTTGGTGTTCGTACTCTTGATGGCCATGGGCTTCGCATTTGCGGTCCAGGATGATCTCTCTTTGCACATCGGAAAGCTACCTGTAGGGAGCAAAAATTTATCCCTGTTCTTAGAACTTGGGGTAATTCGTAGGCTTATACATAGTTTAAATGACTCATTGTCTGTTTTCGGTCAGCTGTTTTGCATGTATACGACTAAGGTTGGCCAATGAGATTTGAGGACCCATTGGGCATGAGTTCACTCAATAAGATCGTTGTAAGTTCAGAGAACCCAACAGAAGTGATCCAGTTTAACGAATTGGTTCGTGAACTCATCTGTCCAATATTTAAAAGATTTTTCCGGCGAAGAACCCAGAAACTTGGAGAAATTACAAGCTCGGACGTCTTGGTACTAGTGCATCCGAAGATAGACAGAGCTGCCTTATCGAACAATACGAACTCGACGCTAGAGAACCTGTTAAACCTCAGACATTCCTTAAAGAATTCTTCACAGTGGGAATTATGACCTGACGGTGATGCACACACAGCGGATAAAGTAAACCAATTTGCTTTCAGAATTGAGTTGGGGCACCACGCACCACCCCGGTTGCACCCTTTTCACAGTTATGTACTAGCCAGCAACTGTGTATATGTCGGTTAGGCCAGGGTACGGTGGCACGAGGCGTGCTTCGACAGATGCCCCGGGGATTATCGTCTGCAATGCCAATCTCAAGTTTGTGTGATCAGCAATCAAGATCTCGCAATCTCCCGGGTCAGTTGCGATCTTGGTCAGAGTCGATCCTTTTGACGAAGACGCAACTTTGACTTGGTGGACCTAAAGATCTTGACGGAGTGTCTTTCGCTGGGAATCGATATTAGGGAGGAGGTGCGTCCGTTCCGTATTTGAAGTGCAATTTGACACCTGACGGCTCTGTCCTGTTCCGCTTGGCGCAGCACTCCCTGTCGCCGTGGGATGGGTGCCCTATGGGCCTATGCGAGAGGTTTTGTGGGGTACTGAGACAACTAGGTGTATGATCTATGTCCTCATGTGGCACACGCTTAGAACCGCTCGAACGGGAGGAGGGTTTTCTGGAATGTAAAAGCGGGAGTCGGGTGTATCATCGGGCATAAAATCTGTTTACCCCTAGGCACAAATCGTCCGTCACAGTGGCATGTTTTTAGTGGCAAAAGTCAGGGTGCGCTGGGGAGCATATACGCCAGCCTTCTAACGGCCGCCGAGCAACCCGTGCGGGCTCGAGGGCTCTCACTGGCCCCAGACAGAAGAGGTCCCCCGTCAGCAGCCGAGAGAGGGGAGTTAGGCCGAGTGCAGCCACGGCAGCAGAAACTCTGAAGACAAATACGCAGGCTGTTGTCATAGGTGCCTCAGGTCGTACCGGCTACCATGTACGGGTGTCCCGGTGGGATCATGGAAATGAGAAGGTTTCTTCCAGAACGGGGGCGCGTACGGCTCTGGCATCCCGTCATTCTTTTTATAGTTGCGCGTCTGCAGTACATCTATGGGGTTGTGGTTATTGTCAGGGAGTGTCCCGGGACTCGGGGGGCGCCCCCCCTGATAAACACCCAATCGGCAGGGGACTGAAGGGTCTGGCCTCTCCGAGACATCCTGACAAGCCAAGCGAGCCACAGCCTTTTACTCGAACCTCGGGACCAAAGTCTTACAAATCGGCATCGGGGTTTGTTGCCCCCGACTGTAATCTCTGCTAAACCTGATGGTGAAGACGCCGCACCCAAGATCGCGAACATCCGGAAAGTGTCAAATTTACACAAGACTTTAAAAGATGGAGCCGCTCCACCACACGACACAGAAGGTTCTTCACCGCCTCAGATCTTCCCATATCCCGCCGCAAAACGTCACTGCTCGGGCCTTCAGCTCTCACATCCTATCGCCTGTTCTCGGCCTTCACCATTCCCTGCCCGCTCGTTGTTGCGTCGTCCTGCCCCCCCATTCCTCGCTTTACCGCACTCTGATTGCGCCATCTGGCTCCACAAACAGCACCAATAAGTCCATTACTTTTTCTGCCCGACATAAGCTCTCCTGCAGAAGATTGTATCCTCTTGGTCCCTTCCCATCATACTTTTCCCGATCGTAACACCTCACACCCTCCGCCGCGCAGATACGACAGTCGAAGGGCCTATATTATCCAGGCCGTTCCCACACAAGGTCCCCTTCCCTGAACACGGTCATTCAACATGCAAAGTCTTCTAGAGGATCCCGAATTCTATCAGCTCCTCCTGAATAATCAAGAGTCTATCCTGGATCAGGGTTCATCAACAACATCATCTCTAAGCAGGAAAGACAGTCCACCATCTATCAAGTACGCCGATTTACATTCATCTTCAGATACTGAACACGGACTAGACGAAGACATGCAACATCAAATGACCTACCCGGGTCAGCAAATGGTATACACCATGGTGCCACATCAGCAACAACAACAAGCACAACAACAACAAGCACAACAGCAACAACAACAAGCACACCCTCAACACTCTGAGAACACTCTATTGTACCAGGAGCACCATACCGAGCCACCTCTGAGGAACATTTACGATTTCCCCATGGGACAGCAACACCCATTGCAGCACCCACATATTCATGAGCAACAAAATCATCTTGGCAACTCTCGTTATATGTCCGAAAGGGGTGGGTCCGGCGACTCAAGCTACCAGCCTTCTGTGTTCAGTGACAGCCTTTCCATGAGCACTGATACGCTAGATGGCATGAACTACCAAACACATTCCCACCCATCCCATGTCGACGAGTTCTTTATGAAAGAGGTGCCATACCAAATCAGAAATGAGATGGGTCAACACCAACAGCCTACATCTTCAGTCGCTGCTAATGCCCAAAAGAAGTTCCACCGCTTCTACACTACCCAATCTAATGCCATTACCAACTCTCCACCAATGCCAGCTCTTCCAAATACCACACCAAACGCTGACTTCCGCAAGGTGGCAAAGCCAACTTCCAACTACCACAAGTGTCCATTCTGTCAACGCTCTTTCAAGAACAAGTCATACCTTTCCCGTCATATCAAGAAGCACGACACCGTCAAGGACTTCAAGTGCCCATTCTTCAACCCAAAACACACCAAGTGCCACCACCTTAACGGCGAGTTCTCCAGAAAGGACACGTTCAAGGCACACTTGAAGAGTATACATTTCATCTACCCAATTGGTGTTGCTAAGATTGACAGAAACGACAGTCCTGGAAGATGTGCTGGATGTTTCAAGGAGTTTGAGAACAACACCGCATGGCTGAATGACCATATCGAGTTGGGAGAATGTGAGGGGTTCGCAAAGTTCAAAGAGGATGAGAAGTGAACTTGCTTCATGCAGATATCATTGCATTGCATGCTTTTTTTATTAGCTTTTTCAGGATTGAGAGGTGAGGAGTTACATTCACATATAGAGTGCTTCTGGCTTTATTGATATTCATGGAAAGGAATTATAATTGTTTCCTGGTTTAGTTCGTTTCTGGTTATTGTTTTGCTATCATTATTTTCGTTATGTCATTAGTTATGTCTCGTTGTGATTTTGGTATATTTAGATAATGATTTCTAATTGTACATGGGTATTGGTTATTTGCCTTTACCTGTATCTATTCTGTTCTAGTAATAGCTGTTTTTATCAGCTAGCTGTATAATAACTAAGCCTACGCGTGGCACCTCAAACCATATTCGTGCAATCAAATATAAAAAAAGGATCGAACACCCGGAAACACAAAACCAATGAAACAGCAAAGTAATTATAATGTACACATGAAGTAGAATGCAGTCATAACAGTAGAGATCTTAGATCTCACTTCTTTTTCTTTTAGTAGGGGACAAGAGATCATTTGTTCTTCTTGAGCTTGAAGTTCATATGCATGTTCTTCTTTCCCTTCTTCATTTTGATCTTCTGGTGTCTTGAACCTCTCTCTCCACTTGTAGACACCTTCTTGACCTTTTGGGACTCACCATCAACGGCCATAGCATCCTCATCTGTGTCAACTTTCTCACCAGCAGCTTGCTTTTGCTTCAAGAGTTCGATCTTAGCCTTCTCATGAAGTCTCTGTGTTCTCTGATCAACAGCAGCCTGGAATTCCTTACCACGCTTAGCAGACTTGGCTTTAAGTTTTGATTTGGAACGGAGGGACTTGGCCATTGTGGGTGTAAGGTGTGATTATGTGGTGTAATGGACACTGAAGGGAGTAAACAATCAGTGATGTATGATAGTGCTAATACTCTAGGGAAAATTTTATGGAGCGGCATCTCACCCGTGAACTTTTGACAGACTAGGGCTCCGCAAAACAGATCACGTGCTCATTTGACAAATCAAGACCCCTAAAAGATTGGTGTTCAGGTTTAATTTAAATTCGCGACACAGTCCCCGCGCGAACTTTATGTTTCAAAACATCCACACACCCCATACATTACCGCCATCGCGAGGCACTCAACTGTGGTTTGGCTCACAGTTCGCGAACAGCGATACTACATCCAGACACCACAATTAGTATGGGAGAGCTCCCGGTTTGGCCTGGCGAGCGCGCGATGTGTGGAAAAAAAAGCTGAAAACCTTCAACTCCCACAACACACAACAGAGTAGTCTACACCAAGTATCACCGCAAAGATGTAAGTGCTGACACTATGTGGAAAAGCACGAGAGCACTACAGAGTCAGAGTTGTCATATATGTCGTTATGAAATCACCAGAAATGAAGGGAGTTGAAGCCATCTGAATTGAAGATTTTGACGAAAGGGGTTCCCAATCTGAATTACAAACAGGAGAATGAGCTACGAAACAGTCATCACAACCGATAAACCATCGTATTCACAATTCATTCCGTTACTATTTCAGTATCCCAATCCGAATCAAGTTCATTTAAGATCGTTTTTGAAGGTTACATTCCCCATCTCAGTCCTCCAAGGCATCAAGCAACCAAGGTTCCCTATCATGAAAACATCTATCCCCGATATTATCTAAAAGACACTCAACAACTATAAAGGAGATGACTATCCATGACTCTGTGACACATTCCACTGCTTCCACAAGCTTTTTTTTCCTAAAACCAAAGAATGAGTACTAACTATTTCTCTAGGGCTAACTTGAGAACTCAGAAGAGACTTGCCGCTTCCGTCGTTGGCGTTGGTAAGAGAAAAATCTGGTTGGACCCAAATGAGTCCGCTGAGATTGCTCAGGCCAACTCCAGACAGGCTATCAGAAAGTTGTACAAGAACGGTACTATCGTCAAGAAGGCTGTCCGTGTCCACTCCAGATCCAGAGCCAGAGCTTTGGCTGAGTCCAAGAAGGCTGGTCGTCACACTGGTTACGGTAAGAGAAAGGGTACCAAGGAGGCTCGTTTCCCATCCCAGGTTATCTGGATCAGAAGATTGAGAGTTTTGAGAAGACTCTTGGCTAAGTACAGAGATGCTGGTAAGATTGACAAGCACTTGTACCACTCCCTTTACAAGGCTGCTAAGGGTAACACCTTCAAGCACAAGCGTGCCCTTGTTGAGCACATCATCGCTGCTAAGGCTGAGGCTGCCCGTGAGAAGGCTTTGAAGGAGGAGGCCGAGGCTAGAAGAGCTAAGAACAGATCTGCCAGAGAGAGAAGACAGCAGAGAATTGCTGAGAAGAGAGAGGCTTTGTTCGCTGAGGAGGCCTAAGTTTTTTCGGTTGGTTCGGTTTTCATCTGACAAATGTATGTTTATAATAGTACCAAATTTGCAATTGTAGTAAGCTTCAGTATACGAATTCGATCTCTAAATTGTTGAGCTGTGATCTGTCAACTATGACATCACAGTCTTGGGGATTGTTGTATCAAGTGCCTATGCATAAGCAGCGCCAAATTAACGGGGTTCACGTTCCAAGATCAGATGGTCTAGAATTTCAGATCCCAGATCCTCCAAGAGTTTTCAATCGCCTTGAATTCATGCCCGATCCTTCTCTAGGCGACAAGACGGCACTGTGCATCAACCACACCACATCATGTGCAGTACTGAAACCAGTGTGCATCCGAAACCTTAACCGAGAGATCGTATTTCACTAATTGTCTACATGAACATGATCCTGATTATCAAGAAATACAAGTACTAATTATCGTTCATAAAAATCGGATCACCTTGTAAGGTGAAGGTGGGGGATATGGGGGGTCGTATACACTTCAATAAAAAAGAGGCAAATATGCAGCAGCAACAAGAGTAAAAAAAGACAAAATATAATCATGAACACAACTTCGACAATAAAACCATCAAGGATATCAGTTGAGACCAGTGGGGGAACTGGGTAGAAATAGAAAAAGCATTATATAAGGAAATACTGGAAAGTTTTGAGTATGGTGGGAGTGTGGGCAAAGAACCAGGCATGGCCATTACCAAATGCAACAACTGTGAAAAGCAAAAGAGAGAGAGAGAGAGAGACAAAATGGAGATAGCAGAAACTCCTAAACACCAGAAATTAGAACAAACAATAAAACTCACCAATGCGTAAAGACCTCGCCTGGTGTAGTCTCAGACTGATGGTCCAAATGCATATAACCAGGATTGAGCATCGACAAGGAAGCAGTATCTGTAGTGTAAGTGTGGAATCCTTGGAACTCATCTGTGTTGAAACCATCCTCTGTAACTTGAACAGCCTGTGGATGAGCTTGCCAGATGCTTGGTTCGCTCATCATGCGTCTCAAGTGATAACTTGGAGGAGGCTGGGAGTACATCTCTGGGAACGAGTTTGTTCTGAAAGTGGTCTGTTGACTGATTGGAACAATCTCTTGATGATCCATATCGTCAAACTGGAGTGTGCTGTTTGCTGAAGAAGTCTCATCCTCTTCCAACGTTGGTGTGATCATATGTGGAATATGAGGTGGGATATCACACTTGAGTTGAAGTGCAGGTTGTTGTTGATGTGATGTGGAGTGAGACTCAACTGGCTCAGAGAGCTTGGAAAGCAATGTGATCTCAGGCTGCTGCTCTGTGTTTGGCATGTAGAGTCTTCTAGTGGTAGTCTCACAAGTCTCAACAGCACGAGTGAACTCCCAAAGAATGATGGTCTTGATATCACCCTTGTCAAAGCCTGTCTCAGAGTTCTTGTGGTAGATGACTTGCTTCATGGTGACAGCTTTCACAGCAATGGTCTTCTGGTTGTCAGCCTTCACAGGGTCATCTTGGTTGTTGGCGTTGTTCTCAATGGAGTTCAAGAAGGCAACCCAGAATTCTTTGGCAAATGGCAATCTCAAAGTGTGATCGAGACTTCCAAGTCTGGAGGAGTACTTCTTATCATGATGAACCTCTTCACTGAGCTCAATGACTTCGTTACCGAAGGAGTAGATAGTAGTGAGACAACCAAACTCCTGTTCATCAATAGGGACACCATTCATCTCCAACTCAAGGATTGTCTCATGAGCACCTTCAAGCTTCTTCTCAACAGTGGGTAAGCTAAGGTTGACCAAGTTATGCAAGATTGGGATCTGTTGTTCAGACTTGAGGTCTGACTGGAAGTAGTCAGTCAAGCCTGGGAATCTGGTCTGCACGGAGGCATCTGGTTTGAGTCTCAAAGCTGGACCCTGGTTTGGAGAAAGCTTTGTGTAGATCTGTGAGTTGACTGGATGGCTCAAGTCAGCATGGACCATTTCAAACTTCTTGAGAGAACACTCAACAGGTTCGTATGATAGTGGAATTCGTGAGGGTCTCTGAGTCTTCTTGGCGGACATAACGTACTTCTTTGGACTTCTCTTAGAGGCTGTCTGTCTTGGAGTGGATTTTCTTGGAGATCCCTTCTTTGGTGTGCATGTTTCTGATCTTGATGGCTGTTGGATAGAGCCAGTAGAACCAAGGGACTTTTGAAAGAAGATCTCAGTGAACACTTCTTCAAACTTCTGCATGTCATCTGGGTCTGAAGGGCCATTGTTGATCAATTCAATGAGCTCAGGCTTCTTCTTCAAGTTCTTGATAACTTGAATGTGACTTGAGACTTGCTTTCTGGTTCTGAGCTTGCCAGTCTTTTGCAAAATGTAATCCGAGATGAGTTCGTTACGGCCACAAGATTTACCACTAACCTTAATCTTTGTGAGACCATTTTTTGGGATCATCTTGAGAGCTTCCTCAAAGGCAGCCTCAACATCCTCACTCCAGATGTTGGCCTCATCGGTCTTTCTTGTGCTTGGTGAGCCAGTCACGTTGGCACGCTTGGATGGGTCAACCACTGTTCTCTTGTTCTGGTTGAGAGTGTTTGGAGAGATGGTGCCTAGTATGGAGCGGACAGGAGTCATACGTTTGGATGGACGCTCGTCATCGTCGTCAAGTCTTCTGCGCTTGGAGGCTCTTGTTCCGTGGACCTGGTAGACCTGCTCACCTTGGTCGTTGATGGAGATGTCAACAATCATCGGTCTGCCCTTGCGGCGCTGGACCGAGCTTGGTGGAGTAACAACGTCAGAGAAAGCGGAAGGTAGAAGCTTTTGAGACATTACAATTGACTAGAATCAAAAAAGGGAGTAGAGGTGTGAGTGCAGATGTGTTTGTGTTTTGATCCTGTAGGAAGGGGCGGTGCGAGTGAGTGGGGGATTCGTATAGATTTTTTGAGCTCTGGAAAAGCTCTGGGCTGAAAAGAATGAAGATAGTTGGTGAAGCGAGTGTAGGGGGTAGAGGGGGGTGAGTGGACAAGACTCAGTGATTGAGAGTAATTGAGCGACGGCGGTTGTGGGTGCTGAGGACACTAGACCGCAAGAGCTCTGGGGGGAAAGTGAGCGTACGCTGACGTATTTATAACCGGTTCGTCCTTCGCGGTCCAGACCCAAACTCTAGGCAGACGCGGTAGGGCCAACAGCGGAGCCCTCCTGCGGCCCAAAGCGGGAAAAGCAAAACAAAAGACAGACGCGTCCAGTTGCAGCGGCGACGCTAAGAGTTACACTTCTGATAACAAAGGAAAGTTTAGGTTGGATCAGAGGTTAGAGCTTGTTTGGGAGTGTGTTGACAGCTCCAAAAAAACCCACTCTTCCATCCTCTCGTGGTGCAGTTTCTGGCGCTCCGCTTGGATTTGTCCTGCGATCTGCCTACAAGTTGTTACCCCTGTGAGCACACAACTGCACACAATAACGCAGATGTGCGCAGCCTGCATTGCACCGCGTCGCGATCACCAGGAACAACTTCCCAACGACAACATGCACTGGCCTACCGAGAGCTGCTCACCCTCTTGCTGGCCCCTATCCCTCCGTGGCACAACTCGAAGCCCCCGCAGTCTTGGCCATTGGGAACAGTTGACCGCTTAGATCCTGTTATCTCAATCGGGAGATTCCCGAAGCTTCGCAATTAATTCGCTCTCAATTTACCCGTCGGCCTCTCCCGGGGGGTCAGTGTGACCAGTGTAGCCAGTGTGCAGCCAGCGCTGGGAGTGGGGGCTTGCCCTATTACGAAAGCATAGTGGTAAATATAATACTTTAGTGTCTCTACCTTTGCCAGCAGATTTAGCATCCCAGTGTTAAATTAAATACGCCCATTAGAAGCCCTCTTTCCTGTTTGTCGGCGTGGGCCTTAAAAAA
The DNA here is from genome assembly GCA_030580135.1 of Petasospora easanensis. Taxonomy (NCBI): domain Eukaryota; kingdom Fungi; phylum Ascomycota; class Saccharomycetes; order Phaffomycetales; family Wickerhamomycetaceae; genus Petasospora; species Petasospora easanensis. The sequence goes on along the minus strand of JAKTSI010000005.1, from coordinate 193,273 downwards.
AAAGAGGTGACCCACAGCTTGTCTTGTTCGCACATTGCGTGCAGCGGGCCACAGACGCTGGAGCGGGATCCCGCTTGTGGGAAGGAGACAGCTTAGCGTCTAAAAGTGTCTTCTGATCTTCTGCCGGGAAGGTCCCATGTGTTTCACTCCCCACACGCACGGGAGGAACCTATACGAAATAGGCATGGACGTGTCTCTACAGCCCTGTGCCGAATGGAGGCGCAACACAAACCCCGCTGCCGAAGCCGAAGCAGAAAAAGCACGTTATTGTTCACGCTTAGACCCGATGAGCAAGAGATGATGGCATGTCCTTGTCTGAATTTGGCTTTTTTTTTCTTTGTGATTAGCGAATCAAGAGGTGTGGGTCATACACTAAGCTGTCTGGCGTTCGGCGCAAGTGCAGTGATTCAAAACCCCACATGCACCCGGTATAGATTTACAGATGGCGAGGAAAATCTGCTATGAGTTCCTCATTTAGGAAGCGAAGATCTTCAATTGACTTTCACTACCCACGACTAGCTGTTAAATTTAGACTTTTGAAGAAGAAAGATCTATCAATGGGCCGATAGCGAATAATATGGGCCGTACAGAACATCACGGAACATCAACCTTTCAAGTGATCAATAGACAGCTTGGCGTAGTGATTAGCCTCAAAAATAACCTCTATAGGCGAACACCCAAGGGATCCACTTGTGCTGCTGGGGGACCATATACAGATACACACAATCTCCGCAAAGGATCGCCGCAGGGAGGATCCCGCCTTGGAGGCTGGGTGGACGTACTTGGACATCGTGTTGATGCCTCATGAGGATGTTTTTAACCCGAATTGGTAACAGTGATCGACAGAGGTGATCTCTCTTGGATGGGTGTTTGTGGTGGCTGGTTGGCGTTTTCTTTTTGTTTATGTTTCTGCCTTGCGTGCATGTTTCTATGGAGATGATTCAATGTAGCGATCTCCTCAAGAGGTATGTACCTCGTGCTATGCTTGGACAGGCTTGAACGGGAGACAGGAACGACCTAATTCAGCGAGAAAAGGGGAGACATATGTATGAGCTGCCTAATTTGTGATAGCTGTAGTTACAAGACATCATGTGGGGAAGACTATTGGGAAGTGGCTTAATTTATACCTTGGAGAGAATAGTTGTGGTACCGAGGTTGGAACAGGTGACCTCCCTGCCGCCATCGTCTGACAGGTGTCAAAGAGGCCCCAAACAGGATTGACTGACCCACCCAAGAAACTCAAAAATGCTTGCCGGTTTAATGAATAAACATGTGATAAGTACAGTAGCTGGTGAACTCCGGAGCTGGAACCTAGAAGGGAGAAACCTCAAGAGGGATATACGCTGAGGTGAGGCGGAGTTCTCCACAGATGGGGATTTAGCCGACGAGTCAAGGAGCTCTCTACACTCTTATCCGTCAACGAAACCCAAAAGAGTATTTATGGTGACGCACACTTGATAAGGACTCTGTGGACGACTGTTGCCACTCAGCTGGCGGGCGATCGGGTGGGAGGTCCGGGCGCATTCAATTAGAGAAGCGGGCAGTTTTTCCGGGTGCACAGGTGGACAATTAGGCTTTCAAAGCGTTGATGGCCATCACACATTTAGGGGGGTTCAGGTACTTTAAGTTAATAGTGCATTAGAAACTCGTGGTAGAACTAATCATATATTTCACCCCTCGCGGCTAGCACATGTGGCTTTCTTTTTTCTTGTGTATGTGTTTTTGGTGTGTGGAAAAGGTTTACGGCGATCTCGCCTAATCGGTGCATACACTGTGCATAACGGCTCGCAAATCAACGGAACCGCGGACCCACAACCGTTGAGCGCCCAAAGCCGGGACAGAGCGGCTTCTGGACTGTTCCACGGCGATGTGGGACATTGGCTCTAGAAGGCCCCCTTCCGATTCTCTGTCAATTGACAGTAACAAACAGCTACTACGCGTGCCCAAAAATATAGGCCGAGCTAAGAGTTTGGACAGTCCGATTGGGTTTCAGCTTCATCTCGCGTCTCGGATCTCAAACACTGAACTCTGACTGGCGAACCCGCCAACCTTTTGCCACTGTGCGTGTATGGCGTGGGGGAAAAAGAGCTCCACAGGTGGTGACCGCTTCCAGCACATGTAGCACCGAGTACAGTCCCTTTATGACCAGCGACCCGTCCACGGTCCATTGTGTCCTCACAGTCTCGGCCAGGAGCGCGAGGGCCATGTATCCGTTGCTATACGAAGTGGTGGTCACTCGGGCGCAAGCGCTTTACGGAAGTCGTCAGAGGTAGATCTATTCCTGAACCATTGCACCGGCAGTGATAACTTTGGAGTTGATCGTCCCCTCCTCCCCCAGCCAAAAAAGCCTAACACGTAGGACGACGTAGGTAAGAGACACGAATGCGCTGTCCCTGCAACTCTCCTCCTCGCACGTTACGCACCTGCTTTAGGCAAGCGGCACTTGCCGTTTCGAGAGTGATCGCCCTCCTCTTTGGGAAGATACGCAGAGGTGTTTCCAGCATCTACCAGTAGTCCCGTATAGCCTCTCTTGAATGGCGGTGTGGCATCTTTCAATTGAAAGGCAGCAAGCGTCTGTAATATGGTTCTTGCTTGGCCTGTCCTGTAATCAGAGATTGACCGACTACCGCGCAAAGCGTGTTATCTGTGAGACTTTCTATGCCACCCAACCAAAAAGGGCCAGAAATCAGACATTGTGCTTTTGGGAGCCTAGGGTACGAGGGTCTGTTCGGTAGTGCACAGAACCATGGGATTACCTTGCTGTACGTCCCACTTTTTGGTGCTTTGCGAAGCCCCATGTTGAGTACCTACGCGGCTCGCTGTGTACTGGGGCCACTCGAACGATCGCACAAGCCAAACGTACGACCAGCACAGCAGCTAAACACGGCGGGAGGACATGTCTGGATCGGCTAGACTATAGTGCCGCCGAACAGAGGAGATACATACCTGAGGGTACTAATCTTGACAGTGGATAGAAGGAGAGCTCAGAGCACACCTCATCACGCTACGTGGCCACAGAACCTCCCCCGCGGGTTTTGGATCAACACGCCTTGAGAAGTTATGGGACCAAAAAAAAAAAAACGTTCGAACATAACCTGCGTCCGACAGAGGATACGCACTTCCACTTCCCGGGACCCAAAGCCATCGTTATGATCTACCCCGGTCCTTATTCCCTGTTTCTCAAAGGCCCGTCCGCGGCCTGCCCTCAGATCTGATACTGCCGGCGTATCAAAGTCGTTTTGGGTTGCGAGGTCATCAGCGCCGTAAGGTCTATCATGGAGATAGTGAACAAGGGTCATAGATAACACCGGTCAAACGGACGTTACCGGCAGTCAAGAGTTGTTTGATAAGTGCTATGACGTGTGATTCGGTTAAACTTCTCGCCTGACCCGCCATCATATTATAAGCAATTAATCATATACCAAGAGAGTCGCAGTCTTATACAGTTCTTTTTTCCCTCACTCTTTGTCTTGCCATTCACGAACTTCCGCCTTCGTCCGTGGATTGGCTGGATCGACACCTGCGCCGTTGGAACGTTGAAAAACACACACAACAGAGATCCCAGATGCAGATTAGTAGACTCAAGGCGATACCACGTGCAGTGCAGGAAAGGGAGGATCTACTGATTAGATATGGACACCCTCCTGCTGGAGTGCTGCTTGATTCTGTCCCCAGATGACTCGTTGAGCCCCCCGCGCGAGGTTTTTGTTGAAAGCCTCCGCTCATGTGCCTCACTGTACGTCCCGCCAACGGCCGCGCATCTGGCTGGGACCTTAACGTGCTAATGAGAAACATGTTTCGTTCTCTCACTTCCCCATCGTACGATAGCCACCTCGGTTGCTCTCTTATATATATGCCTACAAAATAATGACAAGAATCGGATGTCGCGCGCATAATTACTCCCTCACGGTGGCAGGGCTACAGCTTCACTTCGGATGGGCCCTCCAATGCAGTAGCACAGCTCGGTATCGACGATCTAGAAGAGACAATTGGTCCCAGGGACCCGAACCCAGACGCACTAGAACCTAAAGGGTCTCAAAACCAGCCTGGAAAGTACATCAAGAGGGGATTCGGATGTACACTTCCAGATCCAACAGGGATTATCTTTCTTATTGGGGTTAACTCCGCTATAGGATCAACTTCGTAGCCAGCTGTGACAACTTACTGACCAAGGATCATAACTAGGGTGATACGAACAAAAATATATATCATGACATCACAATTACGCTAGTGTTCTAGACCTTTTATACCTTTTGTTTCAAAAGAAAACTAGTTCTCATCATCGGATCCCAACAATTGAGCATATGCATCGGCATCGGCAAAGAGTGGGAGCTCTTTGAGTTTTGCCTTCTTGGACTTCTTGGATTTCTTCTCAGAGTCTTCATCAGCAGAACGCTTCTTACCTTGTGGCTTCTCCACAGGTTCTTCATCACTACTGAGCTCATCTTCGGAGTCACCCTTGAGCAACTCTGCTTCTTCATCTTCACTCTCAGAGAAGCCCTTAAAGTCTGGCTCGGCATCTTCCTCCTCATCATCAATGAATTCATCATCAGACATACCAATGGTCTGCAACTCAATCTCGGAACCATCATCACTCAAATCACTAGCCTCTTCAGCCTCATCATCAATGAAACCGGTACCTTCTTCAGCATCTTCAGCCGCACCTTCCTCGTCATCATCATCACTGAAGTCATCCATATCCAGATCACTGAGCTCATCGAGGTCATCCTCATCATCATCATCACCTTCAATATCAGGCTGAGACTTGACCAAGGCATTCCAAACTTCATCATCATCCAAATCACTCTCACCATCAAAGTCCTCATCCTTAGGCTCGTTCAATCTGGATGGATCCTTCTCCTTCGATGTGAAGTACTCAAAGAAGAATCTCTCATCTGGTCTAACGTCCTCAATTCTCTTATCGAACCAGTTCTCAGTGTTCACTGGAACTTCATGACTCAACACGTTTGAAGCCTTAACAAGTAAAGAACCAGTGTGAGCACCACCAAGTGGCTGCATGATAGAAGATCCCTTCGTAACTGGTTTCTGCTTGGCGTTACGGTAAACAAATCTGTCAAGGAAGTGCGCGAGTGTGAACAGTCCCAAGTCTGGTTTTGGTTGTGTAGATTGGTTTAAGAAACTCTCAGCATAGATCTGTGCAGTTGGATGATAATGGTTCAAGAACTCCTGGATTTCCCAAAGTGAAGAGCCAGAAGCGTTAGAGAAACGTGGGTCACGTTTACGTCCGTCATACTCTGTATCTGTCTCCTTCTTTGTAATCTTCTTCTCACCTTCTTCATCATCAGACTTAACATCCTCAAAGTGTTCCTCTTCAGAGTCATCATCAACGTACTTCTGGTCCACTGGGGTATTGATGGACAAGTTTCTGATGGCTGGAACAGCCTTCTCCAACTCCATGAGCAAGTAGAACATACCGGCAACAGCACCAACATTTGTCCAGTTGAAACAGATCTGAACAATTCTCTTGACAAAAGCCATCACTCTTCCAGTGTTGGCATCACCCTTGAGTGCTTTGAAAAGCAAGTTGAGGTAGATACCCTGCTTGGAAGATGTCACAAGTCTTGAGTCCAAAAGAGACTCATACAGGGTTCTGTAGAATCTGTCAGAGTTGATGCTCTGAACAGAGGTGATCTGATAAATAAGCACAAGAGCCTGGACAGATGTGTTGAAGTTACTTGAGTGTGTGATTCTGAATAACACATCCAAATGCTTTGTGTAGATGTCAACTGGCAAGTTGGAGAATGGGAAGGCACGGTTAACACCCGTGAGCAATGCCGAGAATAACTTGGCGTTCTTCTCCTCAATCACTTCCTCGTCTGTCTTTTGGGATTTGACGGACTTTCCACCCTTCTTACCCTTCTTGAAGTTCTTCTTTCTGTTCTTGTAGTTGTTATCCTTACTGTCCTTATCTTCTGACTTGACTGTGTCAGCGTTGTGTGGGTCAGACTCGATCAACAACTTCTCAAAGAGAGCAAAATAAGTCTTGACCAACTCATTGGCAATCTCATCCTCACGTCTTGTCAAAATGGTCTGGTTAAGAGTGAGAACAGCGTAGTACTTAGAATGGTAGTCTGTGTTGTTCTTGAACATAGCGTCAATGACTGCATCAATGACAATCTTCTTCATGTTTGGATGAGCCTGTTCAAGTTGCAAAATCTGATAAGAGGTCTTGGAGGAAACCTTCTTGTCAATATCACCAATTTTGTTGACACCAAGTCTTAGAAGGTTGACTTCCTGTTCTGGCTTGGCCTTGAGAAGGTCAAAGATGTGAGAAACAACGTTCATTCTAACGTGGATGATTGGGTCATGAGACAACTTCTCCAACACTTGGAGGATGTTGAAGTAGAAAGTCTTGAGGTAGTCCTCAAAGTAGAACAATGCAAGGTGCTTCTTAGAAAGCATCATGTTGAGTGGCTGGTTCTTGAAGTGTCTCAATTTACGATCTGGTAAGAGACCGTTGATGAGCAAATCCTTCAAAGCATTCAAAGATTGAAGAACGGAGTTTCTTGACTTCTTGTTCATGAAACCTGTGAGTGTCTCAAATGACTTGAGATTATGCAATGGAGCCTCTTGAATGAGAAGAGTCAATGCAGAAATTTTATCACCAAGTGTACCATCGGACAAAATTTGAGACAAGAACTTTCTCTGTGAAGATGTCTTGGAGAACTCATCGTAGTAGGCTTTGTTGTCAGCTTCAAGAGCCTCCTTACCTCTCTGGTAGAGTCTCTCAATCTGATCATCTGTGAGTTTGTCAGCCTGGATGTTGAGGTCTATTGGGACGTTGTACCAATCAATTTGTGGTGGAATTAAAAGCTTTGATGTGTTGAAGACAGTGGTTGGATCAACCTTTTGGTGAGTAGGAAGATCAGACTTCTTCAAAGTAGCTGGTTCTTTTGCTTCTTCTTCTTCTTCCTCCTCCTCTTCTTCTTCAATATCCTCTTCAATTTCTTGTTCTTCCTCTTCCTCTTCTACCTCCTGCTCAACCTCATCATCTTCCTCCTGCTCTTCTTCTTCCTCTTCAACCTCATCATCATTAATGACAACTGGACCAGCGTTATCCAAACCAATATCCTTCATGAACTTGGTGAGATCATCACTGAAACCCTTATCAAGCTTGCCATCGTTGTCAAACTCTTGTTCAGACTCCTCACCATCGGAGATGCCCTCCAAGAGCTTGAGGTCATCCTCTGTAGCACCGAGCTCAAGAGCCTCACGACGGAGAACATCAGTGGACTCATCCTTTTTAGATCCATTGGACTCCTTAGTTGACTTGAAATCCTTCTTTCCCTTGTCATTTTTCACATTACCCTGCTTCTTCTTTTGATCATTAGTCTTCTGAGGAGCAGCATTCTTCTTGCCGCCCTTCTTGGACTTGTCACCGTTCAACTTGGACGCGAGCTTGTCCTTAAGCCCGGACAAATCCAACTTGACACCTTCCATTTTATCGAAGATGATTTCGTAGTTTTTGTTGGTCTTTCAGCGACTTGTTTAGGCGCTAAGGAACCTCCCGCATCCCAAAAATTTTTAACCTCATCGCGCATGCTGCCCGTACCGAAAAAGTTGGCATGAAAATTTTGGCTGGGAAGACACTTTGTTGTCTTCACTTGGGTGTGGGTTTTGTATCCAAATCGTATTAAAATGCCTCCAAAGAAGCCAGTGACGAATGATAATCGTTTCAAAGGTGTCCATAATGACCCAAGATTCCGTCTTCCGAAGAAGAATGACCTCAAAGTCAAAGTTGATGACCGTTTTAAGAAGGAGGATCTCACCATGAGAGCTTCCAAGGCTAAGATTGATAAGTACGGAAGAAAGATCAAGGAGAGTGATAACAAGTCTTTTGAGAAGTATTATGAAAAGGAAGAGAGTGGAAGTGGATCTGAGAGCGAAGAACAATCAGAAAGTGAAGAAGAGAAGGAAGAATCCGAGTCTGAGTCTGAGTCTGAGAGTGGGGAGGATGAAGCTACAAAGACACTTGACCGTGCTCGTGGTGAAGGTGTTGCTTCCGATTATGAGTCCTCCTCTGACGAAGAATCCTCCTCTGATGAAGAGTCTGAAGATGAGTCTGGTGAAGAGTCTGAATTGGAGCTTGAGGAATCAAAACCCGAACAAGGTGAACCAGCTCGCAGATTTGCCGTCGTTAACATGGACTGGGACCATATCAAATCAATCGACCTTTTCGCTACATTCCAGAGTTTTGTTCCAGGTGATGGTCTTTTAGAATCTGTCTCTATTTACCCAAGTGAATTCGGTAAAGAGAGAATGCAGAAGGAGGAGGTTGAAGGTCCACCAAAGGAACTCTTCAAGAGCAAGAATGCTGAGAATTCCTCTGACGAGTCAGATGAAGAGATGACAGTGAAGGATATCATCGAAGAAGGCGATGGCGAAGAAGACTATGATTCCAAGTCCCTCCGTCGTTATCAGTTACAGAGACTCAGATACTTCTATGCAGTTGTTGAATGCGACTCTATCAAGACAGCCAAGGCCATTTATGACAATGTCGACGGCACGGAATACGAGTCCACGGCCAATCTCTTTGATTTGAGATTTATTCCAGACGAGATGACATTTGACGACGACGAGCCAAGAGACACATGTACAAAAATCCCATCCAATTACAAGCCTGAGACATTTGTCACAGACGCCTTGCAGCACTCCAAGGTGAAACTTACATGGGATGAGACACCATCTGATCGTGTTAAACTGAGCTCAAAGTCCTTCTCTCAGAGAGAGTTGGATGAGATGGACTTTAAGGCCTACTTGGCATCTGACAACTCTGAGGATGAAGATGAAGGACAGGATGATCTTAAGAATAAGTACAGAAATCTCGTTGGTGCCAGTACAAAAATTGGAGACAGAGATATCTTTGCAAATGATGATGGCGAAGATGACGGAACTGGTATTGAGATTTCCTTTACCCCTGCATTGGCTGAAGGCGAGGCTGAGAAGAAGGCCCCAGAGGAGGAGTCCACCATTGACAAGATTAGACGTAAGGAGAAGGAACGTCGTAAGTCTAGAAAGGAGAAGCTCAAACAGAAACAGAAAGAAGATCAGGAGAAGAAGCAAGAACAGAAGAAGGAGGTCACAAACAAGAAGAAGTCTAAGAATGCCAAGGTTGACGAGAAGAGCAAAGCTGAGTTGGAGTTACTTACCATGGATGATGATGATAAGGGTCACTTTAACTTGAAGGAGCTTGTTCGTTCCGAGAAGGAGAAGGGTAAGAAGTCCAAGTACAGAGACAACAAGAAGATCATCAAGGATGACTTCAAGGCTGATTTGGATGATGAGAGATTTGCTGAGGTGTTCACAGATCATGCATACAACATTGACAAGTCACAACCTGACTTCAAGGAAACAAGCGTCATGAAGCAAGTGCTGGCCAAGAGCAGATCTATCAGAGATAAGAACGACGATAAGAAGGATAAAAAGCAAAAGAAGAGAAAGTTAGAGGAGGAGCCAGCTACTGGTGATGTCAAGTCTCTTGCGGAGAAGATTAAGAGAAAGGCTAAGATGGCCAAGAAATGATTTAGCATATTAATTTGATCCTGAATGTACAATTTGTCATGAACTTTATAGCGCCTGTAATTCAACAAAGCTCCTTAGTAAATTGGCGAGTGGTGGAATACTAGCCAAGACAACCATGAATGTGCCAAACATCACAAAGCAGACTGACGATGCAGCTGCTGCTCTTGGATCACTTTTCAATAAGAACGCCGTGGTGATAGCCCCACTACTCAATCCTAAGGTTGCTCCTCTTGTAACGAAGTCATCTTCTCTGACTCTCAGCAACTTCATCACGAGTGGTCCAATGAGAGGTCCGAGAATGGCAGTGATGACGGTAGTGCATGCCATCAACGGAACAGAGCCACCCAGGTTCTCCGTAAATGCCGTGCCTAGGGCCAATGTGATGGACCTTCCTGCAAACGCCAAGGATCTCTCTGAAAATATGCCGATAAGGTAACATACGGGTGGATATATGAAGAAAGAACCAAACGTCATGAGTAAGATCGTGGGGAACAGCGTAAACGCATGACGCTTCAGGTCTGAGCGATGCATGTACATGGGCATAGCCAATGAGACGATAGAAACGTCCATGAGAGAAGATAGGACATCGCCTGCACCCGGTAAAGATGTCACAATCTCTGTGTGTGGGACATGGAATAGCGTGAGATATGTTCTTCCGGTCTTGTACTGTGTCAGATCAGAGAGGAAGGTAACTCCACGCATGAGCGAGAAGAGATAGAAGAAGAACCAACATAAGGCAACAGAGCAAAGAACTGGATTTAGAATTGGCTTAAGGCTTGGAGGTGGGGTATGTAGCATGCAAAGAAAAGTGAGAACTGAGATGAAGAGGTGTAAGGGCATAGCGTAGCCTAGAGTGAAGTAAATGGGGATGGAGATTATGAACCCAGTGATCATGACGAGTAGGTCAAAGTGGTAGTGGATCCATTGTCCAATAACAACATGACGGTCCAAAAATCTTGCTTGGGATATGATATCCCTAGGAGTGAATATCGTGGTTGGTCTTGAAGGTTCGATTGAGAAGCTCGCATGTAGTGGTTGAGATGCCCTTGAAGGCTCTTCAAGATCATGAGCAAGGAATGTCAAGGGATCTTGCTCTCCAAGTTCTGGGTCTGGATCAACACTATTCCTGGCACTCACAACTGCTGTATCTTCGGATATGACTTCCATATTAATGATGGCCTCTGATGTAGTGGCAAAATGATTTCTAACGGTGTTCAAGACCCATTGGACAAGTAATCAGAAATAGGCAATGCCTCCCATTTGTACTGCAAACCCAACAACAAATGTAGCAGCTATTAGCATAGCTTCTTTAGCACTTATTGCCGAACTTAGCGGTAGTGTGATGAATGCAGGTGTGAAAAACACAGATATCCATTGAAGGCAGAACCTACCAGGGATATCAAAGAGATGAACAATCTCAGCTGTACGACGAGTCCCCAGAGTGACAGAGGAGAGTAGTAATGAGACATATATGAGGATCATACATGCCACTGAAGCAGGGAAGTTAACGAGATCAAGTGCCTGATTGAATGCAAAGATTGTTGCGAGGACAACAAGGATACCAAGGGGTACTTTGAGATATGAATGGAGGATGTGTGGGGCAGAGAGCTGGAGTCCCAGACTGACACCTTCGATGAGGTCCTTGTGTAGAGGTTGTGCAAGGTGTGACATAGCTAACCAGAATACCAGCAAGCTGAAAGTAAAAGAATGAACACAGATACCAAACAGGTCAAGTTCATTTAACGGAAATAAGAACTCCATTTGTCCTCCCAGCCACGGTTATGTGCCCCTACCACAATCGGTAAGGGCCACACAGGGAGCGGGTCAAGTTTGCAAGCGCGCAACAAGGAAGCCAAAGTCTTGGAGAACATTCTTAAGGAGTAAAACAGAGATAAAGAACTCAATTTATACTCAGTTGAAGACTACAATGGAGTCTGTGATACTGGAGAACATCATTCCGATTAAGCACAGACATGATGGTACGTGCGACTCTGAATGCCCCTTTTTCTCGTCTGATCAGTCAAGACTAACCTCATTACAGATGATACAGAACAGATGCTTATTCTACGATCAATGCGGGATGAAGTAGATATAGAAGGGGCTATACTTGATAACCAACCATGGTGTATAAGTATATTGGCCACCAATGGACAAGTACGATGGAAAGCTATTGTTAATGAGTCCAATGTTGATGCTGCCAAGCTCCCTAGTAACGAGATCTCTAAAGTTGAATGGGCTACTCTTTTGTATCAGCTCTTGTTCTCCAAATTGGCTGGGGATAAGAAATCAACACAATTGGAAGTCCAAGTTAAAGGAGGTCATGATTTCAGCGATGATGGGATTGAAGTTACTTTGACTATTGTGCAATCTGGGTTCTTGAAGCAGGTTCTTGGAAGGATACCATTGGAGGCTGTTGAAGATGAGGATGAAGATGTCAATTACGATCTTTTTGATTGGATGTATCATCTTGGGCAAACACGAGATTCGCTTTTGGATGAAGTTGAAGTACAAAAATCTGGGAGGATCATCGCTGAGGAGAAGAACAACACCGCACTAGATGATTCAGAAACGTTCAAGGCACAGATGCTTAAGGATTGGGAAGATCAGATGAGAGTTATGACGTTGATTTTGAACAATATGAAAGATCAATACAGAAAAGCGCTGAGTGGTGAAGTACAAGAGGAAGAAGATCTGTTCAACCTTGACATCATAAGAGGATCTTTGAATGAGGTTAAGGAGATGCAGAACAGACCAAAGAAACAGCCCAAGAAGTCCACAAAGAAAAAACCATCATTAAAGAGGGATGCGAAAGTTAAGATTGACAATGAGCCCAAGATTATTGAACCGAAAGCTCAAGCGGATGAACCTGTGTTAGTACGGGATGACCCCACAGATGATGAATATATCCCAGATGATGAGGAAATCCCGGATTCTGAAGAGGAAAGAGAGAAGAATAAGAATAAGATCAAACAAGAGCCAGGATCAAGTCCAATCAAATCAATTCCAGCAACTTCCCTCCCTTCGAGTATGCCATCAGTACGGTTCCAATTCCGGAGTCCAGCGGTTAAAGCTGAGAAGACTGATGATGATGCTACCGAGACAGAGGGAGATGATGATTTAACCGAAGATGAAGCCACTGACTACGATCCTACGGAAGATGACGAAACCTACGGAAGAACCGAGTCAACCGAGGAGGACTCTGATTATTAGACACATGGTTTCAACTCCACCCGTGTTCTAACGGATATGGAAGGATTCATGACTTTTTAGGATAATGTGATTTGCCACGGACAAACGGAGAGCATAGAGACGACAGAAGTGATAGTACGACTATCCCAATTGGTAATTTAGGTTAGCAATTGATGACTACAACTTAGGCGTTGTCTTACTGGTAGCCCTAAGGCAGTGTCTGAGTAGAAGCCCGAGAAGAGCCTATCTCTATGGTCACCGATACCACCGGGCTCATTAGCAGAGACCAGAGAGAGAAAGGAGAACACACAGGAATTAGCTGCTACAACAATAGCACCCTTGACATGTATATGGGACAATGCCACGGGCAGAGGCCCCAATTCACCCTTTGGAGGTGTATGTGTCCCGCAGCCAAAAGTTGTGCCCTGATCGCAGATCTGGACTGTTGCTCAGTGGACGTTGCTAGAGGTAACGATTCCCTTTTCGAGAGCATTATCACCCTGTATGGGGGTACAACTGTCTCATGATATCAGACACAGAGTCGTCCGATACTCTCCACAAGCCACTGGGAGGAAGCCCCTGGTTTCTGTTTTTAGCTCCCCGACGCGCTGGGTTAAAGATCGCAGCGTGGACGTACCGGTTCTTAAAATTTTTGCCTGTGAAGCCCCCAAACGTGTCTGTGTCTCAAGGGGACGACGACAGGGAGGGAGCCCAACTAACAAGATATAGTAAGGCAGCACCAGTAGAATAGCAGCGTAATCGCCCTCGGAGTGCACACCCAAATGGCCCCGTCCCGCCTGCCCTGCGGGATCTAGAAGCCACCCAAACGCGCATTCTCCCTGTCATCCTCCGATCGTTCCAAAGAAAAACGCGTCAGCAACTTTTTTTTTCCTTCTCTTGAAACTGCATTACACCAGTGCTCAGACAGTCAGCGTCCTTCTCTCCCTGTCCACTGCCTCCACTCATTCCAGTTCCCTTCCCTCTCCCATTCACATATCGCTCGCTTACAAGATGCAGTCAATCTACTCCCCCTACGAGCTGTCCTATACACCTCTGGTTCCTCAGCACATCCTCCTCAACTCTCCCCAGATCGGCTCCCAGTTCTTTGGCTTTGAAGACCAGGAACAGATCCCTCACCCAATGTCCGGTATGGAGTACGAACACTACGACCCTTCCCAGCAGCAGAAGATCGGCCTCGAGAGCCAATTTCAGGGCATGTCTCTTCACGACATGTCTGGAAGCTCTGATGCTGACTACTTCCGTGATGGCCCTCAGTACCAGACGCGTCAATCACCTCTCGTCCACACACAGTCACAGCATAGCTTTGCCGAATCAATGAACGGTCACCCACAGGGTCCAGGCTACGAATACGCACAGATCATCCCGGGCAATGACTTCAACTCGGCACCTTCAAGAACTGTCTACTTGGGCAACGTCCCACAGGACATCACACCAAAGGAGCTTCTTGACCATGTCCGCAGTGGTGTTGTTGAGAACATGAACATCCTTCCAGACAAGATGTGTGCATTTGTTTCCTTCCTCGATGAGTCCTCTGCTTTGCTCTTCCATTCCGATGCCATCCTCAAGAGACTCACCATTAAGGACAACGACATCAAGATTGGTTGGGGTCGTAACGTTCCTCTCACATCAACCGTTCTTGCCGCTGTGCAAAGAGACGGTGCTACAAGAAATGTCTACTTGGGATCCCTGCCAAAGGACATCACCGAGCAGCAACTTCGTGAGGACCTTTTCCCATACGGAATCATTGATACCGTCAAAATCCTTGCCGACAAGGGCGTTGCATTTGTTCATTTCTGCTCCATTTCCTCTGCTATCAAGGTAGTCTCTAACCTTGCCCAGAAGAACGAGTTCTACGCTGATAAGAAGATCTTCTACGGTAAGGACCGTTGTGCCTTCATCACAAAGACCCAGCAACACAACGCCGCTCAGTACCTCGGCTTGGCCCCAGGTATGGAGCATCTCGTCACAAACGCTGACAGAGAATTCATTTCTTCTACATTGCTTCAGCAATCCGCTGCTGCCGCTGCTATTGCCACCACTGCCGGTGGTGCTAACAACTTGGGTAACAGAACAGTTTACTTGGGTAACCTGCCCAAGGATGTGAAGGTGGAAGAGATCTGTAACGTCGTTCGTGGTGGTCTCTTACAGACTGTTAAGTACCTCCCAGACCGTCACATCTGTTTCATCACTTTCATTGACCCAATTGCTGCTGCACAGTTCTACGCCATGGCCCAGATCCATGGCCTGACAATCCACAACAAGCGCATTAAAATCGGCTGGGGTAAGCACTCTGGTCCATTGTCCAATGCATTGACACTTGCTGTCTCATCTGGTGCCTCTAGAAACATCTACATTGGAAACATTGACCCACAGGATCCAAAGTTCTCCAAAGAGGCCCTCAGAATCAAGTTCTCCGAGTTTGGTGACATTGAACAGATCAACTACTTGTTGGAGAAGAACTGTGTCTTTGTCAACTTCACAAGCATCTCCAATGCCATCCTTGCCATCGATAAGATCAAAATCGACGAGGACTTCAAGGAATTGAAGATCAACTTCGGTAAGGATCGTTGTGGAAACATCCCAAGACAATTCGTCAACAACAACTCTACCAACTCCAACGGCGCCCAATCAACCGCTAATGGCCAGAACAACCACTCGAGATGATTACGATAATGTCCCCCATTCTTGCACATGTTCATTTCTCTCTCTCTCTCTCTCAGGAGTGACTAGATCCTCTATCTGATCTCTTGTCTTTTTGTTCATTTACATGGACTCTGCATCCCGTACAATTTTGTCCAACTCTTTATCATCCTCCCTTCCCCCTTTTTTTTTGTCTTGTTTCATCTAGTTCGATCACATACACTTTTGTTTAGTTCGTACACCTACAGATTTTATGCACACTTGTCTTCTAATCATGATCATCATTTCGTAAGTAGTTAACAACACCTCTATACATTAATCCTGCGCTCACGAACATCATAGATGTCATCAGGAGCTCCTCTTCAGACAGAAGCGGTACTTCACTGCCTTCCGAGGAATCAGAGTCAATAGACAGCGGCTTCAGAGCCAGTCCACTGTGTGTATGAAGAATGGAGCCTTCTTGATCACTGATGTGATCATCAATGGGGACAAACAATGGTGCAGTGACGTTCCTCGTATCTTTCCCAGTAGTTATTTCGTTATTAGGGGTCATACTCTGTCTTGGGACTGAATCAGTAGGAGGGCGAACAGCCCTGATGCTCTCAACAGCAGTGGATACAGAATCAGTCAATTTTGTAGATTTGGCCTTCACGGAAGAGTGATTGGAAGTGCTTTGTGTAATGGAAGAAGGTGAAGCTGAAAGCTTTGGAACCCTAATCTCACCAATTGGAGTATCCAACAAACTGGAAAAGATTTTTGGAGTGTTCTCTGCGGAAGCATCTTTGAGCTCTGGTGTCTTTGGAACAGTTATCTCAATGTCTTTGTCTTTGTTTGTCTCTCCCCCGAGAGCCTCTTTGGCTTTGACAGTAACATCATCCGTAGCACCTTCTCCACGATCAACCGTAACAGTTGAATCCTTGATGGAATCAGAGATATCAATGCTCTCGTTAGCAGAATCCTCGATCTCCTCAGGGGAAGCATCGTTGCATGGCTCGGTTGTAGTGGTAGGCTCTTCAAAAAGTGAATCCAAACTCTCATCAAATTGGTCATCATCTTCAGTATGCGTGGCCCGGTTTGTTCTCACCTGATCCATCAGTTTTCTCTTTTTCAGGTTGATGAGGAATGGGATAACCTTCTTTAGTCTCTTAGATAACTTAGTTACTGGTGCTTTGGATGGTGGATGTGTTTCAACGCTTGGGATGACCTTGTCAACAGCACGTATTGAACTCTTTGGATCTTCGATTGCCTTTGGTTTCACAGTATCTCTTTTGAGAATGTCACTGGTAGCAGAATCCAGTTGAGTGGACACGTTAACTTTGTTTGGCTTGCTTTGTGGTAAAGGGCGGTGTGTGGAATGAGGCCCATCTGGTTTAGTACCTTGTGCATGGGCGCTAGCCAGAATCTTTAAGATGGACTCTGCTCCCTTGCTTCTGGAGTAAGTAGATTTCACAGATGAAGCTTGGATGGGTAGCGTGCCAGATGGAAGAGTATTATCCTTCTTCTTTGGGTCCACAGGAATACCAGATGCTGAATTCTTGTTTCGGAGAGCGTTGGACTTTTCAGCAGTAACAGGTGGAGAAACTGGGGGCGCATGATCAGTCTTAGGAATTGTTGGAAATTGAGTGTTGTCAATATCATCGGTAGTAGTCCCAGAAGACCTTGGAACAATGGTATCATCATCACTCAGAAGGGGAGCTTCAAGTGGCTTCTTTAACAACAAATCTTTCTTCTTATCGTTCCCGCTAGATTGTGTCTTGTTGTCTGTAGCTTTCCTTGTGGTGGTAGACTCTTGAAAATGTGGTACTGTTGGTAGCACATCCTTTCTGGGAGGAAGAGGTTCTGAGATCTCTTTCTCGAGCTCACTTATGAATCTCTCGGGAACAACTGGTGTGCGTGCTCTTAACGTTCTCTTTCCATCCTTCCTGAAATCATTCGTTTGGTATTCCCAGTCCATTATCTCCTCAAGCTCCTGATCACTCACAACAAACAGATTCTGTTTCTTCCTCTTGGCGTTCTGCTTCTTCTTCCCCGTCTTGTTTGTCTGCACCTCATCACTATCATAATCCAACGCCTCATCGCTGGTCAACAAGACATCTTTCTCTCTGGTTGAAGTGTTCCTAACAGACTGTTGTGTTTTGTTCATATTTGTCCTCTGTTTTGGCTTGGCTGGGGATGAAAGATAGCTGTCACGACGACGAGAAGTATCTCCCCTGTGATCACTATCATCAGTAAGATCACTGCTATCACTTCCATCACTATCATCAGTTTCGGAGACACTTTCGATTCGTTGAATCTCCAGTAGTTCCACATCAGAACTGTTGCCATCAGATGAGTCGGATTCGTTAGAATCAGAATCAGAATCAGGATCAAGCATGTCAGAATTCAATCGTCTTCTCCTTGGTATCACAACGAGATCACTGTCATCCCCACTATCGTCACTTTGATCAGAAATATTCCTTTTGTTACTCTTTCGAGATGGAACTGGGACAACTGAGGGCTTTGAAGGTTTGGATTTTGGAGGTCTTGAGGGAGATGCTGGTGTAGCGGTTGGAGCTTGTTTCTTCTTCTTCTTGGGACTTTGAACATTAATAGAGGTGGTAATCTTGACAGATCTGAAACCATTAGATTGCTTATTGTTACCCAGTGACAATTTGTGTTGAATTTCAGCCTCAGTGGGACCAATAGGTTTGATAAGTGGTACGTTCTTATGATTCAGGGGCACTGGTGAGCGTCGTGATGGGTTAGGTTCAGCAGGTCGCGTAACTGGAGGCACATCTGACGTCGGTACTGTTTTCTTCAGGCTTAATTGTTGTGATGCAAGTTTGGACCTTGCTTCGAGATTCTGTTGTCGAGACTTCGCCCTGGATGCTTTCTTCTTGTTCATAATGAGTCTCTTCAGACCAGGAAACATCAAGTCCCCTTCAGTGAGGTCGTCCAGAACATCTTCTGGTTCGAGAACCAGCAGTGCCAGCTTCCTCCTTGAAGAGTCTCGGCCAGAACGGGACATTATAGAACCGTGATCTGTAGAATGTAAACTTTTTTGTATGTATGTGATAAAACGTGACCTATTGAACACCTTCTAACGTCCTTCCCATATCCACAAACACGAGTCGCGATGGGAAGCGCAACTGGGAAGACCAAACACCCGGACATCGTGATGAGAGGCAGGGTGGACAAGTCGGCGGACCCAATGTGAGACCATGTGTATAATTGTTGATAATTCTACTACGAATTGATTCGAAATGCAGCAAAACAAACGTTAGAATGAAGTCAAGATTATGTACCCAAAACAGTGCCTCATAAACGAGGTCTGATTTCCTAGAAGTTGTGCATGTCCACGACAGCTCTAATACATTCACCCTTGTGCATGTCCTCAAAGGCAGAGTTGATCTCTGGGAGAGTCTGTCTGTGTGTGATGAATTCCTTAACCATGAGCTTACCGTTCAAAGAGTCCTCAACGAACTGTGGCAATTGAGTACGACCCTTGACACCACCAAATGCAGAACCCTTCCACACACGACCAGTAACCAACTGGAATGGTCTGGTGGAGATCTCCTGGCCAGCAGCGGCAACACCAATGATAATGGACTGACCCCAACCCTTGTGACAAGCCTCAAGAGCCTGTCTCATAACATGGACGTTACCGGTACAGTCGAAAGTGTGGTCGAGACCACCATCAGTCATCTCAATAAGCTTATCGACAATGGTCTGGCCCTCTGGAAGTTTTGTTGGGTTGATGAAGTCAGTGGCACCAACCTTGTCGGCCCAGACCTTCTTGTTGTCATTGATATCGACCATGATGATCTTAGAAGCCTTTCTCTGGACAGCACCCTGAACGACGGAGAGACCGACGATACCAGCACCAAAGACAGCAACAGTGTCACCCTCCTGGACGTTAGCGGTGTTGATGGCAGCACCGTAACCAGTCGTAACACCACAACCGAGCAAACATGTGTTCTCCTTTGGAGCATCTGGGTTGACGGCGACGACGGAGACATCAGCGACAACGGTGTACTGGGAGAAAGAAGAGCAGCCCATGAAGTGGAGGATCTCCTTACCAGTGGCCTTGTGGATGAAACGGGAAGTACCGTCTGGCATGACACCCTTACCCTGGGTGGCTCTGACAGAACCACACAAGTTGGTCTTACCGGACTTACAGAACTTACACTCACGACACTCGGCGGTGTAAAGAGCAATGACGGAATCACCTGGCTTAACACTGGTGACACCTTCACCAACGGACTCAACGATACCAGCACCTTCGTGACCCAAGATCACTGGGAAGGCACCTTCTGGGTCAGAACCGGAGAGTGTGTAAGCGTCAGTGTGGCAAACACCGGTGTAGTCGATCTTGATTCTGACTTCGTGGGCTCTTGGTGGAAGAACCTCAATCTCCTCGATGGAGAGTGGCTTCTGGGCCTCCCAGGCGATAGCGGCCTTACAAGTGATGGTTTTTCCGACTGTGGACATGATTATGAAGGTAGTGAGTGTTCAATTGGTGGGACAATTGGGAGTACAACGTTGTGTTCAATTGAAGTCGAAGAGAACGTTGGGCGCTTCTTTGGTTTTTTATATGTGGAGTAGACTCCGAAGGTTGCAGGATCCCTTGCCTCTTTTAAGGTAGAAGTCCCGAACTGCTCCTGCGCTCCGATTGGCCACGCGCGAATCGCCCACACACATAGTTCCCAAGCGGTTACGTCGTCTGTCGTCTGTGCGGGAACGGTTTGGCGGAGGAAGGAGCCTCACAGTTCCGGTGGTTACGAGCCGTAGAAGTCGTTGGCCCGTTGATTCCCGTCGTCTGTGAATGGCCTGAGCGCGTCCTCTTGATCTTACATCCTTACCCCGCTGTCTATGGAACTCCGTCAGATAGGGCTGACCCCTGGGCATATGTCTCATTCAGAGGGACATGAGGGCAACGTCCACAGTGCGCGCAAGTTATCGGTAGCTCTTCGGATACTGTTCCTTCGTGGTGGTTACCTATCCATCTCTGGTTCCATCTCCACGGAACGCTGTCGGGATCTCGGGACTTCCTCGTGATATGGAAGGATATATTCCAACCTGCAGATTCCTGCTTCCATGATCAATCAAGTACAACTTAGGAACGGACCACGGAACCCTACATGCGTCAACATCTTTGTGATGTCGTGAATTAGTAATACTGACATAGAGGTCTATAATGCCCAATGCATCGAGTTTTCCAGATGTTGTCCGTTATAGGTATTTAGGTTGTACTAGTGCTTAGCACCGTGGCCTTCCCTATGACGTCGTCGTATTACACCGCGCCGCTCATACGTCTTTATACCTACACACGTTATCTGCACATCTCCGCATCCCACAAGTAAATCAAATACATAATGATTAATTATTTTATATATACCCATACCAGCACATGCACTTTTTCATCAAAACAAGTTAACAAATCTAAACCATTACAAATTAACGTAAACCTCTCCCCTTCCTCCTCAAAAATTGAAAATGCGATAATCAACGATAAACAAGGAACCATTCCCAGTCTCTTAGTTTCCATCGTTGTTCTTGATACCATAGCCTCCCAATGCGATGCCACCCATCTTGCTAGAGAGCTCCTTCATGCCCATAATCTCATTCTCGAATGCTGGTGACGAAGAACTATAGTACTGCTGTTGCTGCATCTGTGGAATCTGCTGCTGCAACTGACCCATGTGTTGCTGTGACATCTGCTGCTGAGCCATCTGTTGTGCCATCTGCTGTTGTTGTGGCATCTGCTGTTGCTGGACGATTGGAGCAGACATGTTCTGTTGCTGTTGACCTTGTTGGCCTGGAGTACCAATCTGCTGAACCCTTGGTGCACCACATCTCAAACAACAAATGTTCTTGGCAAAGTTGTGGTATGCACATCCATCATTACCACACTTCCAATCACCAGCTCGGAATGGAACGCTGGACATTCTGTTGTTTCCATGGCCACCGTGGTTATTGGAGCCATTGTGGTTGTTGTGATGAGTGTTGTGATGGTTGTTGTGGTTGTTATGATGATGGCCGTTGTTGTTAGACCCGTTAGAGTTGTTAGTGGAGTTGTTGAGGTTGTGAGTATTAACATTGGTGTTGCTGTTGTTGTTGGACTGGTTACCAGTGTACATCGACTCCTGGATGGCTGCTGCAGAGGCCGCTGGGAATGAACATCTGAAACAAGCGGTACGACGCTGGAAGTTGGAGAATCCACAACTTGGACATGTCCAATCACCTGGTCTTGGTCTGTTCTTAGATGGTGGGAACGGAGTAAGAATCTCCTGTGCGCGGTCAAGAACACGGGCACTTGAAGGCTGGACCTCGATCGACTTGTCGTTCAGGGCACGGCCATTCATAGCAAGAGACTCGGAAGCCTCTTCATGAGAGGCAAATACTGCAAAGCCAGAACCTGTAGGCTTGTGCTGGTCGGGCGTCTTGAGTGTCCAGAATGCAATTGGACGACCTCCATACTGTGTGAACCAGCTCTCCAACTCACTCTGAGTGGTGTCATTTGGCAAGTTGGATAAGTGAAGAACCTTAGATCTCTCGGCAAGGAATGCACGAACATCTGCACGAGCATCAAATGGACGTGTCAAAACATCTGGATGATCCTCTGGTGGAGTGCTCTTCTTGACCAAAGCCTTGAGAATGGATGTGAGAAGACTCACCTCGTCACTAGAACGACGGGCCTGTTGCAATGAAACTGGTCCTGGCTGAGATGGAGAGTCTGGAGCATCGGTGGTTTGGTTCTGAATATCGAGCTCAACTTCCAAGGCAGTGACGATGCTCTGGAGGTTAGAGGCAGAGTATGAGAGAGCCTCTGGGTGATGGGATTGCCAGCGTGAGTATTCCTGTTTAAGGTCAAACACTCTTGAGTGCTGCAAGTATGGTGGAAGGACGACACTCTTGTCACGAGCCTCACGAGGAAGCTGGACTCTCAAATCCCAAGCGTTAAGAGCCACGAATGTGAAATCGAGACCCTTTGCAGTGATGCGGTCATGAATGAAGGTATCCAGCTTGGAAATAGCGTCCTTGAAGGTTCCAGCATTTCTCACATGTTCCCAGGTTAGAGCAGTAAGTGATGTGCATGCCGTTGTGATAGGAGTATTGACTGGACGGATCAGGACAGCATCGCGTGAGAGCTCTTCGAGAGTATTGGCATCGAGAAGCCTCCATGCGATCTCAATGACTTCTGCGGAGTCTCGCGTGACGCAAACACCCTGTTCATCACAGGTTGTGGCTAGATGAATTACCACAAACAAGTCACTCATAGGGGTAAAGTTCTCTTTCCTTGTTTTCGTGTTCTGGGATGAGGAAACTCTTTGCTGTGCTTTGTTTACGCTCGTTTTTTTTCACCTTCTCCGCGCCCGCCTCGACGATGGGAAATTTTTGAGAAGCCGAAGGTGTGCCGTAAATGGAGATTTGCCTATTATGGACATTTGTTGAAATTCACAGGTTCGTTTATTTTGATTTACGGAGATGTATCATGGCACCTTTCCCGATGCATCGGAATGTATTCATTAAGACAACTACTTCCCTACTTTATCTTTCAGGCCATTCGATAACTTCACTTCCTGAAAGCTTCCTGACTACACATTTTCTCAGCTTGGCCATAAAGCGGTAAACATTATACAGATAAAGGAATTCGCTACTCTCCACACTTCAGACATCACACACAATGAGCGCTTTGCCGCCGGATATGGACCCCACAAAGCAACCCTTACGGGTGTTCAAAGCACAGTTGGCCGTTTGTATCTTCCTTGGGGTCTCTACATTCTTGACATTCTGTCTGTTACGATATCGTTATCCACACATTTACGCCGTGAGAACACTACGAAAGAGAGACCTCCGAAATCTACCCAAGACGTTCTTTGGGTGGTGTTCAACGTTATATGCAATCACAGATGAAGAGGTTCTAGAGCATGCTGGATTGGATGCTTATGTCTTCTTGGGCTTTTTCAGAATGGCCATGAAGTTCTTTGCCGTGTGTGGCGCTATCTCATTATGCTTTATCGGCCCGATAAGATATTACTACACGGGCTTCTTTGACTCAGATGGAATAACGTGGGATGACAGTGTCCCTTGGAGCTTTGGATCAAGGGATGGCGATAACGAGCCAGGTACTTCTGATCAGTATAAGGCGGCTTGGATGTACACTGTCTTTACCTATGTTTTCACGTGTCTCTGTTTCTACTTCCTTTGGCGCCAGACTGAGACGGTTGTCTCCATGAGACAAAAATATCTTGGACACCAGAACTCTATTACTGATCGTACAATCCTTCTCGAGGGTCTTCCTGAGGAGTTCAATCCGCATGATTACAGTAATGGGTCATCCACTGACTCTTTGACCAATTTACAAGAAGTTGCACAACAAAGAGCCCACTCAAAATTTGATGAAGGAAATCTCAAGAAGTACATTGAAGAGCTGGGAATTGGAAAAGTCAGTGAGATATTCTTTGCTTCGGACTGGACTGAGCTTTGTGAACTATTTGCAGAGAGAAAGAAAGTAATGAGATGTCTTGAAGTTGCATATTCCAAGTATCTCCCACTCAATATTGAAATTTACACCCTCGGAAACCTTGAGCCATCAGTGACACCAAGAGGTCAGTTGCACACTTATACCGAAAATCAGCCACTCCTGGAGAACGTCAAGAGACCTACAGCCAAACTGGGCTTCCTTGGACTCTTTGGTGAAGAGGTTGATGCAATTGACTATTACTCGGATCAGCTTGTCCAGATTGACCACAAAATTCGCAAGGTCCGTGCCAACAATGATTTTGCCTCCGCAAGGTCAGCTTTTGTCACCATGGATTCTGTTGCCTCAGCACAAATGGCTGCTCAAACCGTTCTTGACCCACATGTGTATCGTCTTATTGCCCGTCTTGCACCAGCCCCTCATGATGTTTGTTGGGACAACCTTTGTCTTTCCAGAAGCGATCGCTTCATCAGAGCCAACATCATATCCATAATCATTGGTATTTCAACAGTCACTCTTATTTTCCCAGTTATTTATTTGTCCACATTCATCAACTTGAAGACCATTGAAAAGTTCTGGCCTGCTCTCGGAGAGTTGATTGCAAAGTCTGAGCTACTTACATTGTTGATCGGTTTGATTCCACCATATCTTTATACATTGTTGAACGTGTCTGTCCCATACTTCTATCAATTCCTTTCAACACTACAAGGTTACATATCCAACGGTCAAGTCGAGCTCTCTGCCCTCTCCAAGAACTTCTTTTACTTGTTCTTTAACTTGTTCTTGATCTTCACCCTCGCGGGTACAGCCACCAATGTCTGGGCCCTCTTCTCTGATACCACAAAAGTTGCTTATGAGCTTGCTAACTCTCTCAAGACACTATCCCTCTTTTACGTTGATTTGATCTTGCTTCAGGGTTTGGGTATGTTCCCATTTAGACTGTTACAGATTGGTGATGTGTTCATTGAGGTTTTCTCTAGACTGTTCTACTGCAGAACAGCTCGTGACTTTAGAAAGCTCTATTATGTCCCACCTATCTTTGACTTTTCTCTCATATTACCTCAACACATATTGATCATGATCATCACCATGAGTTACTCCATCATGTCCACGAAGATTGTCACCGCTGGTTTGGTGTACTTCTTCCTTGGATATTATACCTACAAGTACCAACTGCTCTACACCATGGTCCATCCTCAACACTCTACAGGACAATCTTGGCCTATGATCTTTAGAAGAGTTTGTTTGGGTCTTGTTATCTTCCAAATCACAATGGCTGGTACTTTGGCTTTGGAACACGCATACGTCCTTTCCATCCTCATTGTTCCATTGTTGTTGAGCACTTGCATTGTTGTCTACACTTTTGAGAAGGATTACCTTCCTTTGTCATTCTTCATTGCCTTGAAGGCTATCAAGAAGCCATACGAGGGTCCAACTTCTTCCTCGAGCTCCGTGGATATCAGTCTAGATCAGATCCCAAGAAGATCTCTCAAGAAACGCAGAAGCACCATCGATGAGGCCAGAGAAGAACACAAAACTTATATGTGTCCGTACTTGACAGATCCCTTGGATGGTCCTCTTGTTGGATTTGATGGTGATTACGTTCAGTACATTCACTATGAACCTACAACGCTACGGGAGAGAGTGATTAGAAAATATAACATTGCATCTGAATGGGAGTGATTCATCTCACGTAATGATGCTTTGGCATTGTATGAGATTTGATCTCTTCAAGCTTTTGCCTCTTTGCATCTGGGTTGGTCATGTATGAAGGTTTCTTCTTGCTTCTATCCGGGAACTCACAAGACATGTTGACCATCTCACATCTCGTACATCTTGGCTTCCTCTCATCACATTTGATATGTCTTAGACGACAATGGAAACAGCCTAGTTCAGTACGTGGATATTTGTAAACCCTCTTGGACTTTTTCTTGTTTAGGTTAGAAAGAATACCACGGGAATTGTATACTGGATGGAACGTAATTGCTTCTCTTGGGCGTAACTGTGATGGTTGGGAAGGCTGTGGACCAGTAAGCTGATGATTCATACATGGTTGATCTATCATATCCACTCTTCCCACTGGAACATAACATGGTGGTAGATTATGGTCTGAGTGATCACATTCTGATGGTGAAGAATAATCATAAGCCGGGAAGTCGAAGAACAAGTTAGGATCAAATGATGGGTCTTCCTGTACATCTCCGTCAGACTCTTCGGTCTCGGTGGTGTCACTGGATGTGGTATTCATACATTCAGCATGAGTCTTAAAGCACTCAAGTGATGCCAATCCTCTTGGAGAAACTTTTTGAGAACCGGAGATTCTATAACAGTAGACGCTCATATTGTGTGTACAGCTTAGATTTTAATGGTAGTGTGGGGGGCATCGCTATCAAGGTAATTGAACGGCGAAACGCCTCTTTTATAACGGATTCTGTGGGACTAAGGAATCAAACTAGAGATTTAGTTATCTAAGAGCTGTTACAATGCTGAAACTAACAGTTTATGCTAAGTATATGGCCTATGAGGGCCTTATTAAGGCTAAATGAAAGGAGTATATGTGCCTCTACCAACTCAACCCAAGCGCGAAACGCAGATGAGACAGACCTTGGACGTGGTCGCATACTCAACCAATCCTGAGCTCATTTGGATACACTAAAGAACCCAAAAAGGTAATTTAATTATCATGACCCCAATCACATTTGTTACAGGAAACTTGAACAAGCTCAAGGAGTTCCAAGCTATCGTTGGAGACGACACAATCGTGCATCAGAAGGTTGACCTTGAAGAGATCCAGGGATCAATTGCAGAGATTTCTCAAACGAAGGCCAAGGCTGCTGCTCAAGTTGTGAACGGTCCAGTCCTTGTTGAAGACACATGTCTTGTCTTTAACGCTCTCACAAAGCCAAACATTGAGCTCCCTGGCCCATACATCAAATGGTTCCTTGAGTCTATGGGTGTTGATGACTTGCCAAAGCTCTTGGCTGGTTTCGAAGATAAGAGTGCTCAGGCTATCTGTACTTTTGCCTACTGCGAGGGTCCTGAGTCTGAACCAATCCTTTTCCAGGGTATCAACGATGGTGTGATTGTTGACAAGCCAAGATATAACAGTGATGAGCCATTCGGTTGGGATCCAGTTTTCCAGCCAAACGGATACACACAGACATATGGTGAGATGGACAAGGCCTTGAAGAACACTATGAGTCACCGTTATAAATCATTGGTTCTTGTGAAAGAGTTCCTCGAAAGCAGAAAGTAGATCTGAGTAAGAGGTATATAAGTTTTAGAGACTAGATGATTATCTATATTATTAAGGACGAAGGATCCTCATGTAGGCTTCAGTTCATTATCACATTTAAATAGCTAGCTCATTAGAGGCACCATCTGGGTTGTTGACCTTCCATGTGTCGATCCAAGATGCAATTCTTGCGACATTGGAGTCCATATCATCGGTGGTATTAGACTCAAGCTCAATGACAATCTCTGGAACGTATGAATCTCTAGCTTCCTGGGCAATAACCTCCATGATTTCACAGTCAATGTTCTCATCAATCTTACTCTGTGCGTATCCTCTCTTCTCCAATCTCTCATAAAGCACACTGTTGTTGGTTCTAAGAACAATGACAAGGTCAATGAGTCTCTCTGGGAGGAAGTCACATGCGTGCCAGTCTATCACGACACCACCCTTCTCGAGAAGTGGCTCCAAGGCATCAACAAGTTTATCCTCATCGACAATATGACTCTTTCTCTCCTCATCGTAACCGTCAAAGCAGTCGTTCTCTTTAGCGAACTCTGTGATGTTGATATGCTGGAAGCCTGGGACTTCCTTGACAAGCTGTTCGGCGTGGGAGGTCTTACCGCAACCTGGAGTTCCTGTTGTAATGATGTTTGGCAAAGGTCTTGTGGACATTATGGGCAATGAAGATGTTTTAAGGATCTGTGGTGTTTCTAAGTAGAAGAGAAGCTCATCGCTTTAGAGCGTTTCTGGGTCAAAATCTTCAACTCCGGCCCACTTTCACGTGACCAGCCGGAATTCCTCTTCGCGGGTCGACAATTCGACGTGAAGTGTACAAAGCTCAAGAAACTTCACCATCAACTAAAAACATTAAACAAACACTTTCGATCCAAAAGAAACGATGTGTACGTGGACTATTCAATGTATCTCGTTACTGGGGACAGACGTTATGATTGCCTGAAGTATAACGCGGTTATTTTACTCTTCACCCCCTTGACATGAGGTTTACCCTCGAGGAACACAAAGACTAACATTACTTTTAACAGCTGCCTGGCAAAGGCCCACACTGGGGCAAACAGATTTTCCATCTCTCAATGATTTCCAGAGATCTCAAACACCACTTCTGAGTACACCAACAACAAGCGCGCCTCCACCAGGCCTGACGCCAACATCTCAGGAGCAGAAGAAGCAGGAAGAAGAGTGGACAGACTTGGATAAGTACGGTCTTCGTGGTCTACTCTCGTTGATTAAGGGTGAAAACAACGATCAGAATACAGTTGCACTTGGAACTGATGTGAGTCTTTTGGGGCTTGATATGAGTGAACGTTCATTGGATGTGAAGTTGAGTAAGACCTTCCCTTCCCCATGGGTTGAGACATCAAGAAGTGAAGTGGAACCAATGTTCAAGACTCCTGAGGGATTCAACGTGGATGTACCAGTAGTTCAGGATAAGATTGGCCTATTTACAGATGAAACACTTTTCTATCTGTTCTACACAAGACCAAGAGACCAGTTGCAAGAGCTCAGTGCGAGAGAACTAATTTCAAGAAACTGGAGATACCACAAGGACTTGCAAGTGTGGCTCACAAAAGATCCAAATTCTGAGCCAGTGCAGCAGTCTCCGCAGAGTGAGAGGGGTGTCTATGTCTTCTTTGATCCACACAACTGGGAAAAAGTTAGAAAGGAGTTCATCCTTCACTATCAGTCCATCATGACGATATGACGAATTCACGCTAATAGAAATGTCTCTATTCAAATAAAACTACATGTAGTGCATCATAATTTCCTTTAAGACGTGGTTCTTTCTTAGCGCTTGATCTGTAAGCATCAGCACGAACGAGTGATGATTTCGTTGCAGATGAGAGTTTCTTGAATTGATCATAACGTCTTTGAGACATACTGATTTGAAGAGACTCACCTTCAAGTGCGGCAGCGTATAGGAGGAGCAATCTTGATATGTTCCCTGTAGATTTCACAACTTCCTTAATGAGCTTTACTCTACTTGAAAATCAATAATTGATCATAATACGTGAAGATTTATATATGTACAGGGACGGATGCCCAAACTATCCAGTGTTCAGACAGTGATGACGAATGGTTTTTTTGAATTTCCTCTGTTGACGGACAGTGGATCATAAATCAATCCTTCTTCAACTTTCTTCTGAGAGCTCTCTGAGCTTTTCTTCTCTTTCTAAGTTTGTGCTTCTTCATTTTGAGTCTTCTCTTTCTGAGAACAGAATCAGCCAACCACTCATTTGAGATCTCGAGTGATGTGGATTCTGGCATCTGTGGGGCTGGCTCTTGGAGCTTCTCAGCAATTGCAGGTGGGATAATACGCATTTGTGAGATTTCGAATAATGTCTTTGTAAGTTCGAATTGTCTGTTTGTAGCTGCAAGGAGGGCAGAAGGTGTTGTCTGTGATGGGACATGGCGAGCGACAGGATACACCTGCTGCAATGTGGAGAAGAAGGATCTGGAGGCCACTGGTGCGCTCAGTCTGGAGATTGGTGATAATCTCTGTGATATAAGACGGAACATTATGTGTTTTGAGCCTTTTTGCTGTGTATTTTCGGGCTGGAGAGTATTCAAGTTTACTGCAAAACGTCCAACAAACTGAAAAGTTTCTGATTTTCGAAACCAAAAATGCCAACGCTCATAACCGCCGACCCGCGAATTTTTTTCGTCAGTTCTTTCACGGCCTTTTAGAACACACCACCGGGCCTCAGTAAGTGTTAGCAACCACCTTCCAGTGCTCTGTTCATTTCTCTTGCCGTCTCATTGATTTACATTCTGTTTCCCGAATACTGAACTACAAGTCTCTTGTCTTTCAAGCCTCCAAAACACCCAGGAACAGCGTTTAAACCAGACCCCGGCAACCACACCATGCTCCATTTACACAAGGCCTTAAGGCCAACGCCTGCCATCAGAGCGGCTCGCTGTGTCAACCAGCAAAGCACAAGAAACATCATGAGTATTCTGAGAAATGCTCTTGGTATGGACCCTCCGCCATCCGAAAATGACCCAACTGCTGAGAACAGATTCCACCCTTGGGACTCATCCCCATCCGCGGACCTCAGACACAGAGCTGCTACAATTAGAGCTCTTGCAAAGTGTCCAGTGACAGGAAAGGAAATCAACTACACTTGTCCTCTCTCTGGAATTCCAACACATCACTCTAAGGAGGCCTGGGAGGCGGACACAGAGTACCATGAGTCAAAGAGATACGAAATTCTCAAGAAGGTGAACATCTACGAGCATGATCTCAGATCTGGAAGACCATTCCCAGAATTCGACTTCCCAGGTCAACAGGAGTTCGAGTCACAAGTCAACCTTTCCAATTGGGATTTGTACTTCTACACAAGACAGTTCTACTCCATGGATACAGAGTTCCAGCTTGCTGCAGTGACGAAGATGCTTTCATACCCAATCACTATTGGTGCTCTTCTGCACCAGTTCTCCCCATACCTTCTTTCACCAAAGGGTCCAGTCACACTCGAAGGTCTCAAATCTCTTGCTGCCCTTCGTTACTCTCTTTATCCATTCCAGAGAGCCTCTACATTCAAGGACCGTCCAATGAGACTCTTCATTGTTGGTTCTCGTGCTGAAGGTCAGTTGCCAGGCCACGTCTGGAAGCAGCTCACATATTTGTTCCCAGATATTGAGTTTGAGCTTCACTTCATTGGACCAGAGGCTTATTACGACAGAGAGAGGGGACAATACATCTCAAGTTCCCGTCCAATCGTGAAGAGAGTGGACCCAAGTTTGTCCTTCGTGTACCATACCGATTACTTCCATGTCTTCCACGAAGCTCAGGACTTCTTCCCATACGACCCATACCTTGATTCCTTCTTCCTCTTCCATCCAGGTCTTGCTTACCCAGATGTTAAGGATCTCTGGAAGAAGACTATGCCAGGTCTTCTCGAATCTAAGTGTCCAATCTTCATCACCGGTTACCATGAGCAGGACTCCGTCAACGATTGGAACTGGGTCATGAACAACTTTAGTGATGATCTCGATGTGCTCATGAACAGAGAGGACAACTTGTTCACTTCTACAAAATGGGAATTGAACGATATGAACCCACATGAGGTTTACAAATTCAACCAAAAGATCTTTGCCATCAGAGGAAAGCGTTACCATGCTATCCACAAGTCATGAATCCGTTCTTATACATAGTGTGTCATACCCACACAAAACACCATCGCCTAGTGAGGAAATCGAATATGTACATAACGTTTTCTCATAGAACCTTTTACGAAACTATTATAACTTTTGTCTTTTGTAGGACTTAACTCCAACTCGTACAAATTGAGTAATTTTCGCGCTCCGTTTAAACAAAATTTGGCCCTGAACAGACTTGAGAGGCGTCTTTGTTCACAACTCTGGTTAATTCTGCATACAGAAAGGGCCTATGTTCCCCCGTCGTCGATCGTTCCTCGATAAAGAGGCCCCACCAGGTTATATTGCCGGTATTGGCCGTGGTGCCACCGGATTCACAACACGATCGGATATTGGTAATGCGCGTCTGCCTCCACAGCGAAGTGGTCTTGATATTGATTCCGATGATGAGAGATTCGAAGATGTTGAAGATGATAAAGGACTTTTTGGCAATTCTATCGATCGTGATGATGAAGAGGCCGATGAGATTTACAAGAGTATTGATGATAGACTAAAGATGAGAAGCAAGAAACGAGTACGGTTGGAAGAAGATGAGCCAAACAATCTGGAGAAGATCTCGAGTCAATTTGTCGATTTAAAGAAGGATTTGGGTAAAGTCAGTGAAGTCCAATGGGCTAATCTTCCTGAAGTTGGAGATTTGACAAAAAGAAATAAGAGATTAAGGCAAGAAGCTAGTAAGAACAGAGTGGAGTACGCTGCTCCTGATTCATTACTTCAAGGGTTGGGAGGTTCTGGTACTGATACTACTTTGGATATCAGTGCACTTACTGCTGAGAGAGAAAAACTTCTTGGCTCGAAGATTGATGCCAACTTTGACACTGAAGACGATAAATTGGATCAGGATGGTTACTTGAAAGAGATCAACACTTTGAACGAAACGAACGAAGAGGAACTCCAAAAGTACAACACGATCTTAACTTCATTCACCAAGGCGGATCCTAAGAAACCAGAGGGTTGGATTGCTCGTGCAAGAATTGAAGAACGCAGAAATAACTTTGAAAGTGCAAGAAAGCTCATTCAAGAGGGTTGTAACAACTGTCCTCGAGACGAAGAGATTTGGCTTGAGAACGTTCGTCATAATCAACACGATATGAAATATTCCAAAATCATCATTGCAGAAGCAGTCAGACACAATCCGAAATCACTCAAGTTGTGGCTTAAGGCTACAGAACTCGAACAAGAAGAGTTCAACAAGAAGCGTGTGTTGAGAAAGGCACTTGAAAGCATACCCACTGCTGAGACGCTTTGGTCAGAACTTCTTGACCTTGAAGATGATGATAACAAAGAACGTATTGCTGAGAAGGCACTTGAACTTATTCCTGATTCTGAGTCCTTCTGGTTGAAATTGATCGATATGCAACAGTACAATGAGGCGAAGAAGACTTTGAATAGAGCAAGAAAGGCTTTGGGTAATAATAATGTCCAGATTTGGCTTACAGCTTGTCGTCTTGAGTTTGTGAATAATCCAGAAGGTGATAAGGTTGAAAAGCTAATGAAGAAGGCTTTCAAGGAATGTTCTGAAGTTACAAGAACTGAATGGTTCGAGTATGCTCTGAAGTTTGAGAATGAAGCTCTGACTTACTTGGCTACAGTGATCGTTGACACATTGATGACATCGGAAGAGCCAGACTATGAAGTTTGGATTGAAGATGAAAAGAAGTATGATGATCACTTGTTTGTTGTGAAGACTATCATGAACCAGATCGTCCTACATTTCCCTAAGAAGGCTGCCGTTTGGAGAAGATTGATCCAGTTGTACAAGGCGAACTTTGACTCTGATGAACTTTACAAGATTTTTGAAAGTATCTTAGAACATCTTCCTAAGAATACATTCTTCTGGCTGATGTATTCAAAGGAGCTTTGGAAAAGTGCTGGTGATTTGGAGAAGGCTAAGGAAGTGCTTCACAGAGCACTGAAGGGTCCTCTACCTACCAACACAGACATTTGGTGTGCCCTGATCAAGCTTGAAACTGTGGGTAAGAACTTTGACAAGGTTGAAAACACATTCAAAGAAGCTAAGGATAAGGTCCATAATGAAAGAATCTGGTATAAATGGGTCACATTTATCCGCCAACTCGGTGATCGTGATCGTGCATTATCTACAGTTGATGAGGGACTCCGTGAGTTCCCAAGATGTTGGAAACTGTATCTACAAAAGTCTCAGATGCTGCAAGAGAAGGATGACCTCCAAGGTGCCAGAAATGTTCTGTCTGTGGGATCGAGGCTGGCAGCTGAGAACCCAGAAATATGGATCGCCCTAGCCAGAGTTGATGAAAAGCTTGGCAACGTCTCTAAGGCGCGTTCAGACCTTGATTTGGCACTGCTAAAGGTCAAGCAAGGTGTTGAAGGTGTTACTGATAAAGTGTGGTTAGAGAAGCTTGAGCTTGAGAGAAGAAACGGTAATGAGGCACAAGCTGGCGTGATTTTGACCAAGGCCCTTAAGGAGTTCCCTCATTCCTCATTGTTGTGGACGTTCCAGTTGAAGCATCAGACTAAAAAGTCACAAAGGAAAACTATGTACCGTGATGCACTTGCTGCAACCAATAACGATAAGAGGATCCTCATACTGATTGGTATGAACTTCTGGACTGATGGTAAGTTTGACAAGGCCCAACGTTGGTTCGAGAGAGCCATTCCAGCAGATGAGGACTTTGGAGATGCTTGGGCATGGCACTATAACTTCTTGGTCAAGTCAAAGAAACTCCAAGAGGGAGATGAAGAACTTGATCTGCTGTTGAAGAAACTTTCACAAGTTGAACCCCGTCATGGTGATGTTTGGCCTGTGGTTGCAAAGAGGATCGAGAACTTAGACAAGGAGCCAGGTGAAATTTTGAAGAAAGTTGCAGAGGAGTTGTTGCTCGGGTGAAAAGCTAAAATAATGATGTGATGACAGGTTACTTAAAGTTGATGATCAAGTTTAATATTGTAGCGAAGCCGACTTATCGGGAGGTAAGACGAGGTGATGAGTCCGGGGTCACTGATGATGGTTTTAAGCGTGTGCCGATAAATCCCATTGTTAGTGATCAATAAGCCGGGTTCAGGGGAGTAGTGTATAGTGCAGAACCCTGACTCGGGTGTAAGCCTAGTAATAGATTCACGTCTGGAGGCCGAAATCCCGGCGACGGTGTTTGGAGGATGCAGCACCCGCTAGTGACCTCCCAACAAGTTTGGAGGAGGAAGACGCGTGTGCGTGTGCAAGAAGGTGTTCCTCAAAACGAAAACCAGGTGGAAAGCTGTCAGGTAGATCATCAGCGCCTACGTGAGGCTGGGTGTATCTCGATTCTCCGCCCCCGGAGGATGGTCTCTAGAGTCTGGGCATCCGGGACCATTCACAGATGGGTCCGCTAAGCGCTTGCCGTTTATTCGTACGTGTGTGTGTGTGTGTGTTCAGGGCGGTGGGCAAGCGGTGGGCAGGAAGTACAGCTTCTCCAAAGGAGGTCGGGGATCCACTACAGGGCATCTTGGTGACAGCCCCGTTCGGCGTCTGCTCGTGTATTAATCGGAGCAGCGCGTGCGTGAATCGTAAGCCAGGTGTTTAGTGTGGTGTAGAGACCCACGCCAAAAGCGGGTGTGTGGGTGTAGCACGCGATGGGATAGGCACTCGCGCTTCCTCCCCCGGGACGTCCAGTTGAGTGTAGAGGACATGAGCTGATAGTAGGTGTCGTTCCACGGGTCTGCCAAAGTTAGCTCATTGCTCTCTGTCTCTCTATCTGCCCAGCAACCTCCGATATCCTCCACAGCCTGCTGCCCCAGTTTGTGACAAAACGCCAAAGTGCGATAAAATTCGCGGCAGGGCTGCTAACCACTGCGCAGGAGATACCGGTCTCCAAGGCCGAAGCGTATAAATAAGCTGGCAGCCCCCCTGCCCGCGTGGAGTCCTCTTCTCTTTTGTTCCCCCATCCTCCAGACACATCAAATCATGGCTCACCTTCACAAACAGACCAAGATCCCTCAGCAGGAGATCCTCCCTCTGCCCACCGACATCGGAGCGCTCGGTAACAGAATCAACTTCAACACTAGATCAGAGCACAACACCATCAACAGACAGGTAACTATCAAGTTCGCCCTTGCACTCAGAGATGCACGTATCTACAGACAGGGTATCCAGGCCTTCTACCACGTCTTCAAGACTGTTGAGATTCTCATCCACGAGGAACTTGCCAAGACACCTCTCACCAAGACAGGAGAAATCCTAAAGCAGGTGTGGAGAGAAGAAGTGGCCAGAACGATTCCACTCGAGAAGGACCTTTTGTTCTTCTACGGAAACGACAAATCCAAGTTCGAGAACCCTATCAGAAATGAGCAAATCGAATACGTCAAGCACATCAGAGAGGCTTACGCTGAAAACCCCCACATCCTCCTTGCATACTGTCACGTCATGTACCTTGCACTCTTTGCCGGTGGTAAGATCATGGCCTCTTCTCTTGCTAAGGCTACAGGCATTTTCCCACAGGTTGATGGAAAGACTACACAAGAAGTCTCTGCTGAAGGAACACACTTCTTCAAGTTTGCCGTTGAGGACGATGAGGTGCTCAGATTGGAGTACAAGAAGGGCTATGAGCTTGCAACCAGAAACGCGCTCACAGAAAAGGAAAAGCTCGATATTATTGACGAGGCTAAGGAGATCTACAGAAGAAACGTCGTCGTTGTTCAGGAGATTGAACGTCACAACAGAAAGAAAATCACATCGAAGCTCAGTTACAAGGTTCTCAACTACGGTTACTACGTTGCCATTGTCATCTTGTCCCTGCTAACGATTCTCATGTTCCGTCGCCTCATCAACCATTTCTTCTTCTAATACTCTTTCCTACACACACTCACACACACTCACGATTTTTTTCTGTCTCATAGTCATCACATTATCATCTTTTGATCGTCATCTTTTGGCAACGAAATACCAACACACTGCTTGCACACTGCTTTATACTCGTTTCATTTAAAGCCCACGAGGTTTGACACTTATTTATTCGCCACCCATGGTCTTGTACAATTGTTTGTTTGCTTTTTATGAATGATAATGCTTTCAATTCTCTTAATATGAAACTTTGACGTGTAGACTTAATAAAACACGTTCATCTCAAGACTTGAAGTGCATCAAACAACAGCCAGGCCCTGGCCGGCTTCTATTTTAAAACTAGTCCGCGTTTTCAAGTCCTCTTGCAAGTCATCGGAGACTTGAAAAATTTTTACTGCGGGAAATCAAGTCTTAATAGTCTCAAGACCCGTAGATCAAGACCATTTAGGGCCATCCGGACACCAACCTCATTCCATACTCACCGCACTTAACTTCTTTGAAATTAATACACAATAACGTTTATTTTGGGTAATTTTACATTGTCTTTGACTTTATTGGACCTGTATAATTACGGACAAGTGGTCAAATAGGCCAATTTCGGCGCCGCGCTTGACTTTTTGCCCTTTTGAGGTATCAACTGAACTATTCATTTTGAGTAACATCACTCCTTTTTCTGGAAATAGCCTGAAATTTTCTGACGAGATATGACAAGTTTGGACCCACAAGCATATAGAACACTTCATTCTGCATACATACTGCCACGAGTACCTCTCAAGGAATGCATAAGCGACGCATAAAGCTCCCAAAGAAGCCTCGTTAGGCTTTGAAAACGTCATTGCTCAGGAACTTCACAGAATTTTAGAGAATAGTTTGATTATTAGTTACATATTGCAATAATAGAGAAGAAGATATCCCTTATAAGGCTTCATATGTTATTTCGTTGTTACTAAAGAGGCTAACTTTGCGGAGCATAGAAATTGGTTAGGGCAACACAAAACGAGCTTGTTCCTTTGGATATACAAAGAGAATGGTAAATTTCTATACCTTGAATAAGCTACAAGAAGTTTTTTATTTGTTATATCTCTGGAATACAGAATGACACCTGTCAAGCGTTTCAAGGAGCGCACGGGAAGGCTATAGGCAAAAGATCATACTATTGCTTTACTCAAAGAACATGCTTTCATGAAAATGCTAATCGTTTCTAATCGTACCAGTTCTATTTCTTACCACCAGTACGCTTCTTAATCAACTTCTTCTTAACATGTTTCTTCACCTTAGTCTTTCTCTTCTCACGAGCCTCTTCTTTTGCCTGTTGCTTTCTGAGTTTCTTAGCGTCTTTATCCTCGTACTTCTTACCTCTCAGTGGCTTCTCCTTCTTACGTCTTTCACCAGTTTCTTCATCCTCCTCATATTCAGACTCTTCATCAGAATCATACTCATCGTCGTCATCAGAATCATCGTCTTCATCTTCACTGTCCTCTTCATCTTCTTCATCTCCATTCGTCCCTGTGAGATCCTTCATGGTATCGATTTTTCCCTCTGAGAACTTCTGGAAATCTCTCTCTTCTAATGAGTTCAAAGATCTCATCAAATGCAATGAGCGGAAAACTTCATCTTTCTTAATCTCCTCTGGGTCATCACTCTTGAGTGGCATCTTGTCAATGTACTCCATCCATTCCTCCTTATCATCTCTCTCAAATCCAAGAACGTCAGCATACTCAATGACAAACTTGAAGATCAATCTCTCAGAGATGACAGGAATTCCCATACGTGCAAAGAAGTCATTCACGTTCTTGATATCCATACGGAGAAAATCCAAAGACATAGGATGCTCTGGCTCCACACTCTGTGACACATCAAAGATGTAAAGCTGGCCCTGATGCACGATGGAGTTGTACTCTGATAAATCTGCGTGAACAAGACGACATTTCTGGAACATGAATCTGATGGAGTAAATCATCTCATGATAGAAATGTTTCACTTCCTCTGCGGACTCGAATGGGTGGTCTTTGAGTTTTGGTGAAGGGAATCCATCTCCATTAGATAAGAACTCCATAACAAGGACATGCGATTTGAGGGCGATTGGTTCTGGTGAGTTCATACCAGAGTTATAGAGTCTCTTGAGGTTTCTGAACTCCTTCTCTGCCCACACTTTAATCATCTTTCTTGGGTTATGCTGGGAACGTGCGTTTCTGAATCTGAACTCTCCATCAACGTATCTTTCTCTGTCCTTGAAGACGAGAATAGATGTCTTGTACACCTTAACTGCATATTCCACACCTTGTTGCTCATTCTCTGCATGATAGACGTTTGCCTCCTTACCTGTACTCAGACATCCGTTAATCTTTGTAAAAACAGACTTGTTCATCATGCTCATGATAAAGCGAATGGTTCTTGGATCGAGCACATTCTCCACAGTAGCACGATCTGCTTTGTCTTTATTGATACGTTGTTGCTTGAAGTTCAGTTCATCTGTCTTGATCTTGTCACTGAACTTGTTAAGAATCTTTTCCTTATCCTTAGTCGTGTTCTGCGTGACAGACTTGTCTGTGGATGTGTTGTTGGTTTGGATGAAGTCATCGTCTGAAGAGTCTGAATAATCACTATCGGAGTTGTATTCAACATCCAGATTACCCATCTGATGTTCAAGTTCTTCTTCAGCCATGTTCTGTGTGGTTTTTTGGTGCCGTTTTGATATGCAACTTGGAGAGAGCTCATCGCAAAGAAATTTTCGCACAAGGGAAAGTTTCCTCGGCCAAAAAAAGTGTTGATCCAAACACAACAACAAACACCAATAACTTCACCTCAGCTCAGGTCCGTTAACCAATAACAACACATACACAATATACCAGAATGTCATTACTAAATCAATTACCGCTTCCCGAGGTACGTCCAGTTTTCACCCACACTTGCGAGTCGTGTGCCGTGGTATTCTTAATGAAGACGTCCGCACCTCCTATTCCCCCCAAATCACAACAAAATGGCTACTAACAGAACCCTCTAGCGATTCCTAAACACACTTCCGTTGTTCATCGGAGTCGAAATCACACTTGCAACTGCCATCCTTAATAAGATGAGTGGTTTGTATGGTATTCTTTCCATCTTCACGGGCCACCCTCTCAACTTCATCCAATGGCTCTTCTACATTTCCTCCATACTCATGATTTACTACTATGCAGTGGGGTTCACAACCATCCAGAAGCCAAGAGTGCTCACACATGCCGCGATTGTGGTCGTATACACCCTCGATAGTGTCCTTTCACTCTTGTTCATCCTGTACTTTGCCGGCGAATGGATGTGGAATGAGAACGAAACTGCTCCGCTTGTGCCGGGCCAAGATTACTCCAAGAGTGCTTCACAAGCTTACGAATACGGATGGATCATTCTCACGACTGTTGGTGTTCAAAGTGCACGTATTTACTTCAACGCCGTCTTGATCAGTTTCTATAAGAAGTTGGGTAAGTTCAACAAGGACCTCGGGATCCCAGTCATGGCTGCCGATGATGAGTTGGACTTGAAGAACAAGAACAAGTTCCAGCAACTCTGTTATAAGTTTGAGGTTCAGTGTTACAAGTTCCTCAGTGATATCTGAACACTGTTTTGATGAGATATGGCATTATTAAACAAAGCATGATTAATCCTTACCCCCTCTTGCTTCTCTAATTTCCGGCTGGAATAGCCGAGCTGCACAGCTGTTGATCCAATGGTTTTGTCTAAAGGAGATCTATACAAAAGAGACACAACCACTTAATGTATGAGACGATCACAATCGAGAATTAGTAGACCTGGTGCGTTTCTAACTCATGGCGACCACAGAGCGTCTTATTCAATAGGCGTTACGGTTAAGCCCGGGACTGGCGTGTCAAACTTTAGACAGCCTCTAAGGCCTCAACACTATGATTCTACAAATGTGTTCTCGTTAAATGATTAATCAATGCAAAGCCTGTATTACCCAAGCGGAACGCCAATCATCTAAGCGAAGCCCTAGTTTTTATCAAAAAAAAGACCTTTCTCAAATAGCATACTTCTTTGTCCATTCCTTAGCATTCTTCTGATAGAGCTCCGGATTGGTCTTGTATATATGGGCTATCTCCGGAACAAGTGGATCATCAGGATTGGCATCTGTGAGCAATGAACAAATGGATAAGAGCACCTTGGAGATTGTCAAAGCAGGTGACCACTGGTCCTTAAGAATGTCAAGACAAATATTACCATTTGAGTTGATATTAGGGTGGTAAATCTTTGTGGTGAACTGGATCTTTGGTGGCTTGAATGGGTAGTCGGTTGGGAAGTGGATTGAGAGGAAGAACACACCGCCGGCATATGGAGAGTCTGGTGGACCCATGATGGATGCTTGCCAGTGGAACAAATCGTCACCGACTGGGCCTGCGGAACATGAAGATGGGGGATCTCTAAGGAAAAACAGAGTTAGTAAACATGAACAAAGACTTAGAACATAAACCACCGTAGGGGTTGTTGGAGCTGATAAAGTGAAGTCGTGTGAGTCACGGTTGTTGATCTGGTTCTCACCTCCAGGGTTGCGCACTTTTTGGATGGCGGATGATAAAGTTGAACACGCAAGGGGATCGACAGGGGGGTTGATTGGGGAATGGCAATGCTGGGATATTACCGTGTGTACATGAATGTATAGACAGTGTGATCAGTGTTTCCGCCATGTGCGATGATGAGTGGCGTTGAATGCATTATTAAATCGGCGGGAAACAATCGCCAGGGTGTTCACAAAAAACAGACGACTTCAACGGGCGGGTGTGTGTTCAGTCAGGGGAATCAGAGGTACGTACCTGCCAAGATCATTCAATTCTTTGTTGATTCTCTTTAACGACATTGCTGCTGTGATGTTTATTTGACTGTTGGTCGTGGACTCTTGATAAGAGGTAAAGAGCGAGAACGGTCTTGCGGCGAAATTTTTGGACGATCGTCTCGCTCTGCCATTCGCGACGTGGGCGAAACGGAAACTTCTGGAATCTGCCCCTCTTTTGGGACGGGCCGGGTAAGCCGTCGGAATTTTCGCGAAATGTCGGAATTTGGGGTGAAAGTGAAAAAAAAAAGATGTCCGGGTTTTTAGTGGCCCCATCGAGCGCAACCCTAAATATTCGAGGGGCCCAGTTTGAGGGTGTTTATCAGTTCTGCGGGAGGAGCAAACCTGTGACTTTTAGAAGCATAAGTCATCAACGGAGTCACATATGCTTTCAATTGAACACCCGATAATGCCCGGATGATAACCCACCATGTCTTGTAGAGAGATTGATCAGAGCCTCAACTCGAGCGCGGGCTTCCATAAGCTGCAAGCAGCTTGGAGTGCAGAAGCATACCTACAGAGAGCTAGATTCAGCCACTCAACGGTTCTCGCTTTGTTCTCCCGTCAATTAAGCCGTTCATGAGGCCACTGGGACGGGCCCAATAGAGTTGTTCGGAGTACACCCCGTGACCCCCGTGGTATACACGAGAGGGGCACAACTGGCTTTTTTTCCGTACATGTCTGGCACGTCACGTTGTCCTTCCCACTCAACTGCACCTGGCGCGATTCGATGGGCTGACGATCTGACAGCTACTTGTCACACTGGCAAGCAGATACAATGGGCCAAGGAATGCAAATATGCTAATCCAAGCGACGTGGTCATCCACAATTGATCTGGTGGTCCACAGATATCGCCACAAATTCCGAAATTTGCCTAGTTTTCCATTGAGAAAAATCAGAGAACTTGGAGGGCACCAGATGAGTTCTGGTCCCTTGTGCGTCGAAGTGTGACGACATTGCGGCAGACCGGGCAAGGCACCCAACAGTGCCATCACCTTCCCACCCAACTCCGGACCCGTATCTATAAAAGCCAGAGGATTCCCTCCCATGAATAAACTTTTGCACAATGCATCTCTTCTATTCCCTATCGACATCTATACATATCCAAACATGTCTGAGATTCCAAAGACCCAGAAGGCTGTTGTCTTCTACGAGAACGGAGGCCCATTGAAGTACACTGACATCGCAGTGCCAACTCCAAAGCCAAATGAAATTTTGATTAACATCAAGTACTCTGGTGTCTGCCACACTGACTTACACGCATGGCAAGGTGACTGGCCATTGGCTACCAAGCTTCCACTTGTCGGTGGTCACGAGGGTGCTGGTGTTGTCGTTGCTAAGGGTTCCGAGGTTAAGAGCTTCGAGATCGGTGACTACGCCGGTGTTAAGTGGTTGAACGGTTCTTGTATGTCCTGTGAGTACTGTGAGAAGGGATTCGAG
Organism: Petasospora easanensis; assembly: GCA_030580135.1. Lineage (NCBI taxonomy): Eukaryota > Fungi > Ascomycota > Saccharomycetes > Phaffomycetales > Wickerhamomycetaceae > Petasospora > Petasospora easanensis. The sequence continues at coordinate 150,951 of JAKTSI010000005.1, read as the reverse complement.
GCTAACTGTGCTAAGGCTGACTTGTCCGGTTACCTCCATGATGGTTCCTTCCAGCAATACGCTACTGCTGATGCCACCCAGGCTGCTCATATTCCAAAGGGCACTGACTTGGCTGAAGTTGCTCCAATCTTGTGTGCCGGTGTTACCGTCTACAAGGCTTTGAAGACCGCTGAGCTCGCTGCAGGTGAGTGGGTTGCTATTTCCGGTGCTGGTGGTGGTCTCGGTACTTTGGCCATCCAGTACGCCAAGGCTATGGGTTACAGAGTTTTGGCCATTGATGCTGGTGCTGACAAGGGTGTCTTGTGTAAGGACCTCGGTGCTGAAGTCTACGTCGACTTTACCCAGTCCAAGGACATTGTCAAGGAGATTGTTGATGCCACTGACGGTGGTCCACACGGTGTTATCAACGTTTCTGTCTCTGAGGCTGCCATCGAGCAGTCTACCGAGTACGTCAGATCTTGTGGTTGCGTCGTCATTGTTGGTTTGCCAGCTGGTGCCGTTGCCCGTTGTTCTGTCTTTGGTGCTGTTGTTAAGTCCATGAGTATCAGAGGTTCTTACGTCGGTAACAGAGCTGACACCAGAGAGGCCATTGACTTCTTCGCTAGAGGTTTGGTCAAGTCTCCAATCAAGATTGTTGGTCTTTCCGAGTTGCCAGAGGTCTACAAGATGATGGCCGAGGGTAAGATTTTGGGACGTTACGTTCTTGACACCACCAAGTAATCTTGGTAGGTAAAAATATTATTGATGTTTATGAGTTGAAATGAAGAGTTTGAGTTCTATTTATACATCAATTGTAGTGATACAGATTGAGGAGTGAACTCCGAGATGCAGGCCTCTGGGGTTCGCGGTTATATCGCCTAACCAAATCAGGAAATAGATTGCGCGCGTCTATCAGTGCCCGTGCCAACAGTCGCCTATTTAAATACAGGGATTCGCCATCAAGACCCTTCCTTCTTCCATATACACAAGAGGTTTAAGGATAAGCAAAGAAAGGGTGTCAAGTGTCAACAATGCCACTGCAAATCCCAAAGACACAAAAGGCCGTTCTGTTCGAAGAACACGGTGCTCCACTCAAGTACACCACAGTTCCAGTCCCAACACCCTCCGATACTCAAATCCTCATCAACATCAAGTATTCGGGAGTGTGTCACTCTGATTTACACGCATGGCTTGGTGATTGGGAAGCACCAACGATTTTACCTTTAATTGGAGGTCATGAAGGTGCAGGAATCGTGGTTGCCAAGGGGTCCAAAGTCACAAACTTTGAAGTGGGCGATTACGCAGGAGTGAAATGGATCAATCGTACTTGTCTCTCTTGTGAATACTGCATTGGTGGAGAAGAGACTTGTTGTATGGATCAGGATATCTCAGGATATACCGTTCCTGGAACCTTCCAGGAGTACTGTGTGGCAGATGCGATCCAGGCCGCCAAGATCCCAAAGACTGTCAAGTTAGATAAGGTGGCTCCGCTATTATGTGCCGGATTGACTTCATACAAGGCACTTAAGAGGGCCAATTTGCAGCAGGGCCAATGGGTGGCCATCATTGGTGCTGGTGGTGGATTAGGGTCGTATGCAGTTCAATTGGCAAACGCGATGGGGTTCAGGGTCATTGCGATTGATTCAGGGAGTAAGAAGGAGATGATCGAGAAGGAGCTCCATGCAGAGGTGTTTATCGATTTCTTGAAGTGTAAGGATATCGTCAATGAAGTGGAAACCATCACTGGTGGTGGTGCTCATGCAGTGATCAACTTCAGTGTTAGTGAGAGAGCAATGAACACTGGTGTGCAGTACGTTCGTACGCTTGGAACATTTGTGATTGTTGGTATACCAGCCAATGCAGTGTTGCAGAGTGTTGTTCATAACCATGTGGAGAGACAGATCAACATCAAGGCTATTAGTGTGGGCACAAGAGCAGAAATGGCTGAGGTGATGGGATTCTTCGAGCGCGGACTGGTAAAGAGCCAAGTGCAGGTATTTGGTCTGAGTGAATTAGCGCATGTATATGAGCTGATGAAACAGAACAAACTCCAAGGAAGGGCAGTTGTGGACACTTCTAGATAGACTTTTAAGTTGGAATAAATGATCTCTGAAGCAATTGAATGAATAAAGAAAAAAAAAGGGGGACAGAAGGGGGTGGAAATTGGCGAGGGAATGACCTCAGACCCGTACTCGGACTAAGGACATGGTTGTACAGTATAGGAGTCCTATCCGCGCTGGCCAATGACACGCGGCGATTCAGCCACACCCCTTGGGATTGTTACTACCCCAGAAACCGTTCGAGCCGCAGTGGTCCGAAAGTTGTGTAGAAATCACCAGAGAACTGGAGCCCCCAAAGGTGGGGCAAACGAGCAAGTCGATCATAGCGGGGCACACACGGTGATTGGAACACCCCCCAGACGGCTTTTAGAACATGACTCTCGGCTCTAAGAACAGAGTTCAAGGAGATGAGGTTAAGCGTGCTCCTTGCCCCGGGGTTTCACAGCACCAGAGACCACAGATGGGACCAAGGGCATCACACACCCGGGACACGTACCGTTTCAAGAATTCCAATCTGTGCATCTGAAAAATTGTAGGGCTCCGGTGTCAAGTCCGTAGTTCGCAGAAGTGTCGTGAACTGGCCGGACTTCGAGGCTTTCCCCCCAAGCTGCATAGGCAGTTTTCAAACACACCACCAAGGGGGAACGGCTAAAAAGCTGGGGAACGGCGGAGCGCAACTGGGTGTGAATGAAGGGCCCCGAAAGAGCATATTCATAAACAAATCAGAGACAAACACAAATTTCTCCGTGTAGAATTGGTCCACCCGGTGGTGCCTGTGTGCTTGTCCCGGAGTGTGGTCCGGCCTCCGCGCAAAGGCCCCACACGGGGATCCACTACGCGCCCAGGTGTCCCGCCATCCCCCTTGGAGGGGTCAACCAGAGGGGTATTAAGCAAGTGAGGGCAAGATCAAGCAGAGTTTAAAAGGGCTCAATGGCCTCAGCGGCTCCGTCTTCTTCCCTGAGACTTTGTACACCGACTCAATTGACTCCCTCGCACCCTTCCCATCCTCTTTCCTCACCCCGGGGGGCCCCAGTCACTGCAACAATGTGTCGCCATGGAGTCCGGACTCCAGATCACACACTCCCTGTTGCACCGCCCAAAATTTGCCATGCCGCAGCTGCCTACAACTCTGGTCTGACACCCCACCGCCCCCAAAATTATAAAAGGCCAGGTTCCTGCTCTCCAGATCGTTGACTCTTCGATCTCAATGTGACTCCTTCTTCATCAATCACTTTCAACAATGCTCAGAACAAAGACCCTTTTCAGACCACAGTTCATCAGAGGCCTCGCCACTGCCCCAGCCATTCCAAAGACCCAGAAGGCTGTTATCTTCTACGAGAACGGTGGTGAGCTCCAGTACAAGGACATTCCAGTCCCAGAGCCAAAGCCAAATGAGATCTTGATCAACGTCAAGTACTCCGGTGTCTGCCACACTGACTTGCACGCCTGGAAGGGTGACTGGCCATTGGCTACCAAGCTCCCACTTGTCGGTGGTCACGAGGGTGCTGGTGTCGTCGTTGCCAAGGGTTCCGAGGTTAAGAACTTCGAGATCGGTGACTACGCCGGTATCAAGTGGTTGAACGGTTCTTGTATGTCCTGTGAGCTCTGTGAGAACTCCTTCGAGTCCAACTGTGCCGAGGCTGACTTGTCCGGTTACACTCACGATGGTTCTTTCCAGCAGTACGCTACCGCTGATGCTGTCCAGGCCGCCCGTATCCCACAGGGTACCGATTTGGCTGAGGTTGCTCCAATCTTGTGTGCCGGTGTTACCGTCTACAAGGCCTTGAAGTCTGCTAACTTGAAGGCTGGTCAGTGGGTTGCCATTTCTGGTGCCGCTGGTGGTCTTGGTTCCCTTGCCGTCCAGTACGCCACTGCCATGGGTTACAGAGTCCTTGGTATTGACGGTGGTGCTGACAAGGAGAAGCTCTTCAAGTCCCTCGGTGGTGAGGTCTTCATTGACTTCACTAAGGAGAAGAACATTGTTGAGGCTATTCAGGAGGCTACCCAGGGTGGTCCACACGGTGTCATCAACGTCTCCGTTTCTGAGGCTGCTATCTCCCAGTCCACTGAGTACGTTAGACCAACTGGTAAGGTTGTCCTTGTCGGTTTGCCAGCCAACGCTGTCTGCAAGTCTGAGGTCTTCTCCCACGTCGTCAAGTCCATCAACATCATCGGTTCTTACGTCGGTAACAGAGCTGACACCAGAGAGGCCATTGACTTCTTCTCCAGAGGCCTCGTCAAGTCTCCAATCAAGGTTGTTGGTCTTTCCGAGTTGCCACACGTTTACGAGCTCATGGAGCAGGGTAAGATCTTGGGTCGTTACGTCGTTGACACCGCCAACTAAGAGTGATGTTTCTGTCAAAGATGCTACTGGTATAGTGTCAGTTATATGAATAAGAACATGATCATCTGAATATTCAGTAAGAAAAAAAAACCACCCCACAAGTCATTGGCTGGGCGTAGTCAACTCGAGTCCCCCTTTGCTGGGCATAGTCAGTGATCTCGAATAAATACGCACTTGAGAGTCGCCATGTGTCTGAATGTTCCGGGTGAGGCAAAGTTAGGCACCAAACGATGTCAATTGATAACAAATCTTCCCGAAATTCACAACGTGTACTTCAGAGACTGTTCAAGGAAAGACTGGAGAGAATTTAGAAATGACACCCCCGCACTGTAGGACACCGCGACGGAGGAAGATCGTCCCGAAGTTCGCTATAAAAACAGGGAAGATTGGCACTCTTTCCTCCTTTTCTCTCTCCACATAGCAATTACCGTTTGACTGCCACTATAACCATGACTGAGAAGCATCCGGGAAAGCGTATTTGTCAAATCGTCAAGCTTAAACCAGAATACCTCGAGCAGTACAAGGAATGCCACAAGGCCATCTGGAAACCAGTCGCTGATAACTTGAAGAAGTACCACATTGAAGATTACTCAATCCACTATGCGCCAATGTTTGATTTGTTAATTGCTACTATGAAGTACACCGGAGATGACTGGGCAAGGGACTCAGAAGCTAGCAGAAACGATCCTGGTAACTTTGACTGGTGGAAGATGACCGATCAGATGCAAGAGACACTCGTGGATGGCGCAGAAGGAAGCAGGGATGAGAAGGGCTGGTGGGTCAATCTGGAAGAAGTGTTTAGATTTGACAGTTAAAAGGGCTAATCTATACGCAGGGAAAAAGTTAATGAATATATCATAAGTGTATCGTACGTTAAATGATGTAATTTGCCCCAGGGATACGGGCCACTCTCAAGGTTCATGATCAACATGTTCTCTCTCGCCCCATCTTTCATAAATGCAGTGTGTTCATTTTACAGCCAGTTGGTAGTTACTTGCATCAGCACAGCCATAGTCACTGATGTCACTTTCTCCATCGCTGTAATCCATCTCTTCTTCCTCTTTGAACATGTCATTCTTTAGGTTGTTGACAAAGGAGAGGCCCCTTTCAATCATAGTGTTGGTATCCTTTTGAAGCTTCTGTAAATTCTGATTCAGCGCTTCGTTGAAATTAGCTCCATCTGAAAGTTTCAAAAGTGAAGCACGGGACTTCAATTGTGGGATAGAGATACGTTTCTTCAAATTGGAGATATTGGCGTTTGTCTGTGCTGAGTTGTATTCGATGCTTGCCTTGAGAGTCTGTATTGATGGCTTAGCTCTTAGCGTTGTGAATTGTTCCAATGGCTTACCTGTATGACGCCTTGGAGGGATTTCTGGTGCAAGGTTCTTTGGTGGCTGGGACCTGTTACACTTGGCTTCAATCTCTTGTAACTCAAGTTCCGCTTCACGGAGTTTCTTTCTCATAGATCCAATGTTCGTCTTAATCTCAAGGACCTCTCTCTGCTTTGAAGCCAGCTGGAGCATGAGTGCGTCATCAATATGTCCAAATGTGTCATTATCCTGAGAGGTCTGATGCTTGATAGGACTAGAAATAGGCGAGGAGGTGAGTGCAATGTCTCTCTGTGGCGACAGCTGAAGGAAACTGCTCTTATGCGGAATGGAACGTGGCTTCTTTGAAGGTGTCAGCGTTTCAACCTCTTTCTCCAAATCAGCAAACTCCTTGTTTGCCTGTTCTTTCTCCTCAAACACCTTCCTAGTGATATTGAACTTCACGAGACCAGTAGTCTCACTGACAATTCTCTGTCTTCTTGGAGAGAGCTCCGGCTTACCAGCAAGAGTACACGCCTCCCTGTTCTCAATCGACTCCAATGCCATCACTGTTGTGTATGTGTGTGATATATTTGATACTCCCCTGAAGGAAAAGCTAATCTAACCCCTGTCTCGTTCAAATTTTCCTGATCCAATCGAACTTTTTCCTGTTTGACGTTTCTCATTACATTCCGCATTCGGCAAAACGTAAACAATGCGGAATGTTCGCGCGCAATGGTGCATACCCCATTCTTCTCTACCAGTCTAGAACAATTGGGTAAGTATGAGAAAAGCACAAATCATTAACAAAACATAGTATTACAAACATATTACAACTTGTTTACAAACAACAAACCAGCAGTAGTACCACTAACAAACCATTTCCCAGCATTCATGTTCACGTTCCAAGACAAAGCACTTATTGATACCTGTGGTGGATAGATATTCAACGACCCACCATTCTCATAAGTGTTGGAAGACTCAACAGTGTTGTTTTGCACAACACGGTATTTGTCCTCTAGCTTTCCGTATTGTAACTCCATCAGCGTTAGAACTTTGTGGCTGGCCATTGAGACCTTTTGTCCGTTCAAGACTCGTCTAGCCATCGAGTTGATCTTAACACGACCATCAGAGCCACCACTAAGAATCATTGGATGTAGCAGCGAAGTAGCAATAGATTGAACTGGACCATCATGGGATACAAGTGGAGAACCAACAAACTCCGCACGGATTGGGATCGCCTTCATGGATGATGAACCCTCGGAAACAATGAATGAGTGGAGTTGGGGAGAGTAACCTGCAAGCTTGTTGATACTCTTGGCCTTGCCTGTCTTGACTGTTGTTGTTGGAATGTCATTAAGGCAATATAGAATTGTTGTTCCATCTGCACAGAAACAGAATGCAGTCTGTTCATCGTATTTGGAGGAAGATGCACGGATTGCGTATATGTAGGCATCATGAACAGGATAGAAATATGAGGGTGTGTTATCAAGCAATGTAAACTCAGTGACATATCCTGTATCAGTAGAACATACCACCTTATCTCCAGAAATATCCATTGAACTAATCATGTGGTCATCAAAGTGGTACTCAATTGAAGAACCCGTAAGCTCAACACACTCAGAACCATCATTGGCGAGTACCAATATACGAGCGTTACCATCATTAAAAACAGCAGCAATAGCACCAAACTTTCCCGTTGAAGACTTCAACCATCGTAGATCCCAACAATTTCCCCATGGATGTATGAACTGCTTTATCAGTGTGATCTTTTGCGACTCAGTATCCAATTGATAAATATGGAAACCAGAGACGTAGGAGTTTCTTGCAAGAAGGCTGAATTCTGGAGCAATAGCAGTGTCTCGGATATTGGAAACCGCTGCAATAATATATTGAGCTTGGGAATTTTCTTCTAATGGTAGCCAAGCCACATCGGTGATCAATAGTCCCGTATTGATAACGCTCAAATGGTCCTCCTTCACCTTATCTCCCACTTTCAAGGTCTCTGCATCTGCATCACCAAATTGGAGGTTGATGGGATTTGGAGGTGATGGGAACTTGCTCTCATACTCAGATCTTGGTATAATCTTGTATCCAGCCACTGGGGCGTTGATTATTGTTGTCTCAACATCTGCATGATGCATCTGCTGGTCATCAAATTGGAACAACGAGTGTTCCCACGTATGTCTAAACTCCACGACATCAGCAAGCTTCTCTGTGTTATAACCGAATATTCTTTGATATCTGTCTTTGACCGCTGATAATCCCTTAGCTGTCTTGTTGTCTTTCTCGAGCTTTGGTGCGGCTTTCTTCTTTGGAGTTGCTTGAGTCTTAGCCTTTGGTTTACGGCCTCTCTTCTTTGGTTTTTCCTCCTCAATATCCTCGAATGGGATTTCAACATCTCCATCTTCATCAGCTTCAATGTCTTCAAGAACGTCGTTGAACTCAGCATCATCGGGACTTTCGTTGTCAGCGTCATTCATCACAACATCAGCGTCTCCATCATCATCATCTCCAGCCTTATCGTCAACAAACTGGGAGTAATCCACCTTCTTTGCGGCGGCTGCCCTCCTTGGTCTTACCATTGATGGCGATGTTGTTTTCTATTTTGGTCGCAATCGTGTGGTTTGTTGTTGTTTTAATGGTTGAGAGGTAGGGACTGGTCTTGTTTTTGTTTAGGGTTACGCGTTCTGTTGCCCCTTACCATTTTTGTAGGGGGTGGAGTACCTTAAGAGCCCTCCCCCACCATTTTATATTACTATTCTCTTAGAGTAAGGTCAAATTGGTTTAATGAGTTTTTAGAGTAAATAATTTCCACTATTACTCTTCAAATCTTCAAATCTCAGAAGCTGCCTTAGAGGTCCTGATTCTCATCTGTTTTTAACTCGGCTAGAGAAAGTCTCCCAGGAAAAAACGTCGGTGGCAAGCTTCACCCCACAATCGGATCCGTTGTTATCACCTTGCCAGCTCTCATTTCATTAGATGCTCTTAAGAAATATCGTTCGTACAATGGCAACCAGAGCACAGAAGACCTCCGGTGGTCCAATAGAGCAGTCTATCATTGAGAAACTCACAGCTCAGCTGTCTCCACAGCACTTGGATGTCCAAAATGACAGCTGGAAACACGCAGCACATCACGGAATGAGAGGGGCAGAAAACACTACTGAATCACATTTCAGGTATGTATCATTTCCCATTTGAAAACCTTGGAATTTCCAAACTAACTTTGCTTACTAGGATCGAGGTTGTGAGTGATGCTTTCCAAGGGAAGAACCAACCATCAAGACACAGACTTATATACGGTATTTTAAAGGAAGAGATTGAAGAGAAGGGTGTTCATGCTCTTCAAATGAAGACAAAGACACCAGCTGAAGTGAATAAGTGATCATATATTTACCTCCCAATGCGGTTGCATTACATACCATCCACCGTCACGAATCTACACGTATTTATTCGAATTAAACCGTGTGCCATAGAATGAAATAGTAAATAGTTAAGCGTCAAGCTTGGATTTAGTGACCGTCCTCATGGAGAGACTCCTGGTACTTCTCCAAAGTCATAAGAACATCATCACCCTCAATCTTCTCAGCGACTTCCAACTTGGCAATCCAACCATCACCCAATGGGTCCTCGTTGATAAGCTGTGGAGAGTCATTGAGGGATTCGTTAACTTCCACAACCTTACCACTAGATGGAGCGTAAATCTCAGAGGAAGACTTGACGGATTCAACAGATCCCATAGAGTCACCAGCACTGAGTTCATCACCAACTTCTGGAAGCTCCACAAATGTTGCGTCACCAAGGGCATCGGCAGCGTACTTTGTGATACCAACAAAGGCAATTCCATCTGGGTGCTGTGCAATCCACTCGTGCTCAGATGTGTATCTCACGGTGACTGGACCAGAAGAGTAGGTAGTAACAAGGGAGCTAGCATTGATCTTGTTGATAGTGGAGTTGAATCTAAGGGAGAGTCTAAGTGGAGCAACGGCTCTGGATCTGAGGGCGGTTCTAGTGAGGGAGAACATTGTGATGGTTTGTGACGATCTTAAGGTGTTAAACGTCTGATCAGTTGATGAGTGAAAGATAGAACGAATCTTCTTTTCTTGGACCAATTCTTACAATCCATAACCGAGTCAGCTCAAGTCCTCCTTTGACACGGACCATGTGAAAAGAGGGAGGGACCGCGATTGGGGCCGTCCCGAGTCAGTCCCGAGTCAACCGGAGTCTAGAAGAAGTCAAAAAAAAAGAATGGACGAGTCCGGAGTCGAACCGGAGACCTTTCGCATGCTAAGCGAACGCGCTACCAACTACGCCACACGCCCTTTTGTGAACGTTAAAAAAATGTGGTTTTTGTTCCGCGCACGACGGTTATGAGCACTGATTTTTCTTAAACCCTAATTCTGCCCCTAATTCATTTGAAAACAGTACCATATACATATCCAGGAAGAAATAGAAGCAATTAATACATAGGGTGATATTCCGTCACCAGTTGAGTGACCAAACTGCCTAGATCTCCCAGAACTGAACCATCTTTGACTCGTATCATATACCCTTCCTGATATGGATCGGCAGCCGGTGGCGGGCTGGGCCGAGATAAGATTGAAGAAAAGTCGGCAGTTACGAATCCCCGTCTCCATGTGGGGCCCATAAATACAGTACAGTCACCCACTGTTTGAGGTCCTTCCCTCCACCTTTACTTAACATTGTTTCCGAGCAATTGAATGAATCATGTCCCACAGTGATTACACCGCGCTTGATGAGAAGGCTCAGACAAGAGCCCCAAAGCCATGGCTTCATCGTATTGCAGTCGCATTGACTGGTATGCTTGCTGTATCCGGTATTTACCACTACCACCAGGCCTCGACATCCAATGAGGAATTCACTTTCCCATCAATTGAAGAACCTGCACCTATCCGCCCGGAGTCTTATCTTAAGGACCCTTCAGCATTGAGGTACATTCTTTCTTCCCCGGAGTACCGTAACAAGTCCGTCAATATCTTCAGCGGTGCCCTGCAGATTGAGACCGAGTCCTATGACAAAAACCCAGATCCTGAAGATGATATGGGTCCATGGAAGAAGTTCTTTGCCTTCCACGATTATTTGGAGGAGCAATTCCCATTGGTGTACAAACACTTGGAGGTTGAGACTGTTAACCAGGTCAACTTGCTCTACACATGGAAGGGATCTGATGAGTCCCTTAAGCCATTGATGCTTACTGCACACCAGGATGTCGTCCCAGTTGATTCAGAGTCCGCTTCTGAGTGGAAATACCCTCCATACTCTGGATACTTTGATGGTGAAACTTTGTGGGGTAGAGGTGCTCAAGACTGTAAGAACTTGCTTCTTGCTGAGTTGGAGGCTGTTGAGGAGTTATTGAGAGGTGGTTTTAAACCACAGAGAACTGTTATCTTGGCCTTTGGCCATGATGAAGAGAGTGGTGGTTACGGTGCCGGTCATATTAACAACACACTCACCGAGAGATATGGCGAGGACTCCCTCTATGCCATTGTTGATGAAGGTTTGCCAATGTCAATGGTTGGTGGCGAATGGTTTGCACTTCCTGGTGTTAGTGAGAAGGGCCACTTGGACATTTATGTCACATTAACCATGAACGGTGGTCACTCAAGTATGCCACCTGACCACACTGCAATTGGTGTCATGGCTGAATTGATCACCACCTTGGAGGCCAACCCATTCAAGGCATACTTGCCAAATGACTCTCCAATTTTGACTATGCTTGAGACTCTTGCCTCTGCAATTGAAGAGTGGCCAGAATCTCTAAGAAGAGATGTGTTGACTGCCAAGAAGGACCCAGAGGCTAAGAAGCGTGTGTTGGAATGGATGGCTAGTTCTCGTGAAATGAAGTTCCTCGTCCAGACTTCCCAGGCCGTTGATATCATCCATGGTGGTGTTAAGTCTAATGCTCTTCCAGAATATGTTTCTCTTTTGGTTAACCACAGAATCATATTGGAGAGTACTGTTGATGAGACAGTTGATCGTTTGTTCACTTACTTGAACCCATTGGCTGAAAAGTATGGCCTTGGTGTCTTCTACGGAGAGGAGCTGGTTTCCACTTTAGGTGAAGATGTGGAGAAGGGATACTTCAACGTCACTATTGATGGTGCCATCAATGCTCTTCCAGTTTCTCCAACATCTGGTCCAGTTTGGGATGTCTTGGTTGGTACTCTTAAGCACGTGTTTGAGGATGAGGTTCTTGACAACCAGATCTTGCACTGTGGTCCAAACGTTCTTGTTGGTAATACTGATACTAAGAGATACATTGGTTTGACTGAAAACATTTACAGATTCCAGGCTACTCGTGTTTATGGTGCTACTGGTCTGCACTCTATCGATGAGCACATTGGTATCGCTGAGCACTTGGAGACGACTGCCTTCTTGTACGAGTTCATCCTTAACGTTGATGGCGTTAAAGATTGAGTTTAATGCCCACAAAATCTTTTTTTAGAGTACAGTTGCCTCTAATTGATGGTTATTGTTAAGTTGAATGAACTGTAGATTGCGTATCGGCGAAGCTTTTAAGGGTATGGGGTATGGGCCATGACTATACTGGCACGCAGATTACGAGATGATTCTAAAACAAAACTGTAACGTATCTTTTTGAAATGTATACAGAAGTCACCAAACCTGGGCAACAGAATCAACAAACATGATCAACTCATTTAAAAGTCTGAGACACAATGAACTGAGTTGCCTTGAGAGCTTCATATCTAACCTCAGAGTTTGAGTGACCTAAGAACTCCATGATCTTAGCCTTCTTACCTTCTCTGTTCAAAACCTCAATTGCCTTAGAGTCAAGCTTGAGGATCTTACCAACATCACTGAGCAAGTACACGTAACTCTTAGCCTCCATGCGGACATCCAACAGACCAAGGAGTTGCTTGAACACCTTGTAGTTGTTGTCCTGGAACTTGGACAAGTTATCCAAGAAGAATTCGTCGTTGGTATGCACTGGCGAGTTCTTGAAGTTCTGTGCGTTGAGTTCTTGCAAGTACTCATCGAAGGATGTGAGCTTGGAGTAAACATCCTGGACGTTGTTGTAGAGCAAATCAAGGTCCTCAATGAGCTCATCGTCAGACCATTTTCTCTCTTTAAGATTGGCCAATGTTGGGTGAATGTCTCCAGAAAGGATGAGGAACTTGAGGTTTTCATTTGAAAGATGTGGGTTCTTTGAGATGGAAGTCAAATTGATAATGATGGCAATGGCCAATCTGATAACCTTCTCCTTGATGGAAACCTTGACAATTTCAAGAAGAACAAGGAAGTCAGGAAGATAGACGTTTGACAACTCCTTCAAAGACTCAACCGTGAATGTGCAGGCCCACAAAATCAACAAGATCTTGTAAGTGAATTGAATGGCCGATGTTGTGTTACGTGGGGCGTTGGCGCGGAGGATGGAGAAGAGCTGTGGGAAGATGGTGGCATGCAAGCTTAGGAATGCTGATCTATACTCTTTGATGAACAAGAGCTCTGAAATGATTTCGAGGGCGTAGAACTGAAGTGGGTCTGAAGTGGATTCAGAGAGAGCAATGGCTGTCTCAAAAGTCTTGGTCAAGATTGTCTTATCAGTTGGACGGATGCCTGCCTGGATAAGGATAGATGAGATATCATACAAAGCCAACACTTTGACAACTTCATCAGTTCCTTTGAGATGCTTCACAAGTGGTAAGAGGACAGAGTCTGGTGTGGAATTGTTCTTCTCAACCAACTTAGCAATGACGGTTGGTTCCTGGAGAAGATCATGGATGAGGGCCAGCACGTACTTTGTGACATCAGTTCTTTCAGCTGGAAGATCCTTGCTGAGGAGGTTGAACAATGTGTTAATGTAATCATCAAGGTGTGCATCATTGACAATTGTATCAATTTTCTTCTTCACTGTGGCACCTTCAAGCTCGTTGAGACGCTTAGCATCTTGTGTAGACAACAAATCGCTTCTGGCGTAGCCATCCCAAGGAACAGTCTTCTGTCTAAGACTGCCCAAGTATCCCTCGAGATAGTCGCCTTCTGGCTGGATAGCAGTGGACTTTGACTATGGGGAGAGTTAGTATCATCTTTGTTATCAGGGGAGTGAACTGCCTCGGCGGGTAGTCTCATTGGAGCGGTAACGCAGAGCCAATTGCACCGCCAAGAATGTAATCAAAAACTTACTTTGATTGCCTCAACAGTCATTATGTTCTAGGGAACAATCTGTTCTGTTGTTTACAAAAGCTTTGACGGCCTTTATCTGACTTAGAGGTGACGGAATTTCCCATGAAGGCAGCACCGTGGTTCAAGCGCGAAGAACTGGCACGGGGCAGCACAGCCGGGTAATGAGTGGTGTCCGGGTGTTGATATAGACACCGGCCCGTCTTGCGAGATGAGTATACTTTTGACGGGGGTCTTAACGCCGCATATTCGGTATGGATCTCCTGAAATTCATATCGTTGGGCATGTATGATATCGTAGTAGTACTGTGATGAAACTTCCTAGATGGAAAACGCGCGCATATGCGGAATAGACATGGACTTAGCGTCTTCGCCCAGCAGTCAAGATGAGGGTAGCTTTAGCGGCGACCCATAGTTCTTCGTATATTCCAGGGTATAATTATCTGGGCCCAGCTGAGGTGAATGATAGGCCGATAATCAGCTTATAGGATATATGTTCAGTCTGGTACGACAGGACTGATTCCAGGGCCTTCATGAATCAAGCTATGCTGCAACCATGTCGAAGACACTTGGAAGCCCGAAGCTCTTGGTATCTCCCGAGGCGTTGGAACTTGGAGTCTTTGAAGCTGAATGCGATCTAACACGTATATAACAAAATCTCAGATATCAAGATTCAAAGGTTTAATCCGTTGATCAGCATAGTCATAATGATAATGGACCAAACGAGCACGTCGGCGGAGGAATACGTCCATGCCGGCAATAGCCTTTGCACGCGGTATCACATCTATCGACAGGTACAGGGGACCGGGTATCGTGAGCTCAAGGCACAGGGCATCAACTCATGGAATAGAGGCTGCAAGCGGTGACAGTGTTACTTCTCATTGACAAGAAGCCAGAAAAACCACAGTTGGAGAGACGCTTTTATCAAGTGAGTAGGGGCCGATGCAGCGATCGCGCGCGTGTGGCTTGGCTGCGGTGCCGCAAGTTTGACAAGGTATAGAGGGGCAAGGGTCTAGGAACAGCAAAGATAAGCAATTACAAGGATGTAGGCCCACCACCCGACACACTAACACCACCAAGTTATATGTAGATCTAAGCACCAGATTGCGACTCCCTGGACCGAGTACACGTGCGGCAAATGGATCGGAATAACTTGCAGCATGTACCCATCTGCCAGGCATCGTGTGTGACGCGAAACAGGGAAATCTGAGAGAAGGAGAGTGTAGATCTTTCTCTTCACTTTAAAGTTCCCCTGAGATCCCTCCCCTGCCTTCTCACATGCCCTGGAACTTCCACCTACACGTACCCTCCACCTCCACCACCACAAAGGCCACACAGGTCGCATAAATCCTCCAATGACCAGACTCTACCGCAGAATCGCCTGCCTGGCCGTTTCAGCTGTCATGGCCACTTTCCTTTTCGGTTCATATGTCGCATACGACCCAGAAGGTGCTTCACAAACTTTCGAGTCTCTCTCAGCGTATAAGGATAAACTCACATCAGGATTAAACTATGACGTCGAATACGCAAACACGTTCACTCCACAGAGCGCCGAGGAGAGTCTTGCGAACTTGAAACTTTACAAGAAGTTCCTTGAAGAAGACATCTTTGATCCTATTCTCAAGGATGAGCACATTGACAGATGTCCTCTTCTCAATAACGGCCAGCATTACGTGGGCGGCCAGAAGAAAGGTCACTATAATGGCCCAATGAAGGAGAGTTACGCAAAGGATATCGTCTACACGAAAGAGAAACTCCTCGACTACCTCACACTCACGGACGTCGAGAAGGATTTCATCAGAAAATCACACGAATACATCATGGAAAAGCTTCCTTCCAAATACCCGGACGAGCTCTTATCTATGTTTGAAAAGAACAAAAACGGATACGTCTACGTCGGTGGTGGAAGATTTAACTACCTTGCATTGTTGGCGTTGAAGTCTCTCAGAGCATCAGGTGCAGTGTATCCAGCAGAGATCCTCATCCCAAAAAGATCTGAGTTTGATGTCACACTATGTAACACCATCTTCCCAATTTTGAACGCTCGTTGTCTTCTTATCGAGGATTATTTGCCAAAGGAGACAGAAGGTAGAGTTGACAAGTATCAGATCAAGTCAGTCGCACTTATCCTCAACTCTTTCCAAAACGTCCTTCTCCTTGATTCCGACAACATGGTTATCAAGAACCCAGATTATCTTTTCCATAACGAGCCATTCCTTTCAAACGGCCTTATCACATGGCCAGATATGTGGAGACGTTCCACCTCTCCAATCTTCTACGAAGTCGCGGGTGTTACAGTTGATGAGACCAAGAAGGTGAGAAACTCATATGCTCATGTCGTTAATGACGGCAAGGCTAAAGACCATGGATACGACGACAATTGGATGAGATCATACCATGACTTTGAAGGCGCCGTTCCTGAAGCATCTTCTGAATCTGGTCAAATTCTCGTCAACAAGAAGACTCATCTCAACACTATTTTCCTTTCCCTTTACTACAACTTCCACGGTCCTTCATACTTCTACCCACTTCTCACCCAGAACTCACACGGTGAAGGTGATAAGGAGACATACATCGCCGCAGCTCATGTCTTGGGTCAATCATACTACCAAGTCCAGGAATACGCGCGTGACTTCCATCGTGAGCACGCTAAAGTCCAACGTGGTACTCAGAGACAGATTCTTGCTATTGGCCAATATGACCCTGTTGTGGAAGCACAAGTCATGAAGTTGCCAACTCAGGATGCTTGGACCGCATACGACTACTCAAATAAGAAGTCGCACTGGGAGTACAAGCTCTGGAAGAAGTCTGATCTCATGTTCTTGCACTGTAATGGTCCAAAGTTGTATGCATGGGAGTTGTTGTCAAAGAAGGGTATTAAGGGATTTATGGATAGCAGTGGTAAGAGACAGAGATTGTACGATGGATTGTTGGAGCAGTTGAATGGATATGATTATGAGCTTGAAATCGTTGGATATTTGAAGTGGTTCTGGTGTGAACATCCAACAAAGATTGGAGGTGTTCCAGATGTTAACGCACAAGATATCTGTACAGGGTTGATGAACCAGGAAGCCTGGTTAAAGGAGAATGTCTACTGAAGAGTGATTGACGCGCGTCTAAGTTCAAGGGTGCATAACCTTTTCTTAGCCTTGAGCTTGTTCTTTGTGTGGTGTTTGTTGTTTTGCATAGGAAGTATGTATTGATCTGAAGTTTGAACAGTTCACGGATGTTGTAATGTGACCTGCCTATAGAATAAATGTTTACCAAAAGATCAATTCGATGTATTCACTAAGCCAAGCGTAGATATTATGCTCGCAATAGATCTCAATCGGGAAGCCCGTGCGATACGCCTGAGAACACTACCATCACATATCACAAACGATCAGTCCATAACCTCCAAATTCCACAGTTAAACTGCTCACAATCCAACTGGAAACTGGAAAAGCATGCCAGTCAGACCATTTCCACTATATTTTACAAGCCACAATTGTCCGCCAATCGGAGCGGATAGCGGATGCATCGATCTCCACTTCTCAATCCGGCAATCTGAGCGACGATGCCTCACCCGAGCTGAACTTTCTCCGAAACGTATTTAAACACCTCGCGTCGCCTGTAATTTCCTCTGCGATGGAGGGACATTCACACACTCACACAATCAATTGACCTCCAGAATGACCATCTCTAAGGACTCCAAGATCATCATCGCCGGTTCTGGTGTGTTTGGTCTCTCCAGTGCCAAGTACCTCATTGAGAACGGCTACACCAACATCACTATCTATGATCGTCTGGATCTCTATAAGCAGCATTACTCCTTTATTTACGGTGCTGATACCGCATCTGCTGATATCAACAAGGTCTTCAGAGCTTTCTACAATGGTGATGAGTTTTATCACAAGTTGGCACTTAAGGCCCGTGAACATTTCATCAAGTGGGATGAGGAAGTGAGCGCACTTACCCCAGAGGAAGCCGAGGCCAAGTTCAACATGGTGGGAAGATACAAAATCATTGACCAGTGTGGTGTTCTCAGACTTGATAACTCCAAGGAACTCCCACAATACATGGTTGATGCTCTCAGGGATTTCCAGAACTCCGGTTTGGGAGAGTACGAGTACAACGTCACTGACCCAGCTGACATCGAGAGAGCCAAGAAGAACGGCTGGGGAGATAAGATCGAGAACTTGTTCGGTGTCCAGGATGGAACTAACCCATACTTGAAACAGATCTGTGGTATCTTGGATACTACATCTGGTCTGCTTACTGCAAGTAACGCGTGTTTGTACGTTGCATCCTTCTTGAGAAGTAAGGGTGTCAAATTCATCACTGGCGAGGCTGGTACCGTCAAGGAACTTATTGAATCCGAGGATGGCACAGTTGGCGGTTTTGTCACTGCTGATGGAACCAAGCATGATGCCGATTTGACAATTATGGCATGTGGTCCATGGACTGCATCTCTTGTGCCACAACTTGCTGGTTTGAGTGAGGCACAGAACGGTAATGTGTTGCTTGTTAAAATTCCAGAGGATAGACCTGACTTGAGAAAGAAATATTCCGTGGAGAACTTCCCAATGGTCATCTGGAGACTTGGAAAGGAAGTTGAGAGAGAAAAGTTTGGTGGTTTCGGTATCTTCCCTATCAACACTCCCGAGGGTTACATCAAGTTCATTGTGAGACAGAGAAAGTACAACAACCCAACAAAACTTGCGGATGGTACTGTTACGTCAATTCCTATCACAACCAACTCTGAGCCTTCAGAGAAACGTATCTCCAAATGGATTGTTGAACAGGTGAAGCAGTTCATCAAGGTGTTCTTGCCTGATGTCACTGAGTTCGGTATCACAGAAACCAGAATGCTCTGGTACACGGATGCCATTAACAACGATTTCATCATCGATAACGTCCCAGGAAAGAAGAACATGATTGTTGTCACAGGTGGATCAGGTCACGGATTCAAGTTCTTGCCTGTGCTCGGTCAATTCGTTGTTGACCTCATTGAGGGCAGAGAGACACCATCCCGTTTCAAATGGAGAGATCCTAAGGCTTTCAAGGATATTAACACAATCGGAACTGTTCTCACTGGTGAATCCGCCTACTACAAACAGGAATTGTCTACTCCAAACGACATGAAGTTCAGTAAGGAAGACCTCGAGCTCCCTGTCCAGTTCTAGATTGCAACCATGTTTAGAATGTTACATAATGGAAGAGATACGCACCAATTGGGATCTACGTAGAACTGACATCAGTAGGTATCCACCAAAGCCAAGAGAAATGAATTTAAGGGTGTCTCTGATCTCAAGGAGTCAAGTGAATGACCTGTCGAATGATAGACCCTCCCTGATCTAGACGGGTTTCGCGCAATGACGTATGGAAGATCCCAGCACAATGGCCGGCATCTCGGGAGTCGACAACGCGATTTAGGAGTCATTGATCACTGAGGTCGACATGAGGGAGTTAACTACAAGAACAAATTCGAAAGATAACAAACCAATGTATTCGAAAAAAATATATCACCCTAAAATTTTGTTTAACGTAAAAACCTCCTTTTTTGTGGTTTGGAGAGGACAGTATTCAGTTACCGACCCTCTTAACAAAGTCTCTTAACCCCGAGACTGTAATGCAAAAAAACACTCATATAACCGTGAACAAACGTAGCAAGACAACAGTGTTAGGAGTCAAGCTGGTGTCATGAAGTGAAGAAAATCATAAACCATGAAGCAGAATTGAAATGCGTACACCGTTACCAGGCTCACAGAGCGAAGTGGCAATGAAGTGCACGACGGTCGTCATAAAGTGTCATAGGCGAGTTGATATACTCAAGCCTTGGATATAGCGGCACGAAACGACTTACAAGAGTCTGGATGGAGAGGTTGGAACCTGTTCCTGTGGCTTAGAGACTGGGGAAAGGTTTGGGATGATGAATGGCTGGGTTGGCTCAGAAGACAAGATGAGGAACTGCATTGTTGATTTGGTAGTGTTGATAGTAGTTGAGCTTAACGTTGTGTTAGTGCTTGATAGTAGTGATGGAGAATAAGAAGTTCCCGGAAAGTTTAGAGAGAGTGGGAGGAATGCAGGTATTTATATATTTTTTTTTTGCCTTGACAAGACAAGATGAGCTGTTCATGACTACAGTGGGTCACGGCCTAGCGTCATCGGTTTGGTCATTTTTTCGCCTGCACCCCAGACTGTGCCCATACCATCTCCGCCTAGAGCATTCCGCGTTCCTTCTAGCGATCCGCCGGGGCTGCCTAGCGCCAGGCGGGAAATTTTTTTCCTAGGCAGACAGCCGGCGGCTCTTTAGTCGTTTAGATAGCAACGGTCGCTTCACATCTTGCGTCATATCGCCAACTGCTGGCCCCTATCACCACCACGTAACACACTACATACCACTAGACAACACAGAGACCACCAAACCAACGGCACTTACTAACCCCAAGGCCCGGGGCCCAGTGCCACAAAATTCGCTCTTTTGCTTGCCACCCTTCGGACCGTGGAACCGTTTAACTCCAGGGCCCTTTCTTCCTTTCTTGCCGTCAAACGCCGGTGTGGCCCCTTTCACAGCGATTGAGCCCTCCCACGCAAAATAATCGCGATGATCTTCGCGTGGGGGTCCCTCGCTCATTGGCTACACAAGAGTCACGAATGACTCTCCAGGGTGCGATTGGGTTTGCCGATGAGCCTATCACGGTTGTGTCATCCAGGGAGAGTGTTTCACAAGTCTTGGGCACCATGACCAACCCCTTTAACAGGCTCAGAGCATACCCTTACAACATACCCCACGGGTCCTATTCGTGGGGGTAGGAAGGTCAATGCCTCAAGGTTCGGGATAAAGGGAGCTGTCCCCGGAGATTCGAGATCTGGGGAAGCCTTAGCTGCGTTAAACATTACCCCGGAGGGAGAAACCGCAAATTTTTGACACATAGGTGTGGCTCAAACAGGGGGGGGCAAAAGCTGGAATTGCCTCGGACCAACAATACTTCCCGGTGAGTGCCGTTCCATATGGCACCATGCTCTATTCTCCGCGTTTTACCCCGGGTTGTTGTTTGCTCGAAAGGTAAACAAAATGGTGTCATCGAAGGTCATGCTCTACAGGTTTTTCTTCCAAGCGCAAAAGCAATCATGAATAGCCCCAGCTTTTTTTGTATAGACGTCTAGTTTGGATCTTCCGATACCTGCCTTGGGAATGGGTCTCTCTTACTGAGAACAAGAACTCCATTGGTGTGTGATAAGTATCCCTTGATGTATCCCTTGTAGATCAAGTTGGCAATGAGACACTCAGCTTCATCCGTTGAGAACGTCATGACGTTTCTGGTAGCCAGTTCTCTGTCTGCTGTATTGTATTTGGCAAATTCGATTCCTCTTGTTACGAGTTTGATGCCCAAGTGCGGGTGAGATCCGTTGTACAGGTACACCTTCTTGATCAACTTCAACAACACAAAGTTTCGAAGCTCTTCAATGGCAAAGTAAAGATTCTTTTTTAGGAAGAGCATCTCAAGGAGGTTGAATTCACGGTCAAATTTCTTCAAATTACCATCAACAACAGCAGTCATGAGATCATTGTACAGCGTTGTAAGTTTATCATATGGAAGAAGTGCCTGCATATTTGGATACTTCTTTGTGACGAGGAACTTCAAAGGAACGAGATAGATCAAGATAGCTTCCAAATGCTCACGATCACGTCTATCACAGAGTTCGAATGCCATTTTGAATTTCTTGAAAGCTTTCACGAAATCTCTCTCTCCACAATAGATAACACCACTGTAATAAAGATACGTCACTGCATGAGACTTCTCAATTGTGTACAAGTTTGGCAAATTGTTCTTCTGTTTTTCCAACACTTTGTCCATATTTTTAGCCAGATCCCTGTTCTGTAATTTGTAATAGATTTTGAGCTCCTGACTCACAAAGAAGAAGACAAACAGTTTCTTAGATCTCTTGTTGTCCTCAGTTCTGTCATTCAAACATAACTTGAGTGCATTGTGGACAGTTCTTGCAGCCTTAGCGAGACATTTTTCGTGTTCAAAGTCACCAATGGTCTTAGTACCCAATAATGTTGGATTGTTCTTGATGTACATATCAGCAGCAATGGCAGTTCTGATGAGTTCCTTCGTCATTGTGACAAGCGCCTTGACAACCCAGTTCGTCTTGGACTCAGAAAATCTGTTCAAAGCTTGCATAAGTGCATTGGTCCCATTAAAGATTTCCAAAGGATTTTGATCGTATGCATATACCTTACTCACATTTACAAAAGCGTCAAGGACCGGTTTTAAATCATGTGGGATGTTCTTGGAGTTAGCGTAGTCCCTTGGTTCGATATACGCCACTGTGTCTTTGTATCCGACTGAGGAAAGATAGTAACCCAATGAGTCACCATCCTCCGATCGATACGTGGCACAGATGTTGCTGATGATATCTGTGTTCATTGTGATGGTGTATGTTTGGACGGAACCGCTGGTGTTTATGTTTTGTTATTCTGGTGTCTGCCACTTGGTTTTTTGGACTAGCAGTTTTTTTTTTTTTTTTTTTTTTTTTTTAATGTTTTCTCAAGTAGATGAGCTTGATCTTTCCACTAATCGTTAAACATCCACACATAGAGACGACAAAGTGATGTCTATTGAAGACCAAGAGGAAGAGCTCAAGCGTCTGAGACTTGAGAATGCTGCATTAAAGGAACAGATAGCATCAAGGCATTCCCCCGATCCTGTGTATGATGGCCTCACACATGATGAGTTCAAGAGGTATGGTCGTCAGATGATTGTTCCACAAGTTGGTCTCCAGGGACAAAAGAAGCTCCTTGATGCCAAAGTTCTAGTTATTGGTGCAGGTGGTCTTGGTGCTCCTGTATTAATGTACTTGGCTGGTGCTGGAGTTGGCGAACTCGCCATCGTTGATGGGGATACTGTGGATGTGTCAAATCTTCATCGTCAGCTCATTCACAACACAACCACTGTTGGGATGATGAAAGTGGATTCTGCAAAGCTTTATATCCAGAAATTAAACCCTCACGTGAAAGTCACAACGTATCCAACTCATCTATCACCCCAGAATGCATTTGAAATCTTTGACAAATATGACCTCGTCTTGGATTGTACAGATTCTCCTTATTCACGATACCTCATATCCGATGTGGCTGTGATAACTGGAAAGACAGTGGTTTCAGGATCTGGCCTGAAGACTGAGGGACAACTTTCCATTCTCAATTTCCAGAACACTGGGCCATGCTACAGATGCTTCTATCCTACACCACCGCCAGCAAACAGCGTCACGAGTTGTAAAGATGGTGGAGTCATTGGACCTGTTATTGGACTTATGGGAGTCATGATGGCGTTGGAAACTATCAAAGTGGTTGTTGGAAGTTATGACGATGGAAATTTCAAACCATTTTTATCCATGTACTCTGGCTACGATCAACAGAGCATAAGAACGTTCAAGATGAGGGGCAGAAAGAAGGAATGTCTTGCATGCAGTGGTACTATCACCAAGGATACAGTCCAGAATGAGATTGATTATGCAGAATTTTGTGGTGTTGTTAACTACAATGTTCTTCCAGATGAGATGAGAATCAGTGTCGAGGAGTACAAACAGCTGATGAGCAGCGATCATCTCTTAATTGATGTCAGACCTAAAGAGCACTACGAGGTTGTCCACTTACCAAACTCTATTCACATATCATGGGAAGCCATAAAGAAAACCAAGGACATTTCTGAGCTTAATATTGATACTACAAAACCCATCTACACAATATGCCGATTCGGAAATGACTCGCAGTATGCATCGCAGTACCTGAATGAAAAGTTCGGCCTGAGTACGAAGGACATCAGGGGAGGTCTACAACAGTGGTCCACCAAGGTTGACCCATCTCTACCTACCTACTAACTGCAACCAATACACACCAAGCAACAAAGAACAGTGACGTAGAGACTTCGGTCTTCCCCACGGCAGCGAACAGACATGGTACGCGCAACATTGGGTTCGAGAAAATCGGCCAGCGGAACATGACAACACAGCCCATTTGCCACAAAGGAACATCATCAACTTTAAACAGCGGCAGCGCCTCCTGAACAAACTACTAATAGTTCGTTTCGTGTACGCTTTAACGTTTATTCTTGAAGTTCACTTGCCACACTCAGCACCAGGACTTCCTTGAGACCCTTGTACATCCAAACTACTTGAAAGGAGAACGCACCCCTTTCACACCAATACATTACACACTTACATACAACAATGTCATCTTCAGTGCCTTACGATCCATATATTCCATCTGAAAACACCCAGACACAATCCCAGTCCAAGGCTGCTGCTTTGCAGTCAGTAAGTACTTTCTAAGGAGTTACCGCTGTTTAGTTGAAGAAAAGGCTGCCAGGAGACATCGCGTTCCGATTTTAGCACAGGGTCAAAACCACTTTCCACAATGAAGCGGATAATGACTTAGTGCTATTTCTAAGTGGTCTTGCTTTCAATTATACGGTGGTTTACTGAGAACCTCTACTAACAATCCTTTTTCTACAGGAGATTGATGATACTGTCGGTGTCATGAGAGACAACATCAACAAGGTGATGGAGCGGTATGTACATTTTCACCCTCGGAAGCCGCCACACTAGGCAGCACCCGCTATTATGTCCACAGTACTAACATAAACTACACAGTGGTGAGAGATTGGATGCAATTGAAGACAAAGCTGACAACTTGGCCGTGAGTGCACAGGGTTTCAGAAGAGGTGCCAACAGAGTGAGAAAGCAGATGTGGCTTAAGGACATGAAGATGAGATTCTGTCTTGTTGCCCTTGTTATCATCATCCTGATCGTCATCATCGTTCCAATCGTTATCCACTTCACATGAACAAATTTTTTTTTAAACTGCAACTTGTCTATGCTTTAATAACGATACATGATGAAGAGATGGAAACCTTCCCCCACACCAGAGTGATGCGCTTGCCTGTATGTGCCTTGCAATGTTTGCACTGTGATTAGGATATATACTCATCCCAATTCGTTGTCCTTTTTATACTTTGTTCATTGTGATTCAACCAGCCTTTTTGTCTGTGACTACGAAGAGTTCTGTTTTACATAGTAAAGGTCATGCTGGTAATCTTGTTACTCTTAAGACCCATGGGAATAATTGTAGTGGGTAGCCTGCTTCTGAAGCGGTAGTATGCCTAGAGTTTATTGGAATAATAGCCTGGTATCGAATCATCTATGTCGTGTGCCTTACAACCGACCGGCGCAATTGTCTCTGATCCAGGTCAACAGCAAGGGTGTGTTAGAGTTACAAGTTACAACCACCCAGTCATGGGCCGCCAGCCAAGCTCTGTGAACCCCCGTTTGATCGAGGACAACAAATAATGGCCACGTGCTAATTGCTAAACCATCCAATCAAACGGTAGAGCACCGAGACCATCCCTGGTTGGGTAAAGTGTAAACAGCACTGCCCCGGTGTTGCCATTATTGGAGACGAGACAAACAAGCGTAATTTGGGGGCCATCACCTATATATACTGACAGGTACTGACAGATCTACACCCCTTTATTACCACATGCCAATTCCAGACATTTGCGAAACCAACAAACACGTCACAATACATATGACGACACGGGGTAAAGCTTCGGGGACACGGGATGCTCGAATCTCGATCCCCAAGATCCCCATGTGTACGGGAAGCCTTTTAAACAAAGAGGCAAAGTTGTAATGGGGCAACACAAGACAAAGACACGAGTTTTCGCGAATTTGGAAAACTTGAAAACCCGAACACCATGACCCGCGACAATAGCGCGGGACGCCTTATCTTGACCAATCGTTTATCAGGGATTTGGTAAAGCTGGGGATTGTTGGCCGGCCGATGTAGGGAGCGCTGTTTTTATGGGGTTAGGGTGGTTGTAAGACCAGCTGCTGACTAGTGACCTTCAACGGACTCCTCTTGAGGGGAACGTGTCCCGAGGCTGCTTCATGATGTGAACAGCCATGTCATCGGCGTAATGAAGAGAGGAAAAAAAAATCTTCTGGCGAGTCACCCACCGTGATGACCGCGCGCGCTGGACCCTCCTGTGATTGACTCTATTATCACCTGTTGCCTTTTGGCCCTTGGTCCCTGTTGTAAAAGCCCGCGGGCAATTGGTAGGCGGGAGCTGCCCCCTAGGCAGGACGGGACCCAAGAGCCAGGCAGAGGTTCCTTTTCTTTTTAGCTTCCAGAAGGCCGGGATTGCCATCGTAGGCTGGACCCCCAAAGGCTGCATCAAGCGCCGGAGAGGCTTTTCTGATAGAGCCAGTTGGGTCACACGCGTCGGGACAAATCTGAGTCAGTTGGAAAAAATTGTCGGGACATCAGACGCGAATTATTAGGACAAATGGCTCAGATGGTGAGAAAAGACGAATTGGGGAGGGGTTAGAGACTCCTGAAAAGGACAATTCCAGAGATAGTGGGGTGTATATAAAGACCCAATACCCTCCCGTTGGGCCCTATCAATTGCCGGCCCGGGAACAGCTCCAAAAGCAACAATTGCTAGTCGTGGTCCGTGTCCCATTGGCACAAAGACAAATCCACTATCGCTGCAAATTTTGTCCCAACACCGCATTGCTTTTTTCGCGCCTCCCGGACTGACTCAGGTGCTTAAAACAGAAGCGATTGCACAAAAAGTGAACCTCGCCATCAAGCACTTCCCTCTCTCTTCTCTTGCCAGCCCTACAAGCACATAAATTGCTAGCCAGCTAATACAAACACAACTTTTCACAATGTCTGACACTGTCGAGAACACAATTACTTTGCAGAAGTATTTGGACTTGGACCAGAGAGGAAGACTCATTGCTGAGTACATCTGGATTGATGGTTCTGGTTCCATCCGTTCCAAGGGTCGTACTTTGACTAAGAAGCCAACTTCTGTTGACGACTTGCCAGAGTGGAACTTTGACGGTTCTTCTACCAACCAGGCTCCAGGTCATGACTCTGATGTCTACTTGAGACCAGTCTCTTACTACCCAGATCCATTCAGAAGAGGTGACAACATCATCGTTCTTGCCGAGTGTTGGAACAACGACGGTACTCCAAACAAGTTCAACCACAGACACGAGTGTGAGAAGTTGATGCTTGCCCACAAAGGCAAGTCGATCTGGTTCGGTTTGGAGCAGGAGTACACCTTGTTTGACCAGTTCGACAACGTCTACGGATGGCCAAAGGGTGGTTTCCCAGCCCCACAAGGTCCATACTACTGTGGTGTTGGTGCCGGTAAGGTTTACGCCCGTGATGTGATCGAGGCTCACTACAGAGCTTGTTTGTACGCTGGTATTAACATCTCTGGTATTAACGCTGAGGTTATGCCATCCCAGTGGGAGTTCCAGGTTGGTCCATGTGAGGGTATTGAGATGGGTGACCAGTTGTGGGTTGCTCGTTACTTGTTGCACAGAGTCGCTGAGGAGTTCGGTGTCAAGATTTCCTTCCATCCAAAGCCATTGAAGGGTGACTGGAACGGTGCTGGTTGTCACACTAACGTCTCCACCGCCGAGATGAGACAGCCAGGTGGTATGAAGTTCATCGACGAGGCTATTGAGAAGTTGGCCAAGAGACACAACGAGCACATTGCTCTTTATGGTGCTGACAACGACCAGAGATTGACCGGTCGTCACGAGACCGCCTCTATGTCCTCCTTCTCTGCTGGTGTCGCCAACAGAGGTGCTTCTATCAGAATCCCAAGATCCGTTGCCAAGGAGGGTTACGGTTACTTCGAGGACAGAAGACCAGCTTCTAACATTGACCCATACTTGGTTACCGGTATCATTGCCGAGACCATTGTTGGTCCAATCCCAGATGCTGACATGTGCAAGGAGTTCCAGAGAGAGTCTGAGGACAACTAAGTCACCACCACCCCACCCCACCTACTACCAACACGCAGTTTGAAAAGTGTTTTATATTACTTCTGACGTCCTATTTTGTCACTGGTTAGATTATTTGAGAGGACTGAGTCCATTTGACGACCATTTTTTATATGAGTTTGTGTTTTAATTGCAACATCTTGCTACATCCAACGTAAAACAACTGATCCGTAGATCGCTGGTAATGGGATCCATCACCCAACGCCCCCCTTCATCCCCCCTTTCGACGAGTAAACGGAGTATGATTTGGATGCTATCACATGTCTGATCGGATGAATGCGGACGTTGTCCCGTTTTGGAGAAGGACAAAGGACAGCTCGCCCCACTTTTCTGTATCCGCATATCACTGATAAGGACTGGCTTCGGAGGACTTCCCCAAAAGAGAAGGGCGATAACAACTGCTGGGCGAGGGGCAAACACTAACAGGCCAAGCGGGCTTTTTCTGGACTTGCAGAACTTGCATGTCCCAGACAATAGGGTATCTAGTAATTGGAAAGATCCTATTGGCTAGCTTTAAGGTAACCCATGATGCGTTGAGTGGGGGATGATAGTGGCCCCGATTGATGTCCCGCGCCTCCTTGTGGGATCTCGAGATATGCGGAGGAATCATTAGGACAAAGGGACAAATTTCGTTAAGCACTCGATCTCGTTCCTGAAGATAGAACATCGAACAAGCGACCATGGCACGATCTCAAACTCTCACTGCGGTTTTGACACGTGAAGGTGCTGTTTGTGAACAAGAACAAGGGGTCCCCTTCTAGGCCTCTGGAGAGATCTAATGTGGCGCGTACCACTTCGCGCAAGTCACGTGCCCGACTCGGATCAACCTTCGCTTCTTCCTCTGCAGAATTTAGGGCCCCTTTACGTTTTTCTATGAGGACCCTTTGGAGGTTTAGTATCTTCAAGATCATTTCCGAGATCCCCTTGAACTGCCAGTAAGATGATATGGTGATCTCAGAGATCGTTCATCCTACAAAGTAGTTTTAACTCGTCAAGCATGAAAGCCTTGGCCAGAGCTGGCTGGACCGTAAGCTCCTCTAACGTGTAATGCACAATGAACATATCTAATAACGCCTGTTCAAATCAAATGCCAAAAACAACAACTTCCAAAAATAACCTCCAAACTAACTCTTAGTAGTCTCTCTTTTGTTTGCTCCTCCATGAATATTTTTAAACCACCTTATGCTTGATGAAGAATCCTTTCAAGTAGTGTAGTTGTAGTCCACATACCGCCACAAGTAAGACAAGTTGAATGATCGACCACTTGACCACCTTGAAGTTTGTAGTCTCACTGAGGTTTCTGAAAATTGCCTCTCTTTCCCTTATAAGCGCCTGCTCTTTGCGGATATCGTGTAACTTGTTGTTCATTTCCTTCACCTTGTTCGTGATGATGGTTAGAGAGTCCTTCTTCTGCGAGTTAATGATCTCATCGCTGGCCTGAATGATGTCAAACAAGACACGGACCGTGGCTTTTGAGTTCTTGAATGTTGGTCTGACACAGAAACGATGTTCTCCGGACTCCAATGCAGAGAAGACGAACTCCCCTTCGTCTCCGCTCTTCTGGTTCACAACGTTGTGGTCGTTGTCGAAGGTCTCATCGACAATCAATGTGAGCCCCAGGCCCGGGGGTTTAGTGAACTCGCCATCACGTCCTGTAGTTGATACTGAAGAATCGAACTTCCCCACAACTATTGTGTTTTTCATGAGCTCCTCGTAGAAGCATCGTGTCTGGCCAGGCGAAGCGTAGAAATGAAGGGCATGTGTGAGACCGCAGAGGGCGAGGAGAAAGAACAACGGTGACCGCATGGAAAGTATATGTGCTTGAAACGGGCAACAGTGGGCGGAGATGACAACAAGTCCCCTTACAAAAACTCAGAAGGGTGTAACGATGGCAGCAGAACTCAAATTCCACTTTTGTACGGGATCAAGATTCAAATCGACATTTTTTACGCGTTCGGACATTCGCGTTTGTGGTTGAGCTCCTTTTGGGAGTGTGCGGCTTTGACAGCAACGAGCTCAAGGAAAACCCGCCCCACAAGCCCTGGATTTATTCGTTCGGGCTTAAAGTTGCCTCAACGTGGACGTGATTATGTGTACAGGGATCTGCAAAGATGGAGAAAGGGCAATTGGCGTCCATTTACAGGCTTTACTCAACATGTAGCCCCTCGAGACCCTGAGACACGTGCTTGGCGTAGAGCTCCTCTCTCTTCTCTCCAGGAACCGTGCGCGGTCTTATCCTCTGATTCAGCCACTCCGGATCGATGTCCTCAGAGTCAATGATCAACTCGAGCTTCTCCTCGTTGGATCCTGCGTTGTAACGTTTGCGGAACAAGTTCAGCACGTCGCGTTCCAACTGTGTGAACTGCTTCACTGTGGAGAACTCGTTTGATCTCATCCCGCCAAGCGCAGAATCAAGAACTTGTACACGCACCTCCGCATATTTGTCGAAGAATTCAAGGAACTCCAACATCAAATGATCAACTTCATCGTCTGGTATGTTCTCAACTAACTCGTTCAAGTTCACTTCCCCTTCAACGTAGACAGATGTGTAAGGGATGAGATCATACCCTCCAATGATATCATTCTCATGACTTTCCTCGAGTTCCAAAAGACCCTGGATATACTCATCATCTTGAAGCTCACTGTAGTACTTGACAATTGCGAGAGCTGCCTCACGATAGTATTTCAAACCTTTGACAAATCCAAACACGATGAAATTCTCATCCAAGTTCATCTTCACATCCACCAACTGGTCCTTGGAATCGTAACTTAGGACGAACTGGATGTTGGGCTGAACACCAATCCATTTCAATAAAAGACCCAAGTTGTGTTCGTATTGCTCTCCATTAACTTCTGATTTCACAATATACTCATTCAAGTAATCTCTGTCAATTGGGAGTTCGAATAATGGCTGGACATTGTGACTTGTTGGCAAGAATCCGTAGGCGTATGCAAACTTGAGAGTGTCCTCATAATCCGAGTATCTGATAAACAACTCAACTTCCTCGACACTAGTAGTACTCAATGCCTTTACTTTATCATTGAACAAACGAAGGAGAACATCACCGGTAGCTGGGTCAACATCAAAGTAAGCATTCATGAAGTCATTACTGTGGTTGACGAAATCCACAATAGGAACAAGCGTAGAGGAAACAGTGAATCCATAGGTTGGAGGCGAGTTTTCATCATTATCCTCATCATCAGATTTTTGATAAATAGTAGCATCTGGGTCTGTGTATACCGTTCTTGGATCGGTTCCTGGCTTGTGATGACTCAGCCTGTCATATCTTCCTTCTTCTTGTTTCTCCTGCTCAGGTTCTGGACGTATAGCTTCTGGAATCTCCAGCAGACGAGAAATTACAGACAATTCCAGACGTGTGAGATAATCATCATTGACAAATTCCTTATAGTCAAACCCTAGATCAATGGAATCAAGAGCAGAGTAAATTGCTTGGTATCTCAAACTGCGGATTCTCTGCCTGTAATGTCTCACGCTATACTTGTGTACATCCAAGAATTTCTCGTAGTATTCATCAATCCTGATAGATGATACCTCAGTGAGTTCTAACAACTTCCAGTATGTGTCCAATGATGCAAATGGAGACTTCAAAAGTTTGTTTTCCTCGCTCTTAGTAGAGAGTCTCTGACGAATGTTCATCAAGATGATTAGCATCTGTACTTGGCCCACTAGGATATTTGTTTCAGAAATGCCTCCTTTTACATATGGATCAACTTGATCGTGGAAAGTCTCGGAGAAAATGGAGAGGAATTTGACAAGAAGTTCGCTTTGCTTTAACACCCCTTTCTCCAACTCACGATCAAACTCTTGCTGAGGGGTTAACAATCTCTCAGCAAAGCTATCAAGACTTATAGTCAACTGACTAGGAATTCTCATAACGTCCATTTTACCAGAAGCGTCGAAATCCTCCGGCAAATCACGTAGGGAGAGGAAGACACCTGTGCCTCCTAGTGGGGAGTCCTTGATGGTGATGTGTGGGGAGAGGACTGACCCTCTCGAAACTGCCCACGCAATAAACTCGTCTCTGAAACTTGTCAATACAACCATTGTCCACCCTTTGTATGTGTGTCACACGAAACAAGGAGCACTTATAGGCGTCGTGTCAACAGCTTAAAACGGCTTCGTCGGGGGTGTCAATTCAGATGTATGTTGCATCGGCTAATTTTCTCCGGCCACGACCACCTGGACACCTCCCGGGGAAGAGGCACGCAAAAAGTTTTCCAACCTTCAGGCGCCACACACCAAATACTGACAAACGATTACTTTCAACACCGCTGTCCCACATTCTGTTTCGAAAGCAGGGTATATGTTCACAATCTCATCTAGAGCTCTTTTCACACACAAAACGGACCCCATAAACAGCTAAAAAAAATAAGTCAAAATGGCCACCGTTAACATCTGCAGAGACAACCATGATCCTTTCTACCGTTATAAGATGCCTCTCATCCAGAGTAAGGTTGAAGGTCGTGGTAATGGTATCAAGACCGCTGTTGTAAACACTGCTGAAGTTGCCCGTGCTTTGGGTCGTCCACCATCATATTTGATCAAATATTTCGGTTTCGAGCTTGGTGCTCAGACATCCATCAATGAAGGAACAGACCGTTACCTCGTTAACGGTGTCCACGATGCTCCAAAGCTCCAGGATACACTCGATGGTTTCATTAACAAGTTCGTTCTTTGTGGTTCATGTAAGAACCCAGAGACAGATATCATCATCACCAAGAACGATGACCTCATCAGAGATTGTAAGGCCTGTGGTCAGAGAACCCCAGTTGATCTCCGTCATAAGCTCGCTTCATACATCCTCAAGAACCCACCAGAGTCCGCTAAGAGTGCTGGTAAGAAGAAGAAGGCCGCTACTGCTTCCGCTAACGTTGTCGGTGGTGGTATGTCCATCTCTGATATTGCCAGTGGTAAGAAGAAGGCCGAGGAGGAGGGCGATGCTGATGCCGGTGCTGATTCCGATGACGATGCTTTGACTAGAAAGATTAACGCCGAAGCTTCTGAGTTGCCAGATGCTCAGCCAATTGCAGATGACGATTGGGCTGTTGATGTGTCCGAAGAGGCTGTCAGAAAGAGAGCCGAGGAGATGGAGAACATGACATTGGAGGAGACTGCTTATGACAAGTTTGGTAACTGGTTGCTCGAGGCTGAGGACAAGGAGGATTTGCCATCAGATGTTGAGATTTATAAGAAGGCTGTTGAACTTGGTATTGTGAATGATGTCCCTACCATCCAGGTTCTTGCCCAGTGTTTGTTCGATGAGGACATTACTGAGCAGATTAACGAGCACAAGGGTATGCTGTCTAAGTTGATGACCACGCCGAATCACGAGAAGGCCTTCCTTGGTGGTCTTGAGAGATTCCTCGGTAAGGACATGCCAGAGCTTTTGCCGAAGATCAACAAGATTCTTCTTGTATTGTACGAGGAGGATTTGGTCTCTGAGGAGGTTCTTAAGGACTGGGGTTCTAAGGTTTCTAAGAAGTACGTTGACAAGGAGACATCTAAGAAGGTTAAGAGAGCTGCCAAGTCTTTCATCAAGTGGCTCGACGAGGCTGAGGAGGAGTCTGATGAAGAGTAAACTGGTTTGCGTCCTCATTTAGCTAGTCCTCTTTAATTATAATGCATCACTTTTTTGTATCGTATGAACTACATGTAGAAATATTAAGTAAGGCAATTCGTTACAGTCATGACAGATATGCAAAAATCCCTAAAACCGGATTACTGAGCATCAGCTCTCTCCAACTTCTTGTTCATCTTCTTGTTCTTCTTGTTATGCTTCTTGTTGCTTGAACCCTGAGTACCCTGTTTATGGAATGGCTTAGCAAACTTTCCTGTGACACCATTCATCTGGAAGAACTCTCTATCCAAATCCTCAGTAGCGTTAAAGATAGCAGCCTGGTTACCACCGTGGTTGACGGACTTAGAGGCAGTTGTCTCATTACCTCCAATATGGGAAGAGAAAGACAACTTCTCGACATCACGAGCCAAATCAACCTGATCAATACCCTTAGCACGAGCAGCCGTCAAAATCTGTTCTCTTCTGTTCTCAGTCAAGGAGTCAACTGTGTACAAATCCTTGTTGAATTCCAATCTCTCGTCTTCTGACAATGGCTCGCCATCAAGACGTGGAGGTGGATGGACATAAAGCAACTTACCATTGACGTAGTCCTTAAGGATGTATCTTGCAGCTCTTGGCTCATCAGCAGAACCGAAACCTTGTGTCATGTAACCTCTAGCTCTGGCATATGCAACGAGAACTTCCTGGGCAGTTGGAACACCAGTACCACCATCCTCCAAGGCCTTCACAGGGATAGCAATACCGTAAACGGCTTCAAGGAAGAACTTTGGAATTCTCTGAGCAACAAGTTGGGCTGGACCAGTGTATTCTCTCAACTGGTCAATTGGCAAAACACCAGCAAGGACAAGCTCACCATTTGTGAAGGCAAGGTTAGGGAACACAAGACCTGGACAATCACAGAGCAAGACTTGTGGAGAAAGATGAATAGTTTGGAAGTGCTTTGTCTTACCTGGGGTAGAAGAAACGGAAACCTTCTTAGAACCAATCAAGGCGTTAATGGTAGAAGACTTACCAACGTTAGGATAACCAACAAGACCGATCTGAAGGATTGGTTCAGCACCATTAAGTGGGGTTGTAAGTGGTTCTGGAGCCTCTCTCATGAACAATTCCTCCAACTCTTCAATCTTCAAAATTCTGATATCCTCATCCTGATCCTTGTTATCAACAGTCTCAATACTTTCACCATTAGCTTCACGCTCAAGCAACTGGTTGGCTTCGAAAGCGGAGAAGAATGTGAAGTTGATTCCACGGGATTTGAAGTAGTCAGCCCAGGAACGTCTCTGTTTCGGCGTAAGCAAATCAGCTTTGTTCACAAGAAGCAAGTTCTTCTTTCTCTCATCAAGCTCAGTTACGTACTTCTCCAAATCTGGGGATCTGAAAAGTAATGGGTTTCTAGCATCAACAATCTGCACAACGAGATCAGAGCGCTCCACAACACGCCAAAGTTGTCTCCAAACTTCCAAGTTTCTCTCGAATGGAGTCAAAAGCAAATCATTGTTTTCCTGAAGACGGGCCAAACCACGTCTCCACTCCAAGAATGCCTCTTTCTCTTGTCTGTCTAACTGGAATTTTGTCTGCTCCTCGGTCCAGGCAGGTCTTCTCGGCACGGTAAGTTGGTTCTCATGCTCATGATGCAAGGCCAGTGTAGCCTTCTCTTGGTCTTTTGTGAGAAGATATGGGTTCTTAGTAGGATCAATCTTAATAATTCTAACTTGAGAGAATTTGTCAGCAGTGAAATCTGTGTCGGCAAGCTCTGCAGTGTTCAAGAACTCATCAAGTGCATTTTCCTGTGTCACGGAACGAAGTTTGACCCAGTTAGCTTCGTGCTTGTCTGTGGTGAATCTCATCTCACCATCTGGGAGATACTCAACTCTGTTCTCGTTTGCTCTTGCATGCTGAATGGAACGACCAAGACCAATGGTGTTCTTGTTCTTACGTTGGATTGGCTTAGGACCCTTTGGTGGTCCTCTCCACTTCTTTGTAGCTTCCTTTGGTGGCTGAAATTTTGACTGTTAGTTCACTGAGGGAATACGAATATACTGCAATAAATAACATACCATAACGGATGATAATTTAGGAGTGGTGGTAGTCTTTTGCTGCTGATTAAGGTAACAGAGCTCATCGCACAGCTTGAAAATTTGTATGAGAAAAAATTCTTGGTACGGCCACATTCGAAAACGCGAACTCTGGAGGCCACCCAACACTGACGTCCACAACAAAGCTTAACACCAACATTCTTCCACAATTAGCCGTTAAAGAGACAAGATTATTGGTCCAGCAATGTCAGTAAAACAGAAACTCCTACAAACGCACAGCCTGGCGCTGTTTTCCACTTTCACTCCAGCACAAACCTCTTCAACATTGAACGAATTGACGGTGTTCACCTCCTCCCGTCAAGCTGGTTCACTTACAGAGATCGAGCATTACAACCTTGTTGAGCTTGAGTTCTATCTTTCCCTCATTTCTGGACTTGATTCACGTGCGCAGACATGTCTCGATCGCCTTTTGGATAAGTTTGGCGATGACAACTCACAGAGAATTGCAGTGCTCAAGGCTACGTTCCTCCACGCCACCAAATCACCACAGGAGGCTTCAAGATACCTTGCTGATAGAACACCCGAGGAGATCCAGAGTGTAAAGAAGCGTGTTTCAATTACCAAGGCACTAGCCAAACCAGATGAGTACATTCTTGCCCTCAATGGATTTTTGGATGTCTGTCCACTTGATGTGGAGGCATGGGCAGAGCTCGGAGAGGCATATTTCGGAGTTGGACATTACGATAAGGCAGTTCATTCATATCACGAGGTGTTACTTCAACAGAGTTTCAATTACTATGCATTTGCTAGAATTGGAGAATTGGAGCATGCCATGTTTGTCAGGGATGGTGATGTTGAGAGATTACAAAGCTCCACCAAACATTACCTTCGAGCAGTTGAGTTATGCTCGAACTATGTTCGTGCATGGGCTGGTGTGTTCGTAACTACAAAAGAAATGGGTTCATTGGACGAGAAGAAAAGAAAGGGCATTCAATTGGATTACGAGCAATTGCATATCCTTGCAAAGAACCAGCTACAGAAGATCATCAAAGATCAAGATGCCTCCTACGAGGATTTGGAAGCTGCTAAGAAGATCATTGCTTAAATAAGTAATAAAGATTACCAAATTCAACATCTGAAAACATCTGTAGTCACCTTGAGCACGGGAAGTTTCTGTGCAATCCAGTTTTGATCTCTTAAGAATGCTCTTGGGTCACCAGCCAGGGGACTGATCTTTTTCATAACATCTGCATAACTAGCCTCCTGCTCCTTATACTCTCTGATAACAATATTTTCTGTGAAATCCACATAGACTCTTGTGTCTCTTACCCTGAAGATGACGTTATCAACTCTGAGGAAGAATCTTGAAAGAAGTAGTAAACGTTCTGGCATAACTCTGATCTTACACCCGAGTACCGAGATACCATTATCGCCAAGCTCATCTTCGTATAATACCATATCATCAAAGAATAAGATCGGATCAGGTCTCTTAAGCTTATCCAAAGGAATTGGTACGTCATCTTCCTCGAGCTTCACATCTTCAGGCAGAGAACCCCGATATGTCGTAGAGTAAGTCCAATCAAATGGCTTCACAATTCCCTTCACATCATCTCCATTAGTCTGTCTTGTAGAGAACCATTCTTCAGAATATGAGACTTGTAATAAATTTTCACCAGTAGTATCCACCAGACTTAATGCATCGGGCGTGTTGAACGAGATTGCAAATCCCTTAGTTTTGTTCTTAATCTCAACCTTATTATGGCCAAAAATCATCTCTGGGAGTGGAATTCCAAGTCTTTCAGTCTCAGCGTCAATCTCTTCTGACGCTAGAATAGGTTGTTTTGTTGTGTAAATCTCCCAATCCCCAACAGAAATACTTGGTGTTTCAGCGGCAGGGAAGGAAGCGACGGGCGAAGGAATGATAACGCGTCCACAGTGTGCACACAAGGGGTTTTTACACTCTGAGATATCGTGATTTCTTGCTGGAACTTGTACTGATGGAAGTGGGGTTCCCATGGTATCTTTTGGTGGTTCTGTAGCTTCGACTAAACGAGTCGTGGAAGCCTTTGGAAGAGCTGTACGAGCTGGAGGTGGGGACATGACAGGTGGCCTCGTTGTTGATGGTGATGCAGAAGTCGGCGTTGTGGCGTGTGGTACTCTCGATCTGGTTGTAGAGGCAAACATTGCACGAGCTTGGTTTATCTGAACGAACTGGATGCCCTGCTGTGATGATGTGGGGAATGCAGATGAGCTCGTTTGGAACTGAGGGCTCGAGGAGTTTGGAGGTCTCCCTGTTGGACGCTGTGTCGGGCGTCCCGTCGGCATCGTGAATTCTTGAGGCATTACCAATTTGTTAAATGTTGGTAATAAAGAAGGGCAAATCTGTTATCCCGTCTGCTTGGCAGTGGTTGATGATTGTTTGTTCGGCGGTTTATAGTTGGTTAAAAGGTGTGTTGACTCCCGCCTCGCGTTTTCACTTGGACAGGGCGCGCGAAGATCACAATAAGGCCACATTTACACTCTTATCATCCTCTTCTTGCCACTTCTGCCACGGCTTATAAGAGTTTAAACGGTAATGAGACCATACAAAAAGTCTTACCAATCGGCAGGTCTTGCTATATTGGGCCTTGTGGGGCTCTTCTACTTCCTGACCTCGACTTCTCGACTCCAGGATCCAAAGCCATTAAGCCCTCACACCACGACCTCCGAGGGTGCAGTTACTGTGGATGAGCTACTCCAGGTGAATGATGACTTCCAGAAACAGTATGTGGAGATCCCATTTATGCCAAAGATGACAAATGAGACCCTCAAAGCTGAGCTGGGTAACGCAGCTTGGAAGCTCTTCCATACTATCCTCGCCAGATACCCAGAGAACCCAACACAACAAGAACGTGATACTCTCGAACAATACATCTATTTGTTTGCAAAGGTTTACCCTTGTGGTGACTGTGCTCGTCATTTCATTAAGTTACTGGAGAAGTATCCGCCACAAACGGCCTCAAGACAGATTGCAGCTGTGTGGGGATGCCATGTCCACAACGTCGTTAACAACCGTCTCGGTCACCCAGAATATGATTGTACACACATTATTGATGACTATGACTGTGGTTGTGGAGAGGATGAAGCTGCTGAAGGTGGTGTCCCAGGTAGTGCCGATGATAAACCACCACCAAGTGCTCCGTTGGTGGACCAGGAACATCTTCAGTTTGACCTAGAAGAGGAAGGTAAACAATTGGGCTAAACGTTCATTATAATTTACAAAGAGCCTTGTCTGAGGCAAATAACCGTGACGAAGTGAAATGGATACATGAATTTGGTAAAACAACACAAAATACTGTATACATGTAGAGATGTAAGCCCATGATCAGGACCAAAAGGTACATACCTGAAGTCTTCCTGGAGGTGTTCCAAAAAGAAATTCAGCTCTCAGTGTTCTTAACTCACATTATTGTACAACAAGTACTTGAAGTCTGCGTAGGTGTTACTTTTTGACGTGCTGTGTTTTGTCTAAATGGGTTCTGCCCGGGTTGCATGTAACCCCAGATCTCTGGCGTGGTGTAGTCCTTATGTTCTTGTGTATACCTGATGATGGAGTATGATGCATTGGAGGCGTATATTCTGTCTCTTGTAAGTGACTCTTTCAGTTTGTTATTGAGCTCATTGATACGCTTAAGCTTCAACAACAAAAGTTTTTGGTTGATGGGCTTGTTTAACTTGTCAGATGTAGTGGTTATGTCCTTGGACGACGAGTCTGGTGACATGTGTTATGGTTATAAAGGACTATTGATGAACTGTCGTGGCAGAGTAAATTGATTGCTGAAATATGGAGTGAAGTACCATGTTTTGGGTCACATTTTCTGGTCCAAGAGGCTGGGCAGTCCTCTCTATCACGGTGTATAGTAAGGCAGAAGGCGGAGAGCCTCAACTCGCCCGGATAAGAAAGATGCGCCGCTCGGGATTCGAACGGGGAGCCACACCCGATCACCACATTACGATGTCGAATCATAAATCCGGTTAATCATACACGCACCTTGTTTCCGAGTTTATAGTGCTTCTCGTACGTTCAGCTAAACTAATCACAATGGTACGTTGATGTTATTGCCTTCAATTTGTTTAACTTGAATTCTAACCCTTTTCTCACTAGGATCACCCAGCTTTCTCACTCTCAGGTCTCCTCGCTCTCGGTGGTGTTGCCGGCTTTGCGTAAGTACTGAATACTGAATTCACAACTTGATTCTACATTCAATTGCCCTATCACAGATGACTAACTCAACCCATCAGTAAGAAGGGTTCTATCCCATCCCTTGCCGCTGGTCTCACCTTCTCAGCTGTCTATGGATACGCCGGTTACCTTCTCAAGCAGAACGCCGATGGTGGTTTGGAACTTGCCCTTGGTGCCTCTACTTTGCTTTTGGCTGCTGGCCTTTCCAGAGCCATCCCAGTTTCTTTCAAGAAACCAATCCCAGTCTTGTTGGTCACTCTTGGTTTGATGAGTACAGGTTACTACGCTAAGAAGTACAACGAGTTCTACCCAATCTTTGACTAAGTGTGAAATTTCCCTTTCCCGCTTTGGCCAATTGATTATTGAGTTCTGTACATACATTATTATTCATACCATTTAAAATTCATATATATATATTTGTAATTGTTAGTCTTTTCAGTTGAAAGAGGACAAGGCCTGGTCAAGGTCATCGATAAGGTCCTGAGCGTCTTCTCCTCCAATGGATACTCTCAACAAGGTCTGGTTGACATAAGGATCAGTAATTGCTCTCCATTCAATCAACGATTCCAATCCACCCAGTGATGTAGCGTGTTGGAAGTATTTGAGACGGGAAGGAATGTTTTTGGCAGTCTCCTTGGTATCAACGGTGATTGCAAACACTGGTCCATACCCTCCGGCAAGCTGTTCTTTAACAAATGGCTCAGATTGCAATGAAGAGTGATAAATTTCCTTAAGAACTTTATACTTGGATCTGTTTTCGTTCAAGAATGTGACAACCTTCAAAGCGTTATCTGATTGCTTCAAAATTCTCATCTCGTATGATCTGAGTGATCTAAGCAAAAGGTAGGCCTCAAGATTGCCAATGTTGGTACCTAGGTACATTCTATCTTCAACCATTTTCTTCTTGATTTCTTCATCCTTGATGCAAACAACACCGGCAAGAAGATCAGAATGTCCTCCAAAGTACTTCGTAGCAGAGTGCATGACGATATCTGCGCCAAACTTGAACGGATCCTGAAGAGGTGGTGGTGCAAAAGTTGCATCCACAGAAAGCAATGCTCCTTTAGAATGTGCCTTATCCGCAAACCATTGGATACTCTTAGACAAACCTTCTGGGTTAACAGGTGTTTCAATGTGGATAAGATCACCTGGCTGTAACTTATCGAGGTCTTCTTCCGAGTAGGTCAACTCCTTAAGTCCGTAATTTCTGGTGTGAATCTGAACAATTTTTCTAACACCGTGATAACATGGACCAATGGCAACTTGCTTAGGGTTAAAGTGAGTCATAATTCCGTAAAATGCTGCGAGTCCAGAAGAGTAGATGATTGATGGTCCACCGAGGATCTTCTCGAAGAGCTCCTCGAGCTTCACATTATTCGGATGGGAAAGTCTCGAGTAGATGAATTGGCCCTCAGGATATTGCTGGTTAGGAAGATCAGCAACAGCATTCAGTGTAGCTGGGTCTTCTGGGTATCTGAAAGTTGTGGTAACTCCAATAGGGGCAACTGTGGGTGGGATTTCGTTAGTACTTGAGGGTCCTTTTGCAGCACATGATTTCACTTACCAACATCATTGACACGATTATGGATATCATCCGCATGGATGAGGTTAG
Organism: Petasospora easanensis; assembly: GCA_030580135.1. Taxonomy (NCBI): domain Eukaryota; kingdom Fungi; phylum Ascomycota; class Saccharomycetes; order Phaffomycetales; family Wickerhamomycetaceae; genus Petasospora; species Petasospora easanensis. The sequence goes on along the minus strand of JAKTSI010000005.1, from coordinate 109,775 downwards.
TTGAGAGTCCGACCATCTTTAACACTGGTTATCAGTTCAAGGGTGTTGAAGTAGTGATAAGTGTCTAGGAATGGAGATAAGGCCACCAAAGTTACCTACGATGTCTGTTCGTAGTGCTAATCGGGCGCCACGGTTTTCTCTTTACCCGTTTAGGGAGTTTTTCAGCTTTTTTTCTCCCGCCTGAGTCCGCTCCCCAAAAAACGCGTCATCAGCTCTCCACTTTGAAACAATAAGAAACAACAGCCAGTTGCTACACCAACCATCTACCACATTCAAAATCTGATCACCATGTCAGCACCTGTGGGAGCTCAAGCAGGTTCGGCTGCTCCCAGCACAGTGGTACAGGAACAAGATTCCCTTGCTGATAAGAGACACGATGAGATAGTGTTGGGGCATGCCATCGGGAAATCCAGCAATGTTACAACCCCGGATGGTGCTTCGTCATCTGTTACAGAATCATTCGCCACACCACCGGATGCACCACCTATCTCAGTCAAGACCGTTGCCGTTGCGTCGCCGACTGGTAAGAAGGATAATCCTATTGTTATAGGTGTTGAGGATGACTTTTTCTCGATGAGTTATGCACCAGTTACAAGAGATGTGAAGAAGAAAAAGAAGAAGAAAGCCAAAAAAGAGAAGAAGGATTCTGAAACTTCTTCAAGGACATCTTCAACTCTTGCAGTCTATGCTACAAGAGAAACGAGTATCGGTACAGATGTGAGTGAGCGCCCTACAAGGCAAGCGTCTATGACGCGCAAGACCTATGAAGTTCCGCCCGATGCCGAAGTTATTAGTATACCAGATACTGACCCTCGGAAGAGAAGACGCAGTATATCTCCACCTCCATTTGATGAAGCTGCATTCAAAAGATCGTACCAGGCACAAGCATTGGCACAGATGCCCCAAAGGACGTTCGATGCAGAATTTGATGATTATGAAGACGTTGAACTCCAACAACGGTTGGCTCAAATGAGAACTCTGACAAAGAGATTAGCTTCAAACAAGGTTCTGGATCGGACTGATACCTTGGAAAGTCCACTTGATGAGCCTACCGCCGGCAAGATAAGGAAGTACGAGGTCTACGTTTCGTCATATATACCTGGGAGTGAAGGCAAGCGTGTGGAACTCGTTCTTAAGGGAACCAAGAAGTTTGGAAGTATCATCGAGAAGATTTTGAATTACTTGTTGGCACAAGTGGTTCCTGAGGAGTACACTGAGCTCTATCAATCTGAAAAGGTGGTCCTATTCTGGAACAAGATGAGACTTATGGACTTCATGAAACCAGACTTCTTAAAGATACCTGAAACTTTGGACGGATCTCTAACAGTTCTAGAGTTGGGAATGTATACACAAGAACAAGCTGCTCGTATTGAGTTTGATATTGAAGACCAGAAGAGAAAACGGTTGGCGGAAATTGCCAGAGAAGAGGCAATTGATCGTCGTGTGAAGGAACAAGCTGCTGCGTCGGAGGCGGCAAAGGCAGCCCTTGCTAATGGTCAAGACTCTGAAGATGCATTATTCAAGAATGATGAAGTTCTTGCTAAAATTAACCGAGAGATTGAGGAAGAAGAGCGGTTGGCTCCGACACAAGCTATCGAGGTTGAGCCTACTGCAGAGGCAGCTAGTGATGATGATGGTGATGATGAGGGTTACTTCAAGATTGGTCTAAAGGGAGAGGATAACAAGAAGTTTGTTGTGAGAGTGAACTCTGAAACTCCAATGACCAAGTTGGTTTCTTATTTCCTCAAGCAGAAGAACCTTCCTGAGACTACAAAAGTGCGTCTTAGCTTTGATGACGAGGATATTGAACTTGACCAGACTGTCGGCGACACTGAGTTGGAGGAGGACTTTACGGTGGATGTTTACATCGTATAGTGTAGTAATGAATTATGAACCAACTGTATTATTGAAGAGATTACGAAATGTAGTTCCTGTGCAGAGTGCAGAGCTCGCGCGCGCCAACGTTGAAAGAAGAAATCCTCAAAAATCATGCACCTGATCTTTGTATAACGCGTCACACCCCAAGTTCTACCAAAGCCGCTGCATTCAAACTTTCAGTTATGTCTCATGTCAGAAGGGCTCCGAAGGGCCTACCCTGGACTGAACTCGCTGTGGCGGATGACTTCCTCACCAGTAACTTCGTTGACAATGCATACTACTGGATAAAGGCAAGGAAAGTGCATGGAGATCTTCAAGCAGAATTTGAGCTTAATGAAGCATATTCTATCAGGGTCTTGAAAAGATATTTGATTGATTCTGTTCCACCCAAAGCTGAAAAGGCTCTTGAGAATATCATGAACTGTAAAGAGACACGGAAATTTGTTCAGAGGTGGGACGGCAATGAGGAATACCTAGAGAGTTTCAGACTACTTCTTGATCGCTACTTACACATCTACGAACCGAGCTGTGGATTTGAGATCTCTGTTACTGACCGTTATAGAGCCAGAACAAACAAAACCGAAAGTTGTGTTGTCGCTCGAATCACTTTTGAACCCAATGTGCCTATCAAGCATCTAACCGGTTCACTTGCACTCTTAACTGATGACGAGGAGCGCAGGTTGTCATCTGATCTCTCCATTATCACCATTTCGAGTTTAGGAGGCAGTTGTCTAATGCTTGGACCTTGCAGATTTGTCAACCATGATTGTGAACCAAATGCAAGAATCACCAAGACACCGAACGGGACACAGATTGTCGCATCGAAGAGAATCCTACCGAATGAGGAAATCACAGTCAGCTACTCAGACTCATACTTTGGAAACAACAATTCAAACTGTTTATGTGCCTCTTGTGAGAGGAATGCAAAGGGATTCTTCAATCCTGATCGTCCTGTGATACGTCCTGAAGATTGCATAGAGCTCTCTGATGATGATGATGATGATGATGATGATGATGATGATGATGATGAAAATAATGTGATTGAAGATTTCGAGGAAGAATTAAAGGAGGCACATCTTATGGATCTATCATCTGACAGTGATACAGACTCTAATGACTCTGATTCACCAGAACTTATACAGCCTGGAGAAAGAGTGCTAAGGACCTCAAATACCCCCACTCCGGGAACTGGGGACCGCTTAATGAGTGTCATTAAGAACCTTCAAATGAACCTTGTCCCCAAGGAAGTTCTACCAAGCAAATGGTCTACCAAGGTTGTTGGTGGTCGTACACTCAGAAGGAGGGGCAAAAAGCGTTGGGCTGATCCGTCTAGAGTCACAATTCTCAGTCATTACCCCAAGGATACTTCTGTTGACTCCTACAACCTGTCAGATGATGCCCAGCAGAAGAAGTTGGTGAAAAGTCGAGCCAAAATGAGAGCACTTCACAAATTATATATGGGTTCGATGTACAAGAAAGACGACTTTGACAACACTTATGATTGTATGAACTGTGGTGTTTACTTTGAGACTGATGAGAGCCACAATTATCAGGAGTATTGTCATCGCTGCTACAGACACCAAATGCTTTATGGCCTGGCTTGGCCTTGCACAGCCTTGACTGAAGATGCAAATTCTCTTGATCTGGATGACATGATGACCCGTCCTTCTATTGGTGAATTGTTGAAGAAGAAGGGTTTCAACCCTGTTAAAGCAGAAACCACCAGAATTACACGTTCCGAATCTGGAACTCCAAAGAAAGCCAATGGTGGTAGAGAATCTGTTGAAATTGGGAAGCGAAATATTGACGAAGCACTTAGAAAGCGGATTGGTATCGCTGTAAAAAGTGTCTTCGATGATATAACGTCTTCATCAGATAGTGAAGAAGGAGAGCAGATGGGGACAGAAGAGGTGGAAACAGAAAAAGTGGTCACAGATGATAGTGTGGATGAAATATCCGGCAGTGAAGCCAGTGGATCCTTTCCACTTGTTGTTGCTCGTTCAGTATCAAAGATTGTCTCTTCTTCAATGACTCAGTTAACACCGAGGGTTAACGAAGGGCAAAGACCAAAGAGAAGTCGTATTGGCCCAATTATCAGAAGTAATGTCGTCCCTACTGCACCTTCCAAAGGTCCAGATCGTGTTGAGAAGGTTGTACAATGTGGTAAAAGTTCTGTTGCCATGTACAAGACAGAAGATAATATCTTGTCAAATGATCGGAACAAACCAGTCGAATTTTCAGATGAGTCCACAGACGACGAAATCCTCAGTGATAACTCAACTGACTTTGAAGATATGGATACATCAAAATCACAGAGTGTCTTGCAAGATACAGTTGGCGCTACCAGAGCTTCTATTCCCAATGTTATGAAGGCGAAGCCAGGCCTCAACAAGAACCTTCCTACTGATAGCCTGGGCGATAGTGTTGGTGATTCTACACTAGAGATGCAAAACCAAGTGGCTGCTGATGATCACTCCTCTGATGCTGACTATGTTGATGACGACTCTCCAAATGTGCAGCAAACCTTGAAGTCTTCCCCAAAGAGGGGTCCTTCCAGAACGCTGAAACCCCCAACCAGGCTAGTGAGACGTGCTCCATCATTTAAAGGACCGGTTATGTCCGACATACTTCCACCTCGGTTGCCGTCCAAAACATCCATGTCCTCACTCAACCCACCTTCCAAACGCCAAAAGACCGAATCTACATCTACAGAGCCGGTAGAGTCAGCATCCCTGGCTAGTTTGGTTGAGAATAAACAGCTCACTGATGAAAGTTCCAGCAGCACACCAGAAGTTATCAAGGTGGTGCATCCACCAAGTGAGACCTCGAAGACTGATAAGCAGATTCAACGCCCCAGAAAGGTCCTTCTTCCACTTCCCAAGCGGACTAAAACCGCAATTGACTCTACTGAAATGGTGAAGAAATCTAAACACAAGGTTACAGATCTGACAAAGAGTGCGCTTGATGGATTGACGCGGTACGCAGCGGATGTGCATACGACAATCAACACCAAGAAGAAGTCTGCAAACACTGAGATATCATCTGCACCTCCAGCCACCACTGGCACTACATCTTCTATTTCTTCGGGCTCTCAGAAGCCTTCAATGATGGTTGAGAAATATTCAAACCTGCTGAACCAAAATGCACGTCCAACTGAGAAGGTCATTGAGGAGAAGACATCCACTACAACAACATACTCCGAAGATAAAGTGGTCACAAGTCGTGTACATGATGTTACAACTGTGATGGAGACATCTGATTCCGGGAATCAACACCGCATCACCACAACTCTTTCTTCAAAAGTTGAAGTTGATAGCACACTGAAGCCAAAAATGAAACATCCTCGGTCAAAGATGGGCAAGATTACATCGAAGTTACCGAAAGTACCAGATGAAGTGATTGTGTTGGATTCCGATGATGACTCTGAAGTTCCAAAATCCAGATTTCTGCTGCCTGTTATACCTGATTGTAAACCTCGGTTGGCAAGTGGCTCCACTTTAGATGATGCCATCGTTGTTGGTTCTGATGAAGAAACTGAGATAATCATTTTGGATTGAGTTCAAAATAATGATAATGATTTAATGCCTGTATACGTTAATGTGATATTACAATAATGATTCAACATGCATTTGTAGTCTTACATCGCCACTGCCCTTTTTCATACAGTAAGCCATTAAACATCAGTATAAGGAATAGCCGTTGTACCATTTTTGGCTGCTGGTTGAGACGTATAACCAGCGTCTGCAGGATGTTTGTTTTCTAATGGTAACTCTCGTTGTCCGGTCATTTCATGCGAGTTTTCAGGTCTCGAGCATTGCTTCTTGAGATGCTCCTCCAGTAGAATGCAGTTTCTTGAGTTGGCCTTGTATACGACATTTACAAGGTCACCAACAAGAGGAATAAGGCCAACACAAAAGTCAAACATCACGTTTGCCATCATTTGAACCTCAATGTACTGTGGTAATCCACCATCAATCTTTCTGGCTCTCCTAACAAGAAGCAAAGCCAAGTAGACAGCAATTATATCTCCGATCCATGGAATGAAGCCAATGACACCAGCCCAGCCGATTTGGATACCACAACAACATGAAAGTGACAAATCAAGTTGATATGCCCTATTTCTCACACTCTTTAGAATTTTGGCGTCGTTGGCAGAGAGGCCAGGAGGAAGTGGTTTCCTTCTCTTTGCACCTTGTTTGCGGAATCTACCGAGCTCCTCAGGTGGAATCTCAATTGTATGTTAGTTAAGTCATCCGAGAATGATGGTTACACTTTTGAAATACTTACCTCTTCAAAGAATGGATCTTCTTGGGTGCCTCCGACATGTACCTTTCCGAGAGTCTTATTGTTGTTAGTGTTATGCTTTGCATCAGTCGGGCATATAATAAGGGTCCAGATTAAGCCCCGATTAAGCAATGAATCCTAATACATTGTTCACTCACTTTTCCCAGGATCCATTTATAGATCAAACTGGTCATTATAACTGGGTGCTTGCAGCTTAGTTTTAGTAGAAGGTTAGTTACCAGGTGTTGATTGTTTTGATAAAGAGAGGTTGACACAATCTGAAACGAGAGACATGTCTAAGGAGGCAGTGATCCCAGTTCTGATATTTACACGCGGAACATTAGTTAGCGCGCGTAAATCACAGCACTGATTTTTCTTCACTTTTTTTTCGCTCATCAACAGCGGACCTGCCAAAGATCTTAGGCGACCAACTCGATTAAATCTTCCAAATTACTCCAAAAGAGACAATCTTGACAGGATGGCTCCACCAGTGATTCGTCCAGACAACGTTCTGAAGGTAAGTCACCCATTTTTCAGCACTTAAATACGGAATTTTACCGTCAACATGGTGCTCGATCATTAAGCCTCATACTAACGCGTTCTCTCTAGAGAGCCGAGGAGTTGATTGCCGTTGGCAATGAAGACACCGCTCTTCAAGTTATGCACGAGTTCCTTACTTCCAAGAGAACTCGTTCTGTTCCACCAATTTCCCTTGAGCCAATTGCCTTCTTGTTTGTTGAGCTCTGTACTAAGATGCGCAGAGGCTTCACTTTGAAGGATGGTATGCACCAGTTCAAGAAGAACATCCAGATAGCTGATAACGGTCTCACTGTTCTTGAAAGTGTTTCCCGCAGACTTGTTCTCGCTGCTGAGAAGGAGCTTGAGGAGGCTAAGTCTAAGGCTGATGAGGTCAGTTACGAAGACGACTTGGAGACCAGCGAATCCCCAGAGGACATCATGTTGTCTGCTGTCTCCAACGAGCAGTCCAAGGACCGTGCTGACAGAGAACTTGTCACTCCATGGTTGCGTTTCCTTTGGGAGTCCTACCGTTTGGTTTTGGACTTGTTGAGAAACAACGCCCGTGTCGAAGTTTCCTACTCTGAAATCGTTCAGCATGCTTACCAATTCTGTTTGAAGTACAACAGAAAGACTGAGTTCAGAAGATTGTCTGAACTTCTCCGTACTCACATCCAGTCTGCCACTCAGAAGCCAGGTATGCCAAAGCAGCTCAATGCTGTTGACTTGCAGGACCCAGAGACACTTCAGAGATACTTGGAACTCCGTTTCAACCAGCTCAACGTCTCTGTCAAGCTCGAGTTGTGGCAGGAGGCTTTCAGATCTATTGAGGATATCCACACTTTGTTCACCTCTTCCAAGCGTCCTCCAAAGCCACAGATGATGGTTTCCTACTACGAGAACTTGGCCAAGATCTTCCTTGTTGCTGACAACGGTTTGTTCCACGCCGCTGCTTGGTACAGATACTTCAACCTCTACTCTCAGTCTCCAAATGCTACTGAGGAGCAGTTGTCTCGTTACGCCTCTGTGTTCTTGCTTTCTGCCTTGTCCGTCCCACAGGATGCCTTCAGCGCTGATGACAACGAGCAGTACACCCTTCACTCCAACCAGCGTCTCGCTACCTTGTTGAGCTTGCCAAAGATCCCAACCAGACAGACTTTGATTCAGTTCGGTCTTTCTAAGACTGTTTACGACTTTGTTGACCCATCAATCAAGAAGTTGTACGAGTTGTTGGAGGCTGACTTCCACCCATTGTCCATCCGTGATCAGTTGAAGGAAGTCACCGCTGAGATTGAGTCCAGCCCATTGTTTGCCCCATACGTTAAGCCATTGACTAAGGTCATCATCACCCGCTTGTTTGAGCAAGTTTCCCAGGTTTACGAGTCCGTCAAGCTTGACTTCTTGATCCAGTTGGCTACTTTCGAAGGTGCTTTCAAATTGTCCGAGTTGGAGATTGAGTCCTTCTTGTTGAACGCTGGTAGAGATGGTTTGCTCTCTTTCTACATTGACCACGATGCTGCTGTCATCACTTTCCGTTCTGATCCATTCGAGGAGTCCTTCCATGAGTCCACTGGTGCCTCTCTCCAGGCTTCTCCAGCTGAGCTCATCCGTGCCCAGTTGTCCAACTTGGCTAAGACCTTGTACACATCCGTCAAGTACACTGACCCAACTTATGCTGAGAAGCAGAAGGCTCTTCGTGAGCGTTTGATCGCTTCCGCAACTGCTGCTCTCGTCAAGGAGCGTGAGGAGATTGAAAGATCCCGCCAGTTGTTGGAGGAGCGTAAGCAGCAGGCTGAGATTGAGAAGAAGGAGCGTGAGGCTGAGGCCATCAGACTCAGACAGCAGAAACTTGAGGAGGAGAAGGCTGCTGAGATCAAGCGTCGTGAGGAGGAGACCAAGCGTCGTGCTGCTGAGAAGTTGCAGCGTGAGAAGGATGCTCTCCTTGCTGCTGAGAAGAAGAAGATTGTTGAGGAGATCAATGCTAAGGGTATTATCAAATTGGACGCTTCTCAGTTGGAGGACATTGATGCTGATAAGCTTAAGCTCATGCAGCTGGAACAGCTTGAGAAGGACAAGAACGATATGGAGTCCCGTATCAAGAGTTTGTTCAAGAGATTGGACCACACCGAGAGAGCTTACAGAAAGTTCGAGTTGCCATTGCTTGAGAAGGATGCTGCTGTTCAGAAGGACAGAGATTTGAAGATCTATAACGAGGTCAAGTCCCAGAAGGTTGCTGCTGCTAAGAAGGAACACGAGGAGGCACTTGCTCTTCGTAACAGACTCAGAAAGATCGTTCCTGACTACGAGTCCTTCAAGAATGAGATTGATGCTGAGGCTTCTACTAAGCGTGAGGCTCTTATCAAGGAGCAGACCGCTAAGTTGGAGGCTGCTAAGCAGGCGCGTCTTGAACAGATCAGAGAGGAGCGTTACCAGCAGGCTTTGGCTGCTTACGAGGAGGAGAAGAGAAGACAGGCCTTTGAGGAGCAGAGACAGAAGGAGGAAGAGGAGAGACTTGCCAAGGAGGAGGAGAGAAGAGAGAGACTCAGAAAGGAGCGTGAGGAGCGTGAGGCTACCAACAGGCTTGCTGATGAGAGAGCTGCTAAGCAGAGAGAGATCGAGGCTCAGATCGAGGCTAGAATGTCTGCTCAGAGAGGTGCTCCAGCGAGACCAGCTGCTTTCAGACCTTCCCCATCTCCACAGAGAGAAACTTCTAACCCAGCTGCTGATACACCAAAGCCAGGTGCCAAGCTCTCTTACGCTGAGAGAATGAGACTCAAGAGAGAAGGTAAGGCTTAATTCACTGGCATTTAACGATTCCAAAATACACTTTATTATAATTAGAAAGAACCCTGCGTAGTCTGAAACAACAAGTTCTGGACCTCCCAGGGGCAGTGTGCCTGGTTTGTGCAACAGTGCAGATCTGAAAAAAGTAAACACCGCGGTGACGCGACAAATTTCACGAATTGGACACTTCTACATAACCACCCATAACCACGCTCACCTGCGCAAAATATAATACAATGTCCACATTCTTCGACGAGCAAAAGAGATCCTTCACCGAGGTCCCAGTCACAGACGGAAAGATCGCCACCTCCGAGTTCCTTGAGGCTTCTGAGGCTTTGATCAAGCTGTTCGGTATGTCTCGTCCAACCACATCACCTCACATCAGTTCACGCGTACTAACTGCACTATAGATCTCCTTGGCTCTTCTGCCTTCACTGTCGTCCAGAATGACTTGCAGGGTAACGTTGACAAGCTCCGTACTCGTCTCCTTGCCACCCCAGACAAGTCTGCCACACTTCAGGATCTCGTTATCAACGAGAAGGCGGAGAAGGCAACCAAGGCCACTCAGGGTTTGCTCTGGTTGTCCCGTGGTTTGCAGTTCACTGCCCAGGCCATGAGAGAGACTGTTGACAACCCAGACAAGGAGCTCACTAAGACTTTCACCGATGCCTACGGTAAGACATTGTCCAAGTACCACAGTTTCGTCGTGAAGCCAGTGTTCAAGCTTGCTATGAAGGCTTGTCCATACAGAAAGGACTTCTTCGAGAAGCTCGGTGCCGACCAAGAGAAGGTCCTTGCTCAATTGAAGGAGTGGTTGGCTGCTCTTGAGAAGATTGTTGAGATTATCTTCCAGTTCTTCGAGGAGGGCAACTACGGTAAGGGTTTGTAAGATGTTGGAACGTTTAAATAGATATTAATGTGGAGTACAGATTCAATTAAAGTGATATTTTCATCGTAGTATTACAAAAGTGTTAACCGATCTGGATCGTCAACTCATGTTATGAATGGTTCCTGGAGAGGCTGAAATAAGATTTCTCAGCCTTCCCTCACCACCAATAACCACCAGCAATAAGCCCCTAAGGCCACGTCAAAAAAAAATCTGTTAGGATCACTGCCATATGAGCTGATTCTCCAAAAACATGAAATAAAGAGACATCAAGGAGGAATAAAAAGAAACCGAGATCGAATACGGGGAAACAAGTCAATTCAGAACGACATATTATAGAAAGGTAAAAGAGTTAAGATCAAAGAGTAAAGCCTCAGTGGATACAACACAAGAGAAAAAAAAAAGAGCAAATGCGCAAGGAGAAGAGAGGGGGGGATGATTAAAAAGTGGGTGGGTTCATAACACAGCCAACTCAGTGGCCGTCATACTTTTTGTGTTTTTGTTGTTTGCATTTTGTGCGTTATCTTCTAAATCAGACTTAGAAGAGGGCCAAAGCAACACTAGCAAGAACAGCCAAGATGGAACCAGCACCGAAGCCTGTAGCACTAGCGCCACCAGAGGAAGAAGAGGAAGCAGAAGAAGAAGCAGTGGCGGTGGCGGAACCAGACTCAGAACCCTCAGCGGTAGAAGACTCAGAGTCGGAAGCAGAAGAAGACTCGGTGGTAGAAGCACCCTTACAGACGTAAGAGTCACCCTGGATAGCACCACTTTCCTCGAGATCATCGAAGTCAGAACAGTCAAGGTCAGCAGTGGACTCAATGTCGACACCACCAGAAACCTTCTTCAAGGATGGGAGGGAAGCGTTGGTGAAGTTACCAGTGAACTGGATAGCACCACCGACAGACTCAAGAGAGTCGAAACCGCTAATGACATCAAGAGCAGAGTTGTTGGTGATAACGAAACCACCACCAATCTTGGTCAAGTTGGAGAAGTCCATGTCCTCAAGCTCATCGTTAGCGTTGATGGTCAAAGAACCACCGATGGAAGTAAGCTGAGAGACCTCAATAGAGGAGAGAGAGGTGTTAATGAAACCGAAAGAAGCGTTAACGGTCTCAAGGACTGGCAAGGAAAGGGAACCAATGGATCTGAAAGTGATGTTGTTAGCCCACTCCAAGTCGTTGAAGGAAACATCAACGTCGTCAGAGTTGTAAGAAACCTCAAGGGCAACCTTAACGTTCTGCAAAGCAGAGTCGATAGAAGCCAAGTTCTTGTTGTTGTTAACGTTGAAAGTGTCCAAGGAAGTGATGTCGAAACCATCAAGAGTCTCCAAGGAAGTGTCGGAAATGTAAAGGGAGTTGATGGAGGTGACACCAGTGTTCAAGGAGATAGAGGACAAAGCTGGGAGAGTGACGAAGTTGATGGAACCAACGGTGGTCAAGACTGGGAGAGACAAGGAGGAGAGGATGGTCAAGGAGGTCAAGGAGAGCTCGTCGGTGACGGTGGTCAAAGAACCAGCGGAGAAGGAGGCCAAGTCGGTAGCGTTGTCAATGAGCAAAGAACCGTAAATGATCTGAACGTTGTCCAAAGAAGCGGAACCGAGGTCACCGGTGATGTACAAGTCACCCTTGATAGCATCACAAGAGGAGTAGTCATCCAAGTCTGACTGAGCGGTGGCAGTGGCGGTCTTAGACCAGGAACAACCAGAAGCAACGGAGATAGTGGTTGTAGCGGAGGCAGAGGAAGCCTTAGAGGTAGTGACGTCGTCTGTATAACATGTTAGTAACTCGTTCTAGCACAAATTCATGATCCCCGGAGAGACGCCCATGTGTGAAATTTAAAAAAAAAAAAGGCGCGGGCCAAAAATAGAAATCGGCTTTTTGATCTGTGCGGTGAAGATCAGCCAGCAAGCGAAAGGAGGAATATGAAATGGAACGCAAGTGAAGCGAGGAATATGACCATGTGGGTATGTAATTGCACTGATAGGCTGATTGTAGTGCTAAATTCCCGATGGATTGCGTTGATTCTGGATGGGGTGGAATTGGATAGTGTCCGGAGCCCCGTTTTAGCCCTTGAGAAAAAGTGTGGGAGCCTTGCAATAGTGCAACAGGAGGTGTGTTGTATTGATATAATTGGGAACAATTGGGGATAATTAGAAGTGTGCTGACTTTGCTGATGACTGCTTGTGTATATTTCTCGGGTGGGAGCCTCGTTTGAAACATAGCTGTTCCATCCAAGGCGCCCAGGAAATGGCATGTGGTCAGGCAGGCACGCTTTCCCACACCACATCACGGAGTATTCAGGACGAATCGAATGTGAAGAGAAGCATCGTGGCAATGATTTCGGTGCATTGGGCGAGTGTATATCACACTAGGTAGCAGAGTAGTCTGCTGCTCCCAAAAAGTCCCGAGACCAAGGGGGAAATGGACGAGTAAACGGAAAAGGGGGATCAATGAAAGCAAGAGGGAAGTACTTACCAGCAGCGAAGGCGACGGCGGCGAAGAGGCCCAAAGCGAGTGATCTGAACTGCATTATTGTGGCTTTTCAGTGGTGTCGAGGAGGGTGAGTTGGTGAGTGGGAAGTGGAAAGAGGGAAGAATTTAAGAAAAACGTCGAGGCTGTGGCAGTTGGAAGGTGGAGGAAAAAATCAGGGAATCGGCGCAAATGCGATGCGCGCGGCTCGATTGGGAAACTCGCAATGTTGACGAATTCCCACTTTCGGAGGCCACCGCGAAACAGACACCAGCAAGCTCCAGACCTCCAGAGTCCATACAAACGTGGGGCCTCTGTTGCTGTGGACTGTGTGTGTATAGGGTTCCCTCTCCCTTCCATAGTGGTACCACACAGACCTTGGCCAATTCTTGTTTGCTCCCCAAGACCTCCTTCCCCCTGTCTGACATTCCAGGCTCCAGCCTGTGCCGGGACACGTTCCCGCCCATAACCAGGCCAACGTAACCACATTCCCCTACCCTCCTGTCTACCCAAAGCAGAACCTGTCACGCTCGACTCAAGATGTGAGACAATCCAATTTCGTGAGATTCTGGTCTCCCGTAGAAGCCTTGTCGATCGACCACTCAAAGGTCAACAAACATACAAGGGGACCGTGACAACAGCCATAGCAACGAGCGGCGAGGATGTCGGCACCCCCGGGAAGAGTAAGTGGGGTGTGGCTTCCGCATTATGGTTAGACACGCTCCAGGATATATTTTATCATCTATAAAAGACAACTACAAGGGGTCCCCGTCTATGAATACACTAAGGATTCGACTACTAGGAGCCTATTGTTGAAGTGCAGTTGCCGACAGAAAAACTTGTACTGTATACTCATGCCATCCCTTTCTCGGCATTGGTGATGAATTGATATGCATTGGCAAAAACAGTAGTGTCTCCCAAAACCATGTGTCTTCCAATTGTTTACAAGTGCGCTGTTTTGACTGGTTCCTCCGAAGTGCACCCAGTTGTGGCTTTCAAATTAAGGGGGTTGGTATGTACAACTGCATAGAGGCTCGGAACAGACCAGCCGTCCAGTTTTTCCGCTCCTTTGTTTTCAGCTCTAGCTGGTCGATCCTCCACAATTCTTGAAGTTGCATGTTGATCCTACTGACCCTTTCTTGGCTCAATTGCCCTTCAACCGTAGGCGTTCGCCACTCATCGACTTGTTAGACAACGTGCCCAAAACGATCTGGACTCTCTGTCAAAGCCCACTCTTTGGAGGCCTGGCGGCAAAGTTCCTCGGGAAGTAAAACTTTGCCCTGAATTGTGCCAGCATAAACTCAATCTCACATAAAAAGGCAAAACTTTAGGATGCAAAGTCCAAACTCACCACAAGACGCAGGATGGACCCCTAATTCAAGAACAAAGTCGGGAGTGTTCAAAGTGATCCAGATCATTCGGTTTTCGGCACTTTTGCTGATTTTCGCAAATCGGCGCGATGTTGGTGAGACAAACTTTTTGTTTTCGCAGATCGGCGCACTGGTCGTTTTCTTGGCTCCCTTTGTTGCGTCGGACTCTGGACGAATCAGGCTAATTACATGCATGTGGACCCGATGGCAATCTTGATTTCGCTGCTTTTGGCGTAAAACTGGCCAAGTATTTATGGAATTCACGAAAAGACTCAGGGGAGGAGCGGTGACAGAATCGAACGCAGGATCGGTGGAGTATTTGGAGTTTGTTGTTGACTTTTGAGGAGTTGTGACCCGACTGGTGATGAGGTTTGTCAAAGACATGGAATCTTGGCCAGACAAAGAAAATGTGCAAAGTCTCAATCTTCATGAATCATCGTAGACTTCCCCACAACATGAATTGAAGGTGCCAAGAATAGAGATAAAGAGTTGACATGATTAGCCCTTCGTGTACTGCCTTGACAGCCGTCAGAACGGCTTCTCGGTCTTCCCCGTCCATATACACACCTAAGACATGGCGCTGTCCTGAGACTGTCTATAAACATGGCCTCGATTGACATGATGCACTTGTGTAATATACTCTGCAGTGACTCGAGTTGATGGGTGTTAAGCTCATCGTTCAACTGTGGTTCTACAAACTGGAGTGCGGCACTCGGAACTAGTCATGTTGAGATGATCCGAGTCTACTAAGCAAGAGCGCCTATAATAGACAACCATATAAGTATAAAGCCACCCCAGCCCTAAGCATATAATATAGTTGGCCAAGGCGTTTTGTCTATATAGACTTGCTACCCAAGGCGTCCGGACTCCCTACCGCTGATCTCTCTCGTTAAGCGAAGACCGCCGTGGGAGCACCAGGAACAACTGAAAGCTATCGGCATCTGAGGCCGCATAACTCCTCATCTAAGGCCATGGACATAAGCGCTAAAAATGTCCTTAATATCTTGGCTCATTCATATTACCACAAGTTACTAAGCAGTTAGAACGTTCCTTTTTGCCTGGGTAATGGGCCCCCAGTACGCCCACCCGACACACCTGCATCACAAGCAGCTGTTACGCCGGTGTGTTCGGGTATCCCCGCTTGCATGCGAACAATAGACGATGGCCTAACGCTTCAACTCTACTCGGCATCGGTTCAAACTGACCGCTGCCCGACTTGAAACATAGGATGGGTTAAGGTTTGAGTGAATATAGGTACATTACATGGTACATAACTTGTGAGACCCTGTCCGTGCGTGTGGGAGGTGGGAGGGTGGATTTGTCCGGTTCACTTCTTGACCAGTTCGTATATTCAGATCGTGGGATGAGCTGGATGCACAGCCATATCCCAGGAGGGGGAAAAGATGGCGCTCTTACCCGAGATATCCAGGGTCTCCCATACGAAGAGCTAGAATCGCAAAACTAACTAAAAGATCTCGCTTAACACTACCACGTGTGTCCTCCCTTGCTTGTGGAGTGCTTTGGGCTCACTAAACGGCCCCAAACCAGTATCTACTCCAGTATACAGTCCCACGTAACGGTTTTGGCATCTAGCCAGGAAGAGATTCTTTACTGATGTACCTTTGTGCATCTTATGGTAAGAGTCTTCCTGGCCAGCCTCTCCCGTCACCCATTGTAAGCTCACCTGTCGCTATCAATGAGCTCAGGCACGCAATAATCCTATGTAGAGACAACATTTCTTGATCAATACATCCAGTTCTTGACACCGTCATGGATTCAGATATGAAACTTCTAAACATCATGTTTGAATTGGTCTGTCCCCATATCCTCGTTTAGCAATCCAGCTCCACATAAGCGCACCACTCCCATCAACAGACATACTGAGGGCTGAAGTGGCCAACCTACTTCCTGTTCCCCGACACCAATTTGGCAAGGCCCGCAATGATATGCAAGAAACTCCGGCGAAGCGTAACGTTGATCAACTGTCGAACCAGCGGGATTGAGACACCGAACGCCTTTGTCCGTTATAGCTCAACAGGGGGCGGACCGAACGCAAAAAAAATTGCTCTTCAGTCATGTATTACTGGGTTCTAGCGAGACCAGTGATATAATTCTTTAGATATGGACTGGGAGGCTTATGCGCGTAAAAAAGGAAGAAAATGCATTTGGGTCCACCGTCCAAGGCGTGGTGGACACAAATATTATTGTCTAGCCAGTTGGGACAAAATGTACTACACTGTGCGTGGCCATTGATACATTGCGCCGAGGAGAATTGCAGATCTCTACCTATCTACAGGAAAACATGATTGAAACGATATATTGTAGGAGTGACTGTAGAAGGTCATTTCATGCTCTGTTAATAATTTGATTAGCCGAATCTACGAGATCACACTGGTCTCATGAGCTACGTTGCAAAGGTGTTAGATAAGGGTTAGAGGTCATCGCGCCCGGCTAATCACATGCAGATTGTATCTTTCACGATCTCTAGCGCTCATGATTGTAGTCTGATTGGCTCCAAATTAAGCATAATGATAAACCTGATGGTGGAGATCCCTCTGGTATGGTTATTTTGTGCAAATTAGGCCGGAATTAAACGCCAAAATTTAGTAATTTTTCAAAAAGGGCATCTCCTACTCTCAAGATGAGAAGTTCATTTCTTCTTGAATCATCAGGAAAAACTTCAGAAGCCGAATTAGGCCACGCGATATATATAGCGGTAATACTAGAGTCTTGAATAGTAGTATTGCTTCTTAAAATTATCAAATTTAGAGCGCAATTCCTCATTATTGTGTAAACTTGAAGGCAGGAGCCACTCGGGACATCTAAAAACCCGGACACCACACATGTCTAATTCTTAAAATCCCATATAACTTTGTTAATACAGCCCTGATAAGAAAGAAAAGCTCAAAACTACTATTAATCTTACCAATGCATATCCTTATCTTGATAGATAGCAAATAGAGTGACCAGATAACGAAGAATTACACCCACCAATACGCCTTAGAGTGTCACACCGACTCGCGAGCTCGATCTAGACTCTAGAACCCATGCATGGCGCTGTCCTAATTGGGACGGGCGTGAAGGGCCAGGGGAACCCGTAGTCCAAAATGTTGTGACAGGTTTACAGTGGGAGGCCATTTGGACAATGGTAGTGACCTCAGTTTGAGGTGTCCGTCATTCATAGTGGTCATTAGTGTGATCTATCCATCAAGAAGTTATCTTTAGGTCGTTAGCACCGCCGAAATAGACCATGTAGTAAAAGATCTGGTCAGACCCCTTTGCAGACCACAGATGTTAGCGTCGAAGAAGAATTTTTTTTCTAACATCAAGAGCAGAAGTTGGCGGGCGAAGGCGTGACTGGATGTGATCTCGCGTTTTGCTCGTAAGCTCTCCTTAGGACCGGCCAAGCTTTGGGGGAAGGACACGGGTACCTTATTGTCCCGGGAGATGGGCCCTTTCCTTTGAGCATAGAGAGCAACACCAGCTAGCAATTGCTCATTCCGGACTATTGTTGAAAAGAGCCAGGAGCCAGGCCTACATTGCGTTTTCCTCATCAAGACTAGCCGCGTTCTTCGCCGTCAACACACAAACCCAGTCAGTTTTTTTACGATCAACGCGCCCAAAGGATTCGCATTGGAGCGCTCCTGTTTTAGTCGACTCGCATGTCCGGACATACCCCCCTAACTCTTGCTACTATGTGCTTAAGCAAATAGGATGTAACGGTCGTGATCTACAACATGCGCCTCTCTTGGGTGGATTGGGAAAACTTTTTTCTCTTGGTTCGATGATCTGAGATTAATCCTGGGCTTTAATTGCAAAGTGACTCGGCGGGACACTGCGGAATTGCACCGATTGTTCGGCCGAGTACATGTCCAAAGCAGAGCCTTTAGCTCGTTTCTTTGGTCCACACTATGTACGCTCGAGACATGGACAGAAAAAGGTCGAGACCTGGGCAATGGAAAGGAGCAGAGATCCTCGAACGTCTCGCAAAAGGTACTTATTGAGAGCTAAAGGGAAGCCCATCAGAGACCCAATTACCCCTGGAAGACATCTCCTAACCCTCAAGACAACGCATAGCTATAGAGCCCAAAGCTCAACAAATGTCCGAGAGTATAGAAAGACCATCTAGCCACAAAGATTTGACAGGTTTAGACGCACAGTGCCAACTGGATATGGCCCTTTGACCATAATTTTTCCCACACCCAAAGCGTAGTTTGGTGCCCTAGCTGCAAACCTTTTCTTTTTGATGAATGCAAGCTCGAGGTACCTCAAGTCGATCCTTAACAATTGTTTAATAAACGCACCCTGAAACGTCTTCCCGTTCCAAGATTTACTAATGACTTACTGGGTACCACGATTCGTACCCAAGTAAGCACGTCCCAAAACGTATCCATTCGTACTAAACGCCTTTTGCTTAGCTCTCAGTGGTTGAGCGCTCTCGAGCTAGCCCATGCAAGGGCTGGCGCAAGTTTGGGGATGTGGGATGGAACGAGCATGAGAAAAGCTCCGTGTATTTCCACGCTGTAAGGAACGTTGATTGGTCAGATATACTACGAAGACATTATCCATGTTAGTAATGTTTACATGTGAAAAAATTTTCATCTAGAAGAGGTGTAGAGATGCATTAAAAAAGGTGTAAAATTAGAGGTTAAAGGAGAGAAAAGTTTTTGTGAAAAGCTTTGACATCTCGGAAGAACTTTTCCTGCAGGATCCCGCAGAATTGCAGACGCACCACGTGGATCTTTGGACAAAGGATATGCGGAATGATGCACCTCGGAACAACTCCACGACGCAGAAAACGCACCTCCAGAAGTTGCCCATTTTGACACATAGCTCTTCCTGATGGGTGCACGTAGTCTGGTGACAGTTAGGTGTGTGTGTCTGGGTGTGTCGTGGGGGCACAGCATCTGGTCCCTGAGATGCAGCATTGATTACAACAGCTCATGAATAGCCCAGACTATCCACAGCATATTTCATGGCAAGTGATGGCAAAACACATCACATGATTTTGTCTAACACCCGGATTGCTCTCCGAGCACCCTGCCATCCCGCGCTTGCTATATATAATATCAAAATCCTACCCCCGGAGTTGCTTGGCCAGCTACTACACGCCACTCCCCCAGACGCCATTCAAATCACACAGATTCAAGTGAAACTCGATAAAAAAAAACACATCATTAATCTTGCAGACTGAGCTAGAACATGTCCTTTATTCCAATCATTTGCGGCCAGAAGGACTTTGACTCTGACATTGCTGGCTACCCAACAAACCTGGTGTGTCCAAATTGCCACAACAACTCCGTGAGACCAGTCAAGCGCAAAGAATTCTTCACCATCTGGTTCATTCCAATCATCCCTCTATATTGGGGTAAGCAGCTCAAATGTACAATTTGTACGTGGAGACAGGATGTGAGTCAAGAGGACCTGGAGAAGTACAACATCCAAGGAGGAGGGCCGAAGAATTAAACACATGTGATCTTCTAACACGTACTGTAGACTCTCAATTGCCGAGAGGCGGGGGAAGGCCAAGCTTACGAAGCCAAGGGTTTTCAGTTTAAATGGGCTGACCTAAAACTATATCATTGCTAGCTAAAATAGGCTTTGTTTTGACGCATGAGATGCCGATGAGTAGAAGTGTCCCTGAGAATTGCTAGATTCACAATGATGATAACTTTCACATGCAGTTTAAAGGATGTTGACACTGAGCTAAATGTATATGATGATCAATTGATACGAGCTATTGTATTCACATGTAAATGCCACTCAATACCCGTACGTGACCCTCACCTGTGCCAGGCTAGATCCGCGATGATGCTATTACAGTTCAAACCTATTGGACATGACTCTTGCTCATGAACGCAATGTTGTGATAGGCTATGACTTTAATGACTACCGATGGTAATCATTTTTTTGCCAACATGAATTATTCCCGCACGGATAAGGTGAAATGTCCAAAAAACCTGCACACGAGCGGGCCCAGGCCAAGACCTGGATCCCGCAGAGTCATACACTGCCGCATGTTTGACAGCTTGGGAGTCTCCCAAATGAGATAGATACTTCGTATAACGTTGAGGCTTTTTACAAATCGGCTGGACCGATCTGGGGTTACCAATAAACGCTACTCGGCTATAAGCTGTCTCACTGTTGCGATTATCAGCGCCCGAGACAGGTAGACGTCAAAAATGCTTGGAAGATGGGGGTCTCGCATCTCTACCCCACGTGGTTGATCTTTGTCCATCACAATGCTAAGACTATAGCCAAAGCTTACATGTTTCCAATCTTCGAGAATCTAAATTAAGGCTTCTAAAATAGCTCGATATCCTGCATCATCGATGATGCCCTGGTTGCAGAAAACCCTCTTCCCACAACGGGAATAGTCACCTCTGCATGCCGATGTTTTGAATCCCGCAAACAAATGACAATGAGCCAGTGCCCCGGCTTCCAATGAAATGTCCGATGCAGCAAATACTACAGAGCCTCGGTTATGTTTGCTAATAATGACAGCTTGTAGTCGGTTCAGAATGTATACGGTGCCGTGACAACTGACGACGGGGACTGAAAAGTCTAGGCAGGCGACGTGCCATCGGCTGGCGTATGTGGGGAGCATATGCGATAATGGTGAGGTGCCATTATAATGTTTAGCTCGCCCGGCTGCTAAACCTGTGTTGTATGGGATTAAATATCCATGGAGTACATCCGGTTACTGGCCTTGACGTAATAGTTGTTCCATTTATTGTTAAGATGATCCGAAGTAGGGGTGTTGCATCGGCTATGTGTCACGTTAGTAGGTGAAATCACCATAGTAGCGGCCTATACGGTGACCCATAACTGGTTGCGGTTCCTGGGCAAAGTCCGATGACATCTTAAACCGGTGAACCAACAGTGGAGCCACTTTGAATGAAGGTGGAGGATACCTGAAATAGTACAGACGTACGGAGGCATAAGACGGGGGTGGCTGTGAGTGGTAACGGTCAACAAAGGGCGCAGGACCCTCAAAACAAGTGACCCGGTCGCATGATTAGCTACAAGCTGACGTAGTCCAAGAACTTACGAAGCTCCAAAAAATTTCCCAGGGAAAGTCGGTCAAAGGCGGGTCCCCCGTGACCCTGCGGTGTTCGGCGAGGCATAGGCGCACAAAGGACATATGTCTACGCATGGGCCTGGTTCGCCGGAGTCTCGCCGGTTTCGGCGAAGAATGATCAAGAAGGGATTAGGCGAATGACTCTTTTCAAGCGAAGATCACTAGGTGATAGAGTATGGGCAGAGGATCGACCAGGCAGAAGTTACCACGAGTTGAAACAGTGGGCCATGGCACGGGCAGCGATGCCCAGCGAGGAGTCAACAGTAGGGACAGAAGGGAAGAAAAAGTCTTTTTGCCTAGCTACAGACAGAACTTCACCTGCATGTATCTGCAGCCAGCGGGACGAAAAAGCAATTTGTGGGAGATTTGGCTTGCCAACTTCCGGGTCCAGCGCAACTTTGTGGCGAGACAAAAAAATTTACATGCGCGATGATGCAGCTTTAACTTTTGTCTCGCTCGGCGCCCTACAGAGGCTTTAAACTCTCATGCGTATCGTGATTACTGTGCACAGTGCAGTGGGTGATAGGTACTTGACACTTTGGTCACTGGTACAAAATTTTCCTGTTTATATATAACGACGATCCCCTACCTGGCCCCCTGACAGTGCCCAATGCCTACGCTCTCCATCAACACTTACAAACACAAGTAAACACTTGATACGTCGGTACTCCACATCTTCGTATCCATCTCCCACTATCTACGCTTACTCGCCCATCCCCCCCAACGATCGCACTCCCAATCGCCCACATATCAACGACGATAAACATCAGCCCGAAAGTCTTATACCATGGATCAGGGATTCAATTCACATTATGAAGACATGTTCTATCAGGACAGCAGTGCTTCACAAGGTCTCGACCATTACTGGTCTGTTGCCGGCTTTGATGACCACCTGAAGACCACCAAGCCAGCCCATGAGGAGGAATTGGACATGGAGAACTTGCAGAGCATGTTCCTCACACCGGCATCCACATCGAATAGCTTCTTCTCCTTCAACGAGGGCCTTCCAGCCAACATCCCACTGCAACAATTTGCCAGCCAGTACTTCGAGGAGGCTCTCACGAATAACACTTCTGCCCCATCCCTCTCCAACAGCCTCAACTCTACACCATTGAGTGATACAGGATCAATAAAGAACTCTATTGTTGGCCTTGATCAGGAGAACACCAATGCTGTGTTATTCCCAGGCGTTCTTGCCGCCAACCCAGACACTATCAGTTTCAACAACACACAATCCGCTATGCAGGCCACGCCAGCGGCCCGTTCATTTGAGTATACATCACAGCCAGTATTTGCACAGAATGTTTCTGTCAACTCATCCCCATACGAGGATGACTACATTTCCCCAGGTGTTTCATCTCCAGAGGCGCTTGTGTTATCAGGAGTGAAATCCGCAAGTGCATTCAAGTCCAAGTCCAAGTCCATATCTGAAGCTTCGACGAGGTCCGGTTCTATTTCATCTTCAGGCAAGAGCAGAAATTCCCTTGATTCGAGATTGTCCTTGCAGAGACTTGGAGAGGTTTTACAAACTAGAAGTTTGGAGGATACCATGAAGATTGAGAAGTTTGTTTTGAACATTTTTGAGAAGGAACTTGGTTTCCCATTGGGACAAAAGACCTGGATCCGTGATACTACAGAGGAGTACAGAAAGAGAATGCTTGATGAGCTTTATGACCGTGTGAACAAGGTGTATCCACGTATGACTAAGGCCCTGCTTGAAACTGTCATCAGAAGAGCTACTTACTCTATGATGCAAGGAAGATTGAGAAAAGAGAGAAGAGCTGCTTCAAAGGCCAGAGCTGGTCGCAGATGATTCTAAAGCATTCTTGGGATGAAAGAGAAGTGATGGTATATCTCTTTTGTGTCCCCTGTACTGTATGACAATTGTATGACGGAGTCTTGTGGGTTTTCTAATTTTTAGCTGGTACATTTTTTACTGTTGGTTTTATTGGTTTTATTTTATCGTTACTATTTGTTTGTTTCAGACAGTATTTTTCTCTTTGGTTAATCAACTCTGGTGAGTTTCATTCTATTCTTAAACGCATGTACTATTATAAGAGTGAAGACGTCTGAGACAGCTTAATCTTGACGTTTTCTGAGCTTAGAATTTCTCATCCACGCGTAAAAAAAAAGCAGAGTCACGATCAGTCACGTGGGTTGAATCGTGGGTTTATTATTAATTGTGATGATACACCGTAGTGCTACAACGCTGTAACTTATGCCCACCGGATGGAATCACCAATGTTTGTTCCCGTGTGATATGGATGGCCAGTCCAGCCTCTACACCCGAGATCCGAGATAAGGTTCGGATCAGGCGTCCGTTCGAGAAGCTTCTAAGGAGACAGTCTAGTTCTACGCCCTTATAACAGAGTTCCCCTTAGTCTTAGACAGTTGTACATAGACACTACCGAACATAGCATCTGATCCTAGACAGCGGCCAATAATATTATCCAGTTTCCAGCGAGTCTCTATAGCTGGCCTTCGAGGTGTAAGATTCGAGCACGTCAAGAAGCTGACTAGTGCCTGCCGGCCTATAGTGCATGGACGACACGGGCCCTTTTACACGAGATCAGCCTGGACCGCAGTGGTTCTGCCGTTCTGCCCCAGGCAACTTCCTACACTTAACAATGCCTTTGAGTGCGCCAACTTGGGTGATCGATTCTGTCCTGATAAACATATAGGGATACAGCTACAGTTCCACAGGCCCCCTCCAATCAACGAAGGGGGGGGGCATATCAGTGTAGTGCTTCCCCGCTGATACCCTTATCTTGCACCTTGTCCTGAGAGATAGAGAGATAATGGACTCGGCTATGATAAGATTCTGATCGGTGTAGGGGTGTTTCTGAGGACATGACGTCAGAGCACGTCATCAAGTACCGGGGGCAAAATGCACGTGACCGCACCGGAGATGGCACCCTCGGAAGTTTGTCATGCGGTGATCTGGGGAAGTTTGCTTCGCGGGCCTCCGGGCAAGGCTCCATCGCGTTGCAAAATACTTTGGTGTGGTCCCACCATCATCACGTAAAACACCCGCGTGGAAACGAGGAAAAAGAGGACTGAGTCAACGATGGGGAACAATACATCGTCGATTCCTAAAAGACGCACCTCCGTTGGGTCTGGATATCGTACGTGATTTTGAAAACCGGAAGGCCGCCCAGATCGATGGGAATGGGTTCTCCAGGTTTTTCCCTCGTGGTGGGCCCCGCCCCCTTTTTTTAAAGGGCCTTTAAAGAGGGTCCATCTGCAATGCCGGCGGCTAAATGACAAACAAACAGAACGAATGTACTAACATCATCCCACAGACAAGCCAAGTACAGTCCATAAGGAGTACTCCACAAGCTCAGCTAGTGGAATTGGGCCTGTAAAGCTGAAGAGTGGACCTGTCGTCAATGGCGAACACGCAAACGTTTATGGAGACCGTCATGGCAAGACAACCAGAGATGCCGGATCTAATGGGAAACAGGATACACTGGAACCTAAGCCAAAAGTCACAACACCAAGCATCGTCCTTGACGATCTCGTTGATGCTGACTACTTTAGTAAGCAACCGGAGGCGTTGGAAGTCAATACGTCAGCTGGGTATGGCGAATTTGATGATGGATATGGCATTGATGAGGATTTAGTATCGCCTGTTGATGATGAGACACATATGAGAAGGGTGAAACTAAAGTTTACACAGGATGGATTGAAAGTTCAAGACTACGTTTACGTTGTTGGATCGTTTGATCATTGGTCGAAGAAGACAATGCTAGAGCCAGATTATGACGATTCAGGATCCTTGTTCTTTAAGGCTGTGTTAACCCTTCCTGTCGGAATTTATCGTGTGAGATTCCTGGTTAATGGATACGTCAAACACACTCCAACTCTTCCAACAGCCACTGACAGATCGGGAAACATTATGAATTGGTTCGAAGTCAGTGAAGACGATTCACCAACTGATATCTTGGAGGCGGGTGAGCTTGAACGCCATAAGATCATTCCAAACCTTAGGAAATCCACACCATCATTGATTCCTAGAGAATCTGAACATCATCTCAGAAGTAATGACGTTTCCAGAAGCAGTACTCCTGTACCTGCGCCACCGAAACTGGAGTACGATCAAGAGATCCCAAAGATTTTCCAAGCGCCGGAAAACCCAGATGAAATCCTTCCAGCTATGGACGAAGAGTTTATTCACAAACACCCAATACCTGAGCTTCCAGTATATTTAAACAACAACTACCTCAACAAGCATTTCACAACACATCACAACATGAACTCCGATACAGCAAACTTGGCCACGACAAACTTGATGCAGGGCCTCAATTCGCACATCATCCCACATGTCAACTTGAAGCATTTACTCACGTCTAATATCAAGAATGGGATCCTTGGAGTGGCATGCACCACGAGATACAGTGGTAAGTTTGTGACGCAGATCATGTATTCTCCAGCCTCAGACGAGTTGGAGTGAAAGGACCAAACGTCCAATTGATGACTATGAATTTGATGGATGCTTCTCATGAACATGTTCATCCATGATTGAGACATGATAAAGCTATATATATATATATATATTCGCTATTTTATTAACTTATTGCACTGGTTAATCTAATTTTCTGTTTGTTTTGTTCACTATGATCCGGCATAATCCCGAGGGGTCTTGCGCGCGTAGAGCCCGTGGTGCATGTATACAAAACGTGGAGTGCGTTCTACGAGTCCACAGATGATTCAGAGTGATCATCACCCCACGGGAGGGTCAATACATGGCGAGCGAGTACACCATTTTCTCCTTTGAGGTAATTGCTCGTCATTGCTGCGTTTAAGTGTGAGGGACTTACAAAGGCCGCAACTTGCTCCTCATCGACCCCTCAGTTTGACGGCCCGTTAAAGACTTCCTAAAAGGGCCCACCACTTAGCTTGAGTCATTTGAGGGGCGTTCTTCAGCTTTTTTGTTGTGTGACGTTCGGTGGTGAAATAGGAGAGAGAAGTTGGTCCTTTTTGGGGCTCTGGGAACGTGTCAGCGTGTGGGTCGTCGGTATCCGCACATGGAGGTGAAATGATAACTATCGGCTTCTCTCTCTCTATGCCGCTAACACTACACAACAAGGACGGCCAAACACAGCAACTTTCTCACTCTCTGGCGGTCTGACGGTCCGACCCCTATCTGGACCTCTTGCTATCGACGGAATAGAGTCCCAAAGCGATCGTCCGACTGTGTGTAGTGATGCGTTGCGCCTACGTGTAAGGCTGAAATTCTCTCGGAACTTGTTCTCCAGGCAGAAGCCCTTAACACCTTAACAGCCCACGCTGAACGGCGCTACACAGGAACCGGTTCGCGCACGCACAGAGAATTGGTCCACACACACACACAGGCTTCTCTAGATGTTGATGAAAAATGCCTCAGCACGCTCTGTATAAAAGTAAACATGCTCCCGCCCCCCTTTCTTCCTTTAGGGGGAGACTCATCTCACACAGAATCTTCACCGTACACATACACAAGATGGCCACCTTTGTGTATACAAACCTCGACCCAGCAACCGAGGAGAGCTACAGTGAGCTGTGGAGCTGGTATCTTCAGTCCCTCGAAGCAGGCGCCTTTGAGAACATCGTTCAAGATACACGGCGCCGCAGACAACTTGACCAGTTTGTATCTCAATACGCAACGAGATTCGATTCAAATATCCTCGTGCTGATCTTGCCCACCGATGACATCAGCAAGTCGCCAAGTCTTCTGACATCACTGCTTTCACGATACTACGGGCTCACTGAAGACCAGACCACACAGAGAACAGTCGCCATTACACCCATCGGGTCCATCCATAGCACACAGACATCCGTGATAATGGTACGAGAGCATCATCAGCATAAAAGCGAGTCGCCGAAGTCCCTGCCTCAGAGTTTGGATATGGAGAGCGTTTTCAGCGATGAGGTGGGATACGTTCCCTCTCTTGAGCTGAGCCAAGACCCGACGCGCACGACGAGCATGAGTTTAGATGATGAAGACAGTATCGATTCTTGTTCGTTGCATTCTACACTCTCAGGGGTTTCACTTACAAGAGTTTCCACAGTACAAAATGACTCCGATCCACAATCACCAACAGAGCCTATCGTTCGTGTGTCAACTGCTCAGTTTAGTTGTAAAGAAGGCTCAGTGGAGACCCAGAGTCAAGTGTCAAGGGAAACAAGTGGGTATTCATTACAACCATTCCCAACTATGGTGAGCACCGAGTCCACACTTAACCATCGTCTTGTTCTCAGATCGATGCTTCTAAGGAACTTGTCTACGAACGAAACCAAGACTGCCATTCGTCAGATTGAACAGAACAGAATGGGTGATGACTGGATGCTTTATGACGATATGTTTTCAATGAGTAACCTCCAATTATTATCACTGGATGAAGTCGCTGAGAGTGGTGCTATGTGTTGCAAGTTCCTGTTCTATGCGCTTATCGCAGACACACCAGCACCGGATAACGATACCGATGATGAGGAGTTGACAGAACATGATCTTACCGTTGTTGAATTCGATGGAGGATTACAGAACTCTACGTATCCGATAAGATTCGTCCAGAGTAATACCACTCAAGCTACGACTCCGATCCAATTGTCCAAGACGAATACATTACGTACGAATCATGAATCCATCAGATCGGAAATGCTGATGCATAGACCTGATGCCACTTATTCTGCTATCCAGAAGTCCAAATCGACACCAACTGCAAGCTCGATAAAGAAGGCAAAGAGAAAGAGAGTGAGACACGTGCATAATGATAAGTGTATCGTAATGTGATGCCTTTATGAATACCTCAGGGACCTTGGGTGTTTTTTTTTTGTATGAATTTCTTTTGTTTTGGGATGCTAGAGTCATGGAGGCCGGAAAGGCCAGGACTCATTACTATAAATGATAAATGATGAATAAATCACTACATGTCTATATGATATCTTTTGTAGTTTTAGGACTTGGTGGCTAAAGTTCTTCAGAGGTATGCTGTTGATGGATCACCCCGCGACGATGATCCTGAGGGAGTAGATTGTACTATCAAAGTATTACTAAAGGTGCAGATTAAACAAACTATGTAAAGGATTGTAGATGTGATGTAGTACAGCGACAAAACCATATGCAACGAGAATAAAAAGAAAAAATAAGACAAATAGCAAACACACACATCAGTCAACCTTGATGACACCAGTCTCCTTAGTTTCATGAGCGCCAGAAGCATCAGAGCTCGACTCAGCATCAAATGAAATAGTATCATCACCAAGCTGAGAGGTGTCGAATCCAATAGACTCCAAGTACTCCAAGAATCTCTCGTCCTCGGCCTGCATGGCGTTCTGGTCGACTGGTGGGAGGAAGAACAAGGCCAAGAAGGCAGCAAAGAGACCCAAAGAGGAGGCCAACCACCAAGCGGACTTAATACCGTGCTTGTTAACCAATGGAGTGAAGACATAGGTACCAGTGAAGGCACCGACTTTACCAATGGCAGCAGCAAGACCGTAGTATTGACCTCTAATGGCGGTACAGGAAGTTTTGGATGCGAGCAAACCAATGTTATCACCAGGACCGAACTCACCAAGAGTCATGAAAATACCGTAAAGAACAACGAAACCAGCAGTGTTGTGCTTAATGGTCTCGAAAGAACCAGCCATGGCGTATCCAAAGATGGATTGAGCAGTGACACCCACAACAAGAGTCAATCTTGGACCGATGTAGTCAGAGGCAATGGCACCGAGGAAGGCACCTGGCATGTAGAACAAGTTGACGACAACGTTCCAACCAAAAGTCGAGTAAAGGTTGCTGTCATCCTGAACGTTTGCAAGAACGTATGAAGAAAAAAGACCAAATGCATAGGCGGAGTAATCGTAGATGAACCAAATGATAGCAACGATGAGAAGTCTAAACCAGTAGAACTTAATCACAGCCCAGTATGGAACGCTCACTTTCTTGAATCTAGTCTTTTGGAAAGTCTCACCCTCCTTGTAGTACAATCTAAGGATGAAAAGAGAGATTGGTGGAATGGCACCAAGACCCAAAGTAACTCTCCAGACTGGTGTCAAGTGGTCTGGGGTACAGATCCAGAGCATAACCATTGGGACGAATGCAGAAACGACAAAACCGAAATCAATCATAAAGTTGGTAAACCAACAGAACCATCTGTTTCTCTTACCAGGTGGCAAGAGGGCAGAAGCCTCGGAACAAGCGGTGGAACCGGATGGGTATTCAGAACCGATACCAATACCAAGGAAGAATCTGTAAACGGTCAATGCAGTAAGCATGCCGTGAATATCGTCCTTGTTCTTACCCCAGACACCGGCTGTGAGGATAGCCATGACGATAAGGATGATAGTACCCCACAGCATAGCGGTTCTTCTGGAGTGGTAATCAGAGACGTAACCAAAGATAAGCATACCGACAACTGTACCAGCAAAGGCGATGGATGAAACGTTACTGATAGCAGATGACTCAGCATACTCTGTTGGGTATAGTGTGGAGAGACAAGTGGAGACCGTACCGATAGAGTTATTCACGTAACCATCGGAGAAGAGACCTGAACCTGTGGTAATGATAGGCAGGTACTTCTTAAATTTTCCAGCCTTGTTTGCTTGAGCAATACGGGCATCGTACTCGTCCTGAGATTCGAGCTGCAGACGATCTTCTTTTCTCAAGGTGAGTTCCTTCTTCGCACGCGGGAACCAACCTGTGAAGAACTCTGAGACAGAGTGTGGGAGATCTCTCGTGGCTGCGCCCATGTTTTGACTGTTTTAAAAGCGTTGTGGAGATGCCAGGCACCGGGAGCTGCTCGTGATCCACTTGGGGGGATAACTCCGGGTATTTATATACAGTTGTGAGGGGACGATCAGAGCTGCACGGCTTCAAAATGGCAATGCGGTAGGGGCACACACAGGTCCACCGGGTTCCATCAACAGCCAAAGCACGTGGGACGATTGATCGGCAACGAAACAATGGAGTGCTCCCCGTGGGCTTTCGCTATAATCTATTACGAGTGGCAGTGCGTTAGGCTCTGGTGCCCGTGCCGTGGTTGGTGGGCGCCCGGAAAGAGGTCCCGTATTGTTGGCAGGTGGGCTCATCGTGGAAGCGCTAGAAGCTTCCACCGCCCACGTTGTCACATGCCAGAGCTCAAGCGGCCGCCCACCCGCCGGACAGAACAATGAAACGCTTCATATTTTCTACGTTTACCGGGTTTAAGCCCTTACACAACCCGCAAGGTTCGTTATAACCTCTACTTACTATTACACTTAGCCTTCACGAGCTTTCATTCACATTGTTGGATTTGCGGTTGCTCCGCGTCGCAACCCAAAGCGCAGAGATAAGGTGCTGGCAAACTCCGGAAGATATAGAGGTTACCGTTATGCCCAGAGTTAACAGTCGTGTGTCGTGTGACGGAAAATGCAACTGAAAATGCCACCATATCACACACACATCTACAACAAACTAAACCCCCGTGACTAGTTGTGGAGACAGGTTCTATTATTCTTGACACTTTGAGGGATGTTCCGTCTGCTTGGCGACCCCGCGTGCATGGGGTCTCTGTGAGCTCTTTCTCTCTCATCAACGGGTTCCCCCCTATTACTTTACATCAATTCCATCTGTGCCGCATCTCATTCCTTTTTTTTCTTACAATGTCGGCCCCGTTGTGAAGACTGCACCAACGGAAAAGCTCCGTCGGTAATGTCAGGGGGACGGATAAACCTGCAATCTTAGCCTCACGTAGCCGTTATCTCTTGAAGCCTTCTATCGATGGCTGAACGGCCCCTGATTCCTAATCGGCTTACCCCGGACTCTGGGCAGATATATGAGTAGAGCTAAAACTCATTGGAGTCATAACTTGATCTGGGGATAATTCCAGTGGAAAGTTTGCAACTGAATTTTGGCTTCCCACACCTTCAAGTGGCACGCCTTCTGGGCCTTGAGGAAGTGCCTCGGCTGAGATCGCGATTGGTTTGTGCCTATAGTGGGGCACTGGGGGCATTTGGTGTGCTTTGGGGGTATTTTAAGCTTACGAGATTGCTCTTATCCCCAGATAACCCCATAAATGATGACCAATGACCAATCAGAGAATAATATAAAATCTTGTCCGCATGAAGAGGCCGATCGCACCGATAAACTCGTAAGTCGGAACCTGGGGGAGAGCTTTCCCCTCTGTTTATTGACCGCAGATCGCGAACTTGTTCAATGCCGATCGTCAAAGCTTTTTTTTTTTTGTCTGCCCTCTTTCCTTCGTTAGCCGCTGAGAGCCGCCCATTGCCACTTCCCTCAGCACCGACAAACCACCATCAAAATAAAGGTGAACATGACCCCCGAGGATCAGAATGACGACGAGAAGCCCTTCCGCCGCAACTACAAGGCCTGTCTGAATTGTCGTACGCGTAAGGTGCGTTGTGACCTCGGCCCACTCGACGCTCCGCACGACCCGCCTTGTGCAAGATGCAAAAGAGAAAGAAAAGAGTGTGTCTTTGCTGAGAGTCGTCGTGGCGGTGCTCCTCCTTCTAAGCGTCGTAAGAATGATACTTCACGAGAATCCTCAGAGGCACCTTCTCTTGGGTTCAGAGACGTCTTCGTCCCAGGAAGTAACAACACAGCCTCTTCACAAGGGTCGACACCCGCTATTCTACCCCTCCCATTTGCATCCAGGGCAGTGTCAACAGCACCTGATCGGCATACTCTACCAAGCATACAACTCCCACAAACATCTGCACCACACTTCCCTCCTCTGCATGAGCATCACTCGCCTTTACCCCCGCTGGCAAACAGTCTTAACAGGTTCCACGAACGTGCAAATTCAAATGTTACACAATCGAGCGATGAAGCATCATCGGTGCCACCGCCTCGTTCTGAATTGACTACAATGCAAGGTGCATTAGTATTCTTAGCTCGTGCTGCTGGAACCATTGCTCGTGCAGATGATCGTGATAACATCAACGCTAGAGAAATGCATGAACAGTTTGAAAACAGTGAAGTTAATCCAAAAGTTGAAGCTTCTGGACCTGATGCATTCGCACCATTGTTAAGACCTGAAGGTACAAATACGACATTGACAATGCCACCTGTTGACAAAGCTTCGAATGTCCGTCCAAATCCTTCCAAGACTCTGAGTGATATTGATTATATCGGAGAGGGAAAGATGCTTTCAGAAGCCGAAGCAGAGCATTTGATCCGTTTGTTTTTCTTAACTATGCATCCTTTCTTTCCTCATATCCCAGAACAACTTCATTCTCCACAAGTTCTGGCGGGGTATCCAATCTTGTTATGTGCAATTCTGACCATTGCATCCCGTTACCATCCTTTTGAGACTGGGGAGAAACAACAACCAATCAACAAAAACTCAAGAAACATTCAATTGCATGAACGTCTTTGGATTTATTGTCAAAGACTCATTTCTCAAACTGTCTGGGCTGAAGCTTCAACTCGTTCCGTTGGTACCGTGTTGGCATTCCTCCTCTTTACTGAATGGAACCCAAGAGCCATTCATTGGAGATGGTCAGATTATGCAAATATGCCAGGAAAAGAAGGGTCTCCTGAAGAAGAAAGTTCATCTACGGGTGGTGACGATAATGATGAAGGATTGGCTGGACTTAGTGCTATGAGAAGATCCGATCGTATGGCTTGGATGCTTGTTGGTACTAGTGTCAGATTGGCACAGGATATGGGATTCATTAATGGATCCAGTAAGATTTTTGTTGCTACACATTTGGCTGAGACTAATACTGCAATGAATCTGGGACAGAGAAGTATGCTTGCACAGAGTTTGAGTGAGGTGGATTTGGATAACGAGGATGAAGGTGAGGCTGTTGATAACAGAAAACAGTATTTGCATGATGAGTTCATCCTTAGTTTGGACGAAGAGACAATGAGACGCAGATCACAACAGAAGAAGAGTTTGAAGTTTTCATTTGTTCAAAAGGCCAAATTGGAACTACTGAAGATTATGTCCTTGGCTTATGAGACTGTGTATTGTGTTGAGAATACCGATCCTGGCCAACACAGACAGAACTTGACCATCTTGAGTGTGTTATCTCCATTGATTGAGAATTGGTACAAGACCTATAAGAAGTTGCTCAAGCCTTCCAACCCAAAGAACTTCAATCATCATTGCAACTTATCAATGGCAAACAATCAAAAGCATGTCCAGGAAGTTACAAGACAGATTGATAAGGAATCACTGATTTGTGATTACTACTATTGCCAGTTGTACATCTATTCCTTGGCATTGAGCATGGAGAATCCACTCAACTCCAATGTTGCAGATGTTAAGAAACCTCTGAATAATATCCGTCTTGATGAGATTTCCAAAGCTGCAAAGTACATTGAACTCGCATACAATGCCGCTAAGGAGATTTTGAACTCTTCGGTGAGGGTACACAAGCTAAAGATGCTCAAGTATATGCCTGTTCGTTGGGTGGTACGTATTGTCCGTTCTGTTGCCTTTATCGTGAAGTGTTACTTGACCTTGACCAACAATTCAACAAAGCAACCATCTGAGACACCTTTGCATCAGACTTCCACCTTATTAACACTGAGTATTATCCCAACTGATGATATCTTACAAACTATCCAGAAAGCTGCTATTGTCCTGAGAGAGGCATCCCCTGATGAATTGCATCTATGTACGAGATACTCCACGATTCTGATGTACTTGTGCTCGGAGATGAAGTACCGTTCCAAGGTTTCTGTTAACCCACCAAACTTGACACAATTGGAAGTTAGTGATGAAGAAGATAAGAGTTATGAAGGCATTGAACTTGATGGAGAACAATCAATTGCACAAGATGCTGCTGCTATCCAGTTCCAAGCACAGCAGCGTCATCAACAGCTCTTGCAACGCCAGCAGCAGATGCTACAGCAACAACGTCTCCAGCGTCAACAGGAACAGGAACAACAACAGCAGCAGCATCAACAACAGCTTGAATCTGAGGCATCACAACCAGCAGGGTACCCACCAATCCCACCATCAGCACAACAGCCAGAAGGTGTTTATTTGGGTTATCAACAAATGAAGGACAATATGCAGCCTTTGCCTGATGCAGTTGTCGATTGGTTCATGAAG
Organism: Petasospora easanensis; assembly: GCA_030580135.1. Classification (NCBI taxonomy): domain Eukaryota; kingdom Fungi; phylum Ascomycota; class Saccharomycetes; order Phaffomycetales; family Wickerhamomycetaceae; genus Petasospora; species Petasospora easanensis. Next base: position 75,462 of record JAKTSI010000005.1, on the reverse strand, counting down.
AACGATGAGACTATTGGATTGGACTTTGTTGAACCATGGACCGAGATGATTGAACAACACTTGGACAAACAGCACAAGTGAGTTAAGATCGAGAATGCATGCTGGTTTATTTAGGTACGATCTTAAAAAAATGGGACTAGGTGGTTAAGCTCTCTGGGTGTAGCTCAGGTCTCGTATGCGCATCTGATAATTTTGGGTGGCATTTAGTCTGATGGGCCGATCATGTTTGAGTTCACTGTAAACTTCGTAGACTCGAGACTCCAGAGGCTTGTGACGTCCGGGGGGAGGTACGTACTGCAGGACGGATATAATTTGCTCTATGAGACGATCGAGTCTCGTGGACGTTGTGAGAGCAGTTTATTATACGAAGAGAGTGGTGTGCCATGGTTACAGTTAACAATAGAGAAGCTAGAACAAGCAAACAATAGACGTCTATTATCCCCTTAACAAACTGATCAGCTTCACTGTATGCCCGTTGTGCCAAAAAGAGGCACACTCTAAAAAAAAAAAATAAGCTCTAGACCGGACCTGTGATAGGCTGCAGGATCGCCACACGGACAGAGTCGGACCTTACGGGAAAAGGAGAGCGACACCCGCTTTATAAGCCAGACCTTCTCCCACTTTATGGGCGGTAACCAGAAGCCCAACACGATACACACGGTACACACACCGACGCCACTCACATAAGAATGACAATCACCACGCTAGCCGTCCAGGGCATGACATGTGGCGCGTGCTCGGCCAGCATCACCGCCCAGTTAGAGGCGCTCTCTGGTGTTACTTCCGCCAGTGTTTCTCTCATCACAGAAGAGGCACAGGTTGAGCACGACGATACAATATCGGCAGACACACTAAGAGAGGCTATTGATGATTGTGGGTTTGATGCACAGGTGCTCAAGTCCCAGAGTACGCCCGGTGGCGAAGAGAGTTCGGGAACTACCATGACAAAGCTCAAGATATCAGGCATGACATGCAGTAATTGTACCAATGCAATTAAGAACACGATCGAGCCTCTTGATGGTGTGAGCGGGTTCAGCATCAGTTTAATCACCGAGGAGGCTATTATTGAACACGATTCTACTCTCACCGCTGAATCTTTGAAAGAGATGGTTGAAGATTGTGGATTTGATGCTATCATTGAGGAGACTACACAACTGGATTCCTCGAAGAAGAATGAAGTTGTCGAAACTGTGATATCCGTTAAGGGAATGACATGTGGTGCCTGTACGTCAAGTGTTACCAATGCTCTCACCGCTGTTGATGGCGTTGTTAGTGCCAACGTGTCGCTGATAACAGAACAAGCAAATGCCAAGCATCTCAAATCAGTACCGACTTCACAGCTCATCGACGCCATTGAGGACTGCGGGTTCGACGCCACATTCATCGAAACAATAGAAAAGACTCAGCAGGCCCTTGTTGAGAACACTGTTTTTGACATTGATGGCGTCGAAGGCATTGATGCTCTCCTCCAGTTTTCGGGTGTCATTTCTACACATCTCGAAGGTGCCAACTCACTAAGTGTACAATATGATCCAGCCATTATTGGTGTTCGTGACTTGATCAGTGCTATGAATGGTATGAACATTCATGCTACACCTCAGAATGTTGTCAGCATCACATCTCAAATGGACTCATTGACAAAGATTAAGGAGATTCGCTTCTGGAAGTGGAACTTTATCAAAACTTCCATCATTGGTGTTCCAATGTTTATTAACCATCATTTATTGGAGGCCTTTGGCATTGAGTTCTCTCTACACCTATTCCATGGTCTTTATTTGGAATCTCTCATTGAGTTCTTGTTGGGAACGTACATTCAGTTCACTGTTGGTCTCTTCTTCTGGCGGAATGCAAAGAACTCACTTAAACATGGTTCAGGAACCATGGACACACTTGTTTGCATTTCAACAAACATTTCTTACTACTTTTCTATTCTTACGATCTTTGTTTCATTTTTCCACAACAACCAGGAAATGCCACCACACACACTTTTCGAAACCGCAGTGCTTTTGATGAACTTTGTTTCCTTGGGTAAGTGGATGGAGAGTAAGGCCAAATCTGAGACTTCTACATCTTTATCCCAGTTGATCAGTTTGACTTCAGATGGATGCAACATCCTTGAGGATCCAACCACATTCAGTGAGAAAGATGGAACCGCAGGAAAGACCATCAGCATTCCAATTAACTATCTCCAAGTCAATGACATTCTTGATATCAGACCTGGTGAAAAGATCCCAGCAGATGGAACTGTTATCTATGGTGAAACCGAAGTTGATGAATCTCTTCTTACTGGTGAATCCTTACCAATTGGTAAACGCTCCGGTGATAGAGTCATTGGTGGATCCATTAATGGTATTGGTCACATCTTTGTCCGTGTCTCTACAACCTCTGAGAACTCTCAACTTTCCAAAATTATCAAACTTGTCAAATCCGCACAAATGAACCGTGCTCCAATCCAATCATATGCCGATTTCATTGCATCCATCTTTGTGCCTTCAGTGCTTATCCTGTCTCTCTTGACATTTGTCTGCTGGCTGATCATCTGTAACGTTATGGAGACCCCACCTGCCGTGTTTAACGATCTCAACGGAAAGTTCTTTGTCTGCCTCAAGATTGGAATCAGTGTTATTGTCGTTGCATGCCCATGTGCGCTCGGATTGGCTGCACCAACTGCAATCATGGTTGGTACAGGCGTTGGTGCTTCCAATGGTGTCTTGATCAAAGGTGGTGATGTTCTTGAAGCTGCTAATGACTTGGATATCATTTTATTCGACAAGACTGGTACTTTGACCGTTGGAGAAATGGTTGTTAAGGATACCCATGTCTTGGGAGATTTGAGCCGTGATGAGATGTTGCTCTTGGCTGGCAGTTTAGAGGCTAAGAGTGAGCATCCGGTGGGTAGGGCCATTGTTGAGTACACTCAAAGACAAGTTGGTATTGAGAACTTTGATTGTGGTGTTGATGACTTTGAAGCTATTGTTGGTAAGGGTCTTCAGGCCATTGTTACAAACAAGGGAAAGAAGTTTGATGTGCAAGTTGGAAGTTTGAAGATGTTTACTCAGGAGTTTTTGGATTCTGATCCAGTGTTTGCCTCATTAAAGATTGATTCGGACTCTACATTGGCACACATTGTGATCAACAAGAAGTACCAGGGATACTTGGAACTTGAAGATGTTATCAAGGAGGATTCTTCACAAGTTATTGGATTCTTGAGAAATCAAGGTGTCGAAGTTGCAATGGTTACTGGTGATTCTCAGAGAGCTGCTAACAGAATCGCATCCCAGGTTGGTATCCCATTCCGCAACGTTTACGCTGAAGTGTCTCCATATGGCAAGGAACAACTTGTGCGTGATTTCCAATCTAGAGATATGAGAGTTGGTTTCATTGGTGATGGTATCAATGACTCCCCAGCTTTGGCTACTGCAGATGTTGGTCTTGCAATTGCCTCTGGTACTGATATTGCCATTGAGGCTGCTGATATTGTGCTCTTGCATAATGAGTCCAAGTTGAGTGGAGTTTGTGCTGCATTGTCACTTTCCAGAAGAACTTTGAACAAGATCAAGTGGAACTTCTTCTGGTCAAGTGTGTATAACTTGACTATGGTTCCGTTGGCTATGGGTGTTCTGATCCCATGGGGTATTCAGATCTCACCACTTGCTGCTGGTTTGTCAATGGCGTTCAGTTCTGTGAGTGTTGTGTTGAGTTCTCTATGGCTCAAGAGATGGACACCACCAGATATCTCTATGTACAATGGATCTGATGATGATACAGTTGATGTTGAGAGCGGTGAAAAGGTGAAGAAGTGGAGTTTGGGTGGAATTTTCGGAAGAGGACAGAAGAAGAGTAACGACGTGGAACTACAGACTGGATTGCTCAATTCAGAGTGATCGAGCTGAAAGGACTACATATAATATTCATTTATTGAATCTAATGATTAATGTTCATAGCTAAGAGCTAATTGTAGTGATTTACTAGGCCCAGTCGAGATCTACAGAAATACAGCAGGAAATGTACTTTTATCATTTCGGTTCCTAGCTATTCTAAAAAGATAACGATCAACGTCTTTTTACAACTTTGAACTCTTTGCGTTCAACTCCTTACTCAACACATCATAAATCTCATCAGCAGCCTCCTTCAAGTAGTATCTGAAGTGGTCACTGTTGTTTCCAGCACTTCTTCTAGTACAAATGTTGAAATGGATAAAGTCACTGTTGATCTGGTATGCCAAACCCCAACCGATTGGGTGCACTTCTGACCAACCCCAAGCGTCCTGGTATTCAGAACTCAACTGGGATGTAGAGATCAACCAAGTACCAGAGTATGTGAACAATGGGTCAGAGAAGAGTTCATGAGGAGTCTCACCCTTCTCAAGCTGGAACTTCATACCAAGGAAGTGTCTGTCAACACCTTCAGCATTGGAAGCAGCCTTGATGTAGCTCATGTGGGAGTTTGTAGCAGCACGGAAGTCAGCAGCACGCTGGGCATCAGTGACGGATGGGTCCTGCCAGTTACGGCACATAGCGAGAGATTCCTCAGAACAGGAACGAGTGGCTTCAGTTCTACCACCGTAGAATCTTCTTGTGGATGCAGCTTCATAAGTTGGGTAGGCCTTTCCTGTCATCTTGTAGAAACCCAACTGCATAACCATCTGAACAAATGCATCTGGGGAGCACTTGAACTGTTTGATCTGGTCCTTACCATACTTGCTGTAGTGCAACACCTTCACGTCATGGTTCTCAATTTCAGCTTTGAGGTTCTTCTTAGCAAATTCAATGGATTCCTGAACGGATGGGAGAATGTCAAAGGTCAATCTATCTGGGGCGGCAACAGGTGCTTCAGCAGGGTTGAATTCCAAGGACTTCAAGAACTGCTCTGGGTCAATCTTTCTCAACTCTCTGCTGACAAATTCGTTCAACAACAAGTTGGTAGAACCATCCATCTTGGAGTGTTCACCAAGGAATCCAGAGTATCCATTCTTAGCAATCATGAATTGCAATGGCTTATCAAAGAATCTGTTCTCACCATCTCCATGCCAGCAGTAATGAGCACGCTCCTCATAAGTGACTGGCAAATCATCATCCAGGTTAAGAATGAAGGAAGACTTGTAAATTTCAGTAATGGAAGCAACATTGACTGGATACTTCATGAGATCCTGGTATGCAGTGTAATACTTGTCTCTTGGCAAACTGGTCAATGCGCCCACAGCTGGTCCCTTTGGCAAACTGTTACTGATGGTGATGATCTGAGAAAGCTGCTTGTGGATTTCAGAAAGTGGTAATCTGACATCATCCTTGTATGTGTAAAGCTTGAAGAAGTGGTTGTTTTTCATAACAATGACGAATCCGTTGGTCATGGAGTAGAACAAGTTGTCGTCCTGGCCCAATTCCTTTGGATAACGAGAGTTGTTGAACATCATCTGGAAGGACTTCATACAGTATGGTGTTCCTCTAATAACCTCTGGAGGAAGCTCTTCATTTTGGATCAATTCGGCGAAATCGGTGACTTTTTGGATGATAGCAACCGCCTTGTATGTCTGGTTCTTGCCGATTGCACGGAGGTGTTGTGGGAGATCTCTGTGACCAAAGAAGTAGGAAACGTAAGGGACAACAGCATCGTTGTATTGAAGATAGGCGTAATCGTCCCAGTACTTGGATAACCAGTTTCTCTCCTTAGAAGCGAGTTGTGTGAGTCTCTCGTGAAGAACTTTACCTTGTCCTTGGAAGAAGTCGTTCACAAGGGTTTCATGGTGCTTGTACTCCTCTTCTGTCTTGACAAAAGGTCTGATGGATTTGAGGTAACGCGTCTTCGTGGCTTCGATGGTTGGCACGGGCAAGGAAGGAAGTTTGTCCTGGAACTTGAAGGTCTCACCCTTGAAGCGAGGGCTCTGGGTGGCGAAGGCTCTTGTCATTCTCTTGAGCATTTGGGGAAGTATTTAGTGGAAGAAGTGGGAAAAAAACCCCGGAGACGGATAGCTCTTTATAAACCCCGGAGCTCTTGTTGACCTGCCGCGGTTATGCGGATATCCAGTGCTTTTTTATACTGGGAAGCACAGTGGGTTGTACGTGACTTTCTCCAGACTTGGCCCAACGTTTGTGGGGATAAATGGAGCCTCGGCTGGCTGGAGATGGCCACGGGTGCGGCTGACCTCTAGACCGTGGGACTCGGTGGTTTAGTATGGTGCCAGTCCCGCGATCCGCGTTTTGTTAACAAGGTGTTGGGGTTTAGTCTTTTGGTATTCCATTTCTAGTCTTGACTTGTAGACTAGTCCCTAGTTTAAGTCTCCCTACTGGGACCATAAGCTGATGATTAGAGGCAAGCTATGGGAACGGCAACCACTAATTTAAGCCAAAATCAGGCCAGTAAAACTTTCCAATTGTCTACCCAGTGTAAAGTCACGTGTATAATCTAAACCCTAACACCTGGCCCTCCAGGGGCTCTTGAACCAAGTCACGTGACCCATCCCATCGCGCCGGCAGAGTAATATTCCCAACTGAGAGGGACCCCCACAAACCATCAACGGTTTATAAACAAAGGCAATGACCTCGACAAGTCACTCACCCTCGCCAAGAATCTGCGGTTGTGTGGAATTTGTGGCTCATCCAATGATAAGCTGATCTTTGTCATGTGTGCTTATCGGCGATATACTGGCTGATTCCCACTATATGTGGTTCCAGGTTCCAGGGCACCGCAACCCTTCCGCATTCACCTTCTCCCATCATGCTAACAATTGCATCAACAACAAATTGGACGACCACCGACACGTATTATTCGAGGTGACAATCATGAGACTTCACACGATGCCGGTTCCTGAGGGAACATCCCGGTCGTTAACACGATCATGCAGTCCTATCCCGATCTGGTGCCCTCCACACTGCCCTCCACACCATCCAAGAGCTTCAAGTTGAAGGGGCACTGGGCGAACGATAACGCGACCCTCCTTGATGCTATTCGTCCATTCTTCAACTTTGAGTTTGAAAGGCTGTCTGAGTTGCTAGAAGGTAATTTCACAGCACCTCAACGGTCAAGAGCTGTATCCATGTATTGCATCTATGCACTGTTTGAAGAGATTCCAACTGGTTCCATTTTGAAAGAGGACGCATATGCTGATTTCAAGATCTACTTCCAGGAGATGTATCCTGGGTTTGTTCCAGTGGGTTATCCGCAGTTTGGGAAGCTTATGAAGCTGGTGTTTAGATGTGACACTACAAGAAGAGGAGGAAGGATCAATGCCAAATATCGTTTCAACAAGATTGGTATGAGGAGTGATAAGATTTTGTGGTTTAAAGATCGAAAGCCAAGATTCACGCCACATATTTCTTATTTGGATGAACATCTCACATTTGGTCCCATTGTTTACCCTCTCTTCTCATCAGTGGATAAGATCTTCCTACAGTTCATCTATAACGAACCGATGGATTTCAAGCAGTTGGATTTCTTTGAGGAGGAAATTAGAGTGATGATGTCGATGCTTGCTAAATCCGATGTCCTTTTCAAGAACTTCTGTGAGACTATTTCTGAGGAAGGTGTATTCAACATGTTGTTAGCCGATTGGTATTCACTTGATTTCCTAACTGTCATCACAACCACCATCGAACTTCCTCCCAAGACTATAGAGTTCATCTCCACATTCCCACTAGTGATAGACCCAGCTGTTGAACCAAAAAGTTATCAGAAAACTCCATTGTTGAGATACTACAAGATTGGGTATTCAGAGGCAAGACAACACAAACAAAAAGTGAAACTTATCAACTTCATGATTGAGCTCTTCACACAATTCCCCAAACTTCCACTCCCTGTATTCATACTCAATTTCAAGTATGTGACAACCGCTGTATTGAGACATCTGACACATCGGAAAGGTGTGACGTTCTCAACGTATTGGGTACTGGCGTGCTTCTTGGATGAGTTTGTGCAATTCTTGGTGGAGTTCTATGCGTTCAGGAAGGATATCACTAGAAAGCTTGGTAAAGTCCGCATCATTCCTGATGAACCTACAACTGATGTCATCCATCAAGTCAAATGATACAAAAAAAAAGATATACATGATGATTTAGGATTTTAAATATACGGAGTGTAGAGGTGGGCCCCACGAGTAGACGATACCGTAGACCATCTCACTCGCTAAGCGAAAAGAATAGATAATGTTGGCGTGAGATTTCATGAGGTGGGTGGCTTAGTCACCCAATCTGTGACCTGTTCCACGGAATGATGGTGCTGTGAAACGGCTTGGTGTTTGTGAACCTGTTGTATGACTTCCGTTCAACGTGTTGACCTTCGTTCCGCCACTCTTCTCTCTGTCGCCTGGCTTCATCACACGAGAGTTGTTTGGGAACAATTTGGCAAACCATGTTGGAGCACTCAAGTATTCCAGATTTTCAAGTTGTTTGACTGTACCAACTCTGTTTGTAGGATTAGAGCGACCACGGTCGATTTGAAGATAATCACAAATAATCTGATACACTGGACCAAGTGTGCGTGATTCGAGACAGTTGTAAAAGTATGCAGCAGACATGCACAACAACTGGATGAATGCCTGGTATGGACTGCTCAAGAGGAAGGCAAAGGCAAGAACTGCAAGTGGAAGGTAATCAGCTGGAACCTCGATGAAGAAATAGTTCGCCTTGCGGAATCTAAATGCTCTTGACCAAGTGTAACATAAAGCAGCCAGGAAATGAGGATACACGAATGCTGTTGGGAAGAAAACGGATATTAGTAAAATTCCAGGTGTGACAATCATAAAGTAGAAAGAGTAGTCTACTGTACGACGATGGAATTTGTTCTCTTCTAGGTCTTTGGAGAAGAGGTAGATGGAGTAGAGGTTGAACAACGACTGGAAGTCCTTCATAGGCACGAGGAATAAGCCTGTGAAAAGACGCCAAAGGTGCCAATGATAAATCTCCTGAGTCCAATCATGACGGAAGGACTCTAAAAGGTTTGGGTTCATCACCGCTGGCACAGAAACGGCCATTGTGGAGATCAAGATGAAGCGAGTCACTGGAGGTGTTCTCTCGAAAAAGCTAGAAAGGGGATGTTAGTTAAAAGAACTCCACACAACATCTGATTGAAGGGGGTTTAAAAGCACATACTTCCTGAATTCGGACATGATGTGTTCTGATGCTGATCCGGGGAAGGAACAATGGAATTGCACCCGAAATTACAGAGAGGCGAGTTGACGTGGCGGCTGGAACCTGGAGACAAGTTGGGTCGCGATAGCCAGTCGCGAAAAGCTAAATCAGAGAAAAGGATCAAAACTACCACATCTGGAAGTCTTCCGTTTAGGGATCTGTAAGCTTAAACCCTGGGTGTCCAGTCTCCAGAGCTTATTATGGTCCCATTGATTGTGGGGGGCCACTCGCGGTAGGAGACACCTCGATCTGAGTACACAAACAGAAGTGATGAGGGTCGTAAATGGTGCAGGGAAGCTCCCTTACATTTGCGGAGGCAGCAATTTGCAAATGACGGAGTAGTGCGGCCGCTCTCATCGGCTTCAAAGATGCTGGGCCGAGTGGGCTTCGTCTGCGCATGTCCGACAATCCGTGTTATAACCGGAAGTATAAAGTAGGGATCTGTATGACTTTTCCATGACAAACCTTTACGAAAGATTTGCTGCCTCATCCTTTGCATTTTATGGAGGCTTTCCCTCTTATATTCCCTCCCCCTCCCACCCTCTACCTATGCATTGGTGAGCAGCACTGACCATATCAGCCCTGCCGCGTCCCCCATTATTATCCACATCAAACAACAGAATGTCAGACCCAAGTCAGAGGAACACGTCCGCATCTCGCTCACCCAGCCCTTCCCTCTCATCAGACGCCGAGCCTTCAACTGTACAACTGTACACGCTTTCACAGGAGAATCAAGAGCTGGAGGACCAACTCCGCAGAGAGTTCACAATTGACGATGCCGTTGTTGCAGCGGGAACCAATGAAGACCAACCAGTACTGGAGCGTGTGTATTCCCGCAAGTCTACCGCATCTGGAGAGCAACAGCTAGATCTACCGCCAGACGGAGGATACGGATGGGTTTGTTGTCTCTGTGCAGGATTAGTTTTCTTCTCCACATGGGGATCAAACAGTGCCTTTGGTGTCTATCTTTCCTATTACATCAACAATGAGGTGTTCCCCGGGGCATCACGAATGGACTTTGCATGGATTGCAGGTCTCATTGTCTTGACAGCTCAGATCTTTGCTCCCTTGGCTTTGATTTTTGATAAGATATTTGGAATCAAGCCAACAATGTGTATTGCTGTGGTACTGCATTTCACAGGATACATGCTTGCCTCCTTTGCAACAAAGCTTTGGCAGCTCTATGTCTGTCAAGGTCTTCTTGTTGGATCTGCATTTTCATTCATCTTCGTCCCTGCGATTACTATTGTTCCAAATTGGTTCCTCAAGAAACGTTCGTTGGCTTCGGGGCTCATGTGCACAGGAACAGGTCTTGGTGGTTTGTTCTATTCTCTCACTATCAACGCCATGATTCAAAAGACAGGAGATCAGAGATGGTCATTACGTTTTGTGGCTATTTCCACTGCTGTTCTAATGAGTATATCCATCATCTTCATTAGACGCAGAAATCAACCACCTACCCAAAAGATCAACAGAGAAAACGTCAAACTTGCAGTTAGCGCCATGTTGAACCCAAGAGTTTTCAAGAAGTACAAACTTTGGTTCACTACTCTCTGGTTCTGTTTCACAATGCTTGGTTATAACATCACACTTTTCTCATACGCATCAGCTTCCACCGCCATGGGCCTTACACAGCATGAAGCATCCGTTCTCACAGCATTAATGAACGCCGCACAGGCTCTTGGAAGACCAAGCATGGGATTCGTCGCTGATGCCTGGGTCGGTCGTGTCAACTACACCATGGTGCTCAATGCCGCAGTTATGTTACTTATCTTTGCCTTCTGGATCCAAGCGCGTTCATTTGCGGCGTTGATTGTATGCGGTTTATGCCTTGGTGCTACTCTTGGTGTGGGAAATGTTATGAACCCAGTGTTGACCGCTGATGCATTCCCGCTTGATGAATTTGGTTGTGCATGGGCTGTGTTGAACGTGTTTCAAGGTACATTCGTTTTATTCTCTGAGGTAATTGCATTGTCTCTTGAAGATGAATCTTTGACGAATCCATTCACACATTCTGAAGTTTTTGCAGGATTCATGTTCTTTGCAGGATTGCTGTGTCTCATTCCTCTTAGGGAGTACCACGTGAAGAAGATCCTGAAGAAACAACGCAAGACGCTTATATCAGAACTTGAGATGCTAAAAGGTGGTGAAAAGGTGATGGAACTACAAAGCCAGGTTGACAAGTACGATCATCTGCTCTTGAAGTCTTCATACATTAAGAGAGTGTTGTACAATGCCAAGGTATGAAGACCTCTTCCCTAGAATTTAGAACTTTTCCGCGCCACTTTTGTTGTATAGCTGTTAACATTGAGCATTAACTAATAAGCATGAACCTGTAACGAACTTGTTCCTTAATGATCTCCATCGTTGCGTATCCCTGGATCTTCTGCAAGATCTGGGAAGGAAGCTCATGCGCGGCTGGAGACGAAAAGTAAACAAAGCCCAGGAAAATGTAAACAAGGGCTGACGTGAAAAACCTCACCACTTGTGACACCATAAGGAATCCAGCGCGGTTAACGTCTACACTGGGAGGAGAGCTACAAGGGCAATGACTGATACCTCGTTAACAATATCAAGGATCTATGGAACAACTTCCGATTCCCAGCGCAACTTCGCAACCTCCTCGAACTTAATCGCATATATCGCCAGCGGAGGTGTTGTCGTTGCCAGAGTTGACAGGGAGAATGGGACGCTCTCCGATCAACGGTTCTTCTGTGCGACCAATGGTCAACAGTCCTTGCCTGGTTCACAGACTAACGCCTATTCCTACTTGAGCATGATCACCCAGCAGCCGCAAGGTGACGATAAGGACAGCTATGGGCTTCCTCGAGTCTCTCAGACCATTGTGATTAACGATGCAAGCGCCAACACTGTTACGCAATCACTCGCTGATATCTCACTCAATTCACCACAGTCAAAGTCATTAAACAACAAGATCCAAACAATCTCATGCATCGCCATCTCACCAGACGAGTGCCTGCTCGCTGTTGGGGAGTCCGGAACACAGCCTCGTATACTCATCTTCTCGCTCGCACCAGATGCACACGCGTACCCTTTCCTCAGCATCCAAGAGCACAGTTTTGGGGTGTCAGCGCTTCACTTTTCCGCAGACTCGACGTTCCTACTCAGTGTTGGCGATTCCCATGATGGTTTCATCTATCTATGGCGTCTAATGGGGGCCTCTGCAACTATTGTTGGTGCAAACAAGTGTACCTCTCAGATTCATGGAGTGTTGTGGCATGATGATACCATAATCACGTATGGAGTAAGACACATCAAGTTATGGAGGTTTGAAGAATTTGAAAAGAAATCAATGATTCAGGGCAAAAATGTGATCCTTGGTGACTTTATCAATGGCAACTTCATCTCTGCTACTCCAATTTCTTACGATGATGGAGATGATGACGTCTTGTTCTTGACATCACTTGGTGAGGTCTGTGGATACAGTTATCTGAAGAACGCACTTGTGCTCAGATATGCTCACACAGGTCCAGATAAGATTGGTGCCATTGTCAGTGACGTATTCTCAAAGAGAATCTGGGTCGCTGGTGAGAATATCACTGAGCTCCCTGAATCGATTCTTGAGAACGAATTGCATAAGGACAATGATGGTTCGTTGGACTCACCCTCGAAAGTGAAGTTCACTGCCCCAGTCTCATGCATTAAACAGGTGTCAGAGAAATACTTGGTTTACATCACCTCCAATGAAGAGATTCAGTTGTTCGACTTGGAGACCAAAAAGTCCTCACATCTGATTGATGCACTTTCAAAGAGTGTGAATGGAGTCAAGTTGACTTCTTCAGGAAAGATCGTCACATGGACAAAGGAAGGTCTTCTCAAGACCATTGAACAAGAGACACTTGATTTGACTTTCTATGCAAGAATTGAACTTCCTGAGGTCCCAAATAAAGTCATTGATAACCATGTCACTGCATTGGATATCACACCAGAAGGAAACATTATCATTGGTGATGCATACGGTAATTTGAGTGTGTGGACTAGTGATCTGGCTCAAGTCTTCGCAATTCAAGCTCATGAGTTCACCATCAACGATATCGTCTACTTTGAGATTGCTCCATTCCAGTTCATTGTCAGTATTGGAAGAGACCGTATGATCCAGGTGTTTGCTCGTAAGACTGACCCTGATGTTGAAAATGAGGAGATTTCTTCAGAATGGGGCATTTTCCAAACGTTGGCTGATCATAGAGGAAACTTGCTTCAACTCATTCAACAACAGGGCAAGATATTTGTCTCTTCTGCCGACAGATCCATTTCTATTCACGAATTCACTGTTGATGCCGGCATTGTCTCCATTGATAAGAAGAAGACCATTTCAGCAAAGTCATCACCAACTGCCATGGCTATTACACCAGAGGAGCTTGTTATCTCCACCATGGATAAACAGTTATCTATATTCAACCTCGCCACGTTGGAATCTACAAGAACATTGAAGCTTTACGATGAAAGCAACGAGTCTCTCCTTGCGGACAACATTGTCGTGTCGACACAAGGTCAGATCATCTGTTCGTGTTCTGATAAGAGTATCAGAATGTTCAATTACGTCAACGGCCGCCAGATCACAGTAAACTGGGGCCACTCCGAGGCAATCAAGTTTTTATTGCAAACGAATCAACATTTGATTACATTGAGCAGCAATGGTTGCTTGTTCAGTTGGTCCATCACAACTTCTGCTTCTGCTAACAAGTCCACCATTTACAAGTACAATGATCTGTCAACCCCTCCAAAGGTTGCAAGAAAGATCAAGAAGCCAATATCACAGACCTCTACACCAGTCAGAAGGCCACTTGCGTCCACTCCAACTCCATCAACTGTGAGATCTCCAGCTCTCAGTAGATTGCAAGCCACTGCTAAGATGACTCCATCCAAACTCACCAGCACGCCAAAGACGAACTTGTCTCCATCTCCACAACATCACAATACCCCCTCACGGTCATCCACTCCACGGATCTCCACACCACGGACGAATGCATTTGGTAACTCTGGTAGTCGTACTTCGTCACCACGTACATCTACATTTGGTAACATTGGCTCACCAAGTCCATCGTCCAAGCGTGCCTCCATTGTTGTGAAGAACAAGTCCAGACTCCAAGAGTCGAACACAAGATCTGAATTGAACAAGGACCTGCACAAGGAACTGCATAAGGAATTGCACAAGGAGAACGAGAAAATCAAGCCTGAAGACTTGATTCTTCAATTCAGACTTTTCAAGGAGAACATGAACTCATATTCTCATGAAGAAATCTTGCTGGTTAAGAAGGAGGTTAAGTCTATTTTTGATTATGAAGAGGAGCTTCTGATGAAGTACAACACTGCTGTTCTCGATGCTGTTAAACTGTTGATGGATAAGGAGAATGTTGAGAATCAGTAGCCTAGTGTGTTATAAGAAAGAAAGAATTGATGAATGATTTACGAATGCGTATACATTAGAACCCGTCCGTGATTCCTTTGGGTTTCTCCTCTGCGAGTCTCTTATCGTTGATGTCCCACCAGAAAGTAAAGGTGTCTGTATCATCTTCAAAGCTTCTATCAACGTTCCACGGCTTGGGAGTCAGGATATAGTGGATGTTCTTGACATTCTCAAACTTTAGGTCCTTGTGGATCAGCTTCATAGTTTTCAAATAATTGTAACCATAAGGCAACCCAATCCACTTATCCTTAAACACATCGGATAACAACGACTGATCTGCGAAATCATAATCCAAATCCTCATCCATCTTACCGATGATCTTATCGTAGTTCGTCTGGTCTGGCCACACGAGTTGCAGTCCACCATTGCAGATCATCAACCCATTGTTATCATGAACATCAGGAGCACCAGTAACGACATCTTTGTCCCCAAGTTTCTTGTACCAATCAGTAAACGCACAATTCTCAGCAATCCAATCCTTCGGATAATGCGCAAACTTCATTGGATTACAAACACATGCCCAACCAGCAGCAAATGCGTTCTCACCCAGGTCCAACTCAAATAATTCGTCCATGTTCTTAATAACAATCATATCACTATCCAATTGAACAACTCTTTCAAATTGCGTGAGTCCAAATGGCTGAAGTTTACTCCAGCAATCGTAGAATCTCGGATCGTTCGAGTAGTCCTTGCTTGCAACTGGTAGGAGGTACTTGACTTCTATCTTTGCAATTCCTCTCTTGTCCAATGCTTCATGGCCTTCTGGTGGGAAAGTGGATGTGTACAGTGCCACAAGTGGATACTTGGACCCAACGAGACGGAGGGAGTATTCGAGAGCCAGGAGACCAGGGAGGTAGGCTGTATTTGTAATGAGTGTTGTCCATACGCGTTTATGTGGGATTTCCTGAGACATCCTGATGCTTTAACGATGTTGAATGGTTGGAAGAAGGATGGAGGATGGATGAAACGTGCGAGGTGCTGCTTATTTTATATTTGGTCCAATTGATCGATTAGTAGAACAAGGGGATTTGATAAGCCACACAAAGGTCTCCGAGACAAACTCCGGCAGCCCCGAGGGCCCGAGAAACGCGGGGGTCACCTGGGAGCAACTGGGTTTGGGCCTTTGGGGGTCGGAATTGTTGCGTATAAAGCGGTTTATTTACTTGTGAGGGTTTGTAGACTTTTGTATTATTAAGAATTTCATTATACTTCTTGCAATTTGTTTGTTTAAGGATGCAGAACATAGCAAATACTTGGAACAATTCCCGGAGTTGTCCGTTGATCGAGGCATCCCCCTTCCAAATGTCATTGACCAATACCTTTTGAGAGCCCAATTCACATATCGTTGGGGGTATCCCAGATCCAAGATCCAAGTGTTACTATTATTGAATATCAAATCACTTTGTGTTGGTTTCTGGAAAGAAAGGGGCGTACTTTGTGACACCTTCTTTTTAGGCCGTTAGGGTTCTCGTTGAAGTGCTTGCCTCGGTATAATCATTGTATGGATAGTCTTCATAGTTCAACTCTCTAATATGAAGCCAATCATCTTTTTCCTTGTTTGCTTTCTGCTTAATGATCACTCTTTGATGTGCAGTGAGTTGGGGTGGGTATCTCATTACTCTGTCTGTCCCTGCTAAAGCCCAGGCAGAAGCCAAGAAGAGTGTAAGGGCTATGACTGACCTCATACCCCTTGTGTGAATTGCCTTTCTCAAACTTGTGGTGTCCACGTTTGTGGTCAAGACTCAAAACCGCAATAGTACTTCAAAATTTTCGTCTTGAGTATGTTTATATTCAAGTTTTGATGATCAGTTATAATCTCTCGGATCCTTCAATCGACTCAGACCTTGCAAGCCGCGTCCTAAATTATCCGAATTACTCAAAGCTCTAAAGGATCTGTGCTTGGATCAAATAATCAAACTCAATATTCAATTGACAGATATAGTGCTCAACCTTCTTGACACTCCTTTTAAAGCTCAATCCCGAAGCTTCTTGGGTCTTCAAGTAATGTGCTTCAGGTGTGAATTACACTTCCCCCATTTTACCAAGCAATGCCAAAATTTACACCCAGGTGGAAACATCACTCAGTACTGAGAGCTGGTAATATCGGCATGAGCAACTCTGCTCAGCTTTCAGCTGCGGGAAAACAGGAAGCACGGAAGTAAGGGTCCTCCACTAACGTCCGGCACCTCCCCGGTCATTGTGCGTCCCATTGCTTCGAACAAAGGCGGCGTCCTCTACATTTCTGGTTTACTAAGCGAAAAACACCCAGATTGGCGAAATATTACAGGGGGTAATGGGTTTGCTGTATTGCGTTGTCTCTGTGGATTTATGGTCTCCCGGTTGCTTTACGAATCATTCAGTCGTACGATGGTGCTATCAATGCTATATGGTACATTCTTAACTGACGACGAATCACCTGAAGTTGTTACTCAGCAATTACCATACCAGTGTAAAAAATAAGCACTTGGCTCTCAAACACCAACGGACCTTTGATACCGTCACAGCCGTGCCTAACGTTGTTCTTTTAGGACCCTATTCTCAGTACAATCAACATCCATCTACGCCCAACACTCTAGTAAAATTATCTTCTTATTACTTGCAACTATATACTTTTTTCAGTGGCACAAGAGCTCTACTCGCACCGCTTCATTAAATCTGTCCAGCACTCAGATGAGAGCAAGAGCCAAACCACCAAGGAAGGAACCACCAAGGGCCCAACCGAGAGTGGTACCAGCACCAGCGTTGCTATAACTTGAGAGGTCATCGGAGTCAGCTGTAATAGTCTTTGTGTAGGTGTTGTACTCCTTAGAAATGGTGGTGGTGTAAGTAACATCGTCGGCAGTGTCGGTGTTGGTATTGCTGGCAGTGGCCTCACTAGCGAAAGTTGTGGTCTTGGAGTATGTGACAACAATAGTCTTGGTGTAGGTGGCGTCAGAGTTAGAAACAGTGAAGACAGTAGTAGCAGTACCGGAAGTTGGGTCGGTAAGGGCCTGACCGGTGTAAACCTCGACACGGGTCTTGGTGTAGACGTGGCCATCGTTGTTGATAGTGACGGTCTTGGTGAAGGTCTGACCAGAGGTGTAGGTCACTTCACTGGTTGTGTCGGCAGCAAGAACCAAAGAGGCAAGAGGGAGAAGAGAGAGAATACCAGAAACCTTCATGTTTGGCTGTACAATGAATCCAAATTTGGTGTGAAAGGGAAAGGGTCTCTCTAGCTATGTGGGGTAGAACATTGGGAGATGGAGGCCTATTTATGCTTTAACCCTTTTATTCTACCACCATTCACGGTTAATTGAATACATATTGAGTCAAGCCATGATGTCAAGTAATTAAGCTTATTCTCCGGAGAAGTGAGCCAATCGCAGGGTGGGCTTTGCCTAACTAATAGGGACAATTGCACCCTAAAGTCTTGGTTTCTTGGCTAAGTGGCCCTGTAGGAGTTGTTCTTCCCTTGTATCCAATTCCGTGATTACAAACGGCACGTTTGGGGCACCTTGTTCTACAGAATCAGGACGGAAAGATCATATGTTTTGACGAGGTATAACAACATGTAAACTGTATGAGGTTCGCCGGATCATGCGTATCTGATAAGGCCTGTGGATACTCGCATAATTTCGGGAATACACACCCGACGTCCGCTCCCAATATACGAGCCTGGGCTGAAAAAAAAAGGATGTAAGTCTATCAAAAGCCATACGAGATGTCTTTAAAGGTGAATGAATCCCTGTGCATCCGATAACACCTCCTTCGTTCAATTGGTGGTGGGGATCAAGAGCAAACTGAAGAGTTCGAGCTCCAAGTTCTCGGTAAAATGCCCAGTTCCTCGGCCGAACTATTCGGACCTCTTAATCCGAATAACTAAAACTCTAAAAGATAGTCGAAGGAGTTAAGGTGACCTTCTCAGAGGTTAGAGTCCTCCGAACTCTTGGTCTTTTCCCACAGGAGTGTCGGAAGTCGACGTTGGGCCTGCTGTTTGTAATCCGTTGGGTGATGGCACAGGTTTGAATTCCGGCAACCTTCCTGATACCTAGCACGATCCATCTCCTCATCTTGTCTAACTTGTAGATCTTCTCTTTATTTAGGTATACGAGTGTGCATCTCATTAGCCGTTTTTGGATCTCCCGATGAAAGGGTTCATGTCTGTCCGCATAGGCATCGAGAGCGCTACAAAGCCTCCTCCTTGACATATGGTAATTTGGAAGGTCTCCCCCTCCCACTTATTGTTCCCTCTGCATACTGTTTTAGATCCGAGCTTGTCATTACCATTGTTTTGTGCCAAATTAAGGGAATCGGCAGGCTTATATGGGAGGCGTTTAAGGAGGCGTTCGGTAGAGCGCTGGGCGTTTGTAACCTACAAGTTACGAGTTTCTTCGGACTCAAAGAAAACCAATACTATAGCATGTATTAAACCGTTTCCTTCATAATTCATTTATGTATATTCCGACAGTTTGTTATCGCTCGTTAGATGATAGATATCCTGGGATCACACTCATCTAGCCGGTGGCTTCGGGCAACAACGCTAACTGCACTCACTTTGCTCGGCACATGACACCCGACTGTAAGGCCAGCAGAACTCTTGACCATTGCTTCATAGTTGATTGCTGATTACATAAATTGGTTTGGATAGTGGCTACAGTAATCACGGTTAAATTAAGGTTCAGATATGACTCCCCGAGGAAGATGCCTGTGGGGAACTATGTATAGGTCACGTGACTTTGTCTTCTTTCTCAACACTTCTTCGTCGCCACAATAGATATTCTGGATTGTAACTCTGGAAATATAGTCAGAAATGCTCCCTTATTCAGGCGATAGTAATGAAATGTCGATATCTCAAGGCTGGGCTGGAAACTTCCCCAGAAAGAGCATCTCTTCCTTTGAAGTCTGGAAGCTCAACAAAAGTAAAATCATCAACATTTCTGAAAAACAGCCGCTAGCGCCTTAAGAAGCCTCTTTAACTAAAACTACAAACTCAAATATCTATTCAACCAAATTTTGATCTCATTTAACCAATTTGGCAGCTGTTATACAAAATTTGATAAAACTATGATGGTGTCCGAATGGTTATAGACAGGGTGTGAAGGTTTTCGCGAAGCAGAGTCTCGGAGACATCGCTCATGAGCAGATAAACTACTGCAAAACATCTTCTTTCTTTACAACACAGCGCTTCACTTCCCAAAGTAAACAAATAGCCTTTTAACGGAGATTATGAGACTCTCGTCAGTTGGGCTCACACTTCTGTGTGTGGCTTCACTCAGTTCAGCACAGGTCAGTAGTGCACTGCCCAGTAACGAAACGTACAATTTCCCCACGACCCTGAAAGATGAGGAACAGGCTCCATCCTCACCTTTATACAACACGACAAAGGAGTGTTATGACATCAGAAATATTCCACACAAAGACCAGTGTCAGTTTGCGCTAGACTATTGTGGCGAGTACAAAATCGGGTTTGTCAACTACGTATCGATGTTTTACTGTTCAGGTACTCGTCTTGGTACATTCTTGTTGTACGCTTTGGTCCTCATTTGCCTTTTCACAACATTAGGTATCACAGCATCAGAGTTCTTGTGTCCAAATCTGGATACCATCTCTAAATTCTTCAAGATGAGTGAGAGTTTGGCCGGTGTGACACTTTTAGCCTTGGGTAATGGTTCCCCAGATGTCTTCTCTACACTGGAAGCGATGAAGATTGGTTCAGCGGATTTGGCATTTGGTGAGTTGATAGGTGCAGCTCTCTTCATCACTGCAGTGGTTGTGGGAAGTATGGCCATTGTGAGACCTTTCAAAGTTGTGAAGAGACCATTCGTTAGAGACTGTCTGTTCTTGATCTGTTCTCTCGTCGTCACCACTGTGTTTGTCAGTGATGGTGAAATTAATCTTATTGAGGCATTGTGCATGATTGTGATTTATGGCTGTTATGTTGTCTTTGTCGTTTCTTGGGATTTCATGGTTACTAAGAAGAGAAAGATCCAGTTGTCTGACCAGAAGGCCAGAAACAGATTCATCGATGACACAACAAGACAAAACCTGGTGGAGTATGAAGTTGAGGAGAACGCAGAGGTTAACGATAATGATTTACTTCATGAAATGGGTGCTTCATTCCAAGGTGTGGATGTTTTGGAGCGCCAGCTTAATCAAGAATCCGAGAGCACATTTGATGAGTGGACTAGACGTTCTGCTATCCAGAGAATCAGACCTTCAATCTTGGGTGCTTTGGACTTGAATGGAAGAATGAATGATCTTCATGAAGATCAGGACGCAAGTGCTATCTCTTTGCATACGCTTGTTGGTAAAACTGATGCCTTGAAAGATAGACCACAAAGTGCACCAAATGCATTGGCATCTCCACCAAGTATCCAAATGAGCACAGAATCCGCTTACAGAGATGAGGCTGATGATATGTCATCAAATGAATATGAAGCCAGAACAATGTCTGCTCCAGGCGGATTTGATTATGATTCCTACCGCGATGAAGATGACCTATACGAGAGATCAAATGTCAGAGATATGGATATGGATTTCAACAGTAACATGCCAGACTTTATCGATGCTCACAATGCAATGACCAAGTTCTTTGAAGGCTCCAACTTCAAAGGCTCTGGAATCCTTTCTACTTTCTTCCCAACGTTGAAGAACTTCTGGGCAAAGCCACTTTCGGATAAGATCATCAGCATCATTTGCCTTCCATCAGTCTCCATGCTTAGACTCTCCATCCCAGTTGTTGGAACAGACGGCAAAGAGATTGATAATGAGACTGTCTTGAGTAAGGGATTCGTCCTTCTGGTATTACAATGTCTTATTGCACCTTTCGTTGCGACGATGTTGATGTTCTATGACGATGAGTTCACTTCTTCATTCATCATTATCCCAGCTGTTATCTCTGCAGTTCTTCTCATGGTGGCATTCATATTCAAAGCTCGTTTCAACAGAAGAAAAAACACTGCTATATTCTCGTGCTGTTTAGCATGCCTTGGATTTGTGATCTCCATCAACTGGATCTCCACCATTGCCACTGAGCTCATTGCGATCATCAAGTTCTTCGCAGTTTACTTGGACCTTTCTGATGCCATTCTGGGAGCTACAGTGTTTGCAATAGGTAATTCTCTTGGTGATTTCATTTCCAACTTCACAATTGCAAAGATGGGATTCCCAACAATGGCCCTATCAGCCTGCTTTGGAGGTCCCCTGTTGAACATCTTGCTTGGTGTTGGAGGCAGTGCATTATACGTCATCCCACTTTCAGGATCCAACATCTCTGTGACAATATCAAAGACTCTTATCGTGAGTGGAGTTACGCTCCTTGTCAACTTGGTGGGTGTGTTGGTTGTGGTTCCTATCAACGGATGGATGATGAACAAAACGATTGGTATTAGCATGATTGCATTATGGTGTGTTGCTACTCTTGTGTGTGTGATTATGGAGCTCCTCGATTGATCACATAGCACCTTTTTTACACCTTATTTAATGACTTTAGAAATAGATTAAACGAAATTTGTTGAATTGTTGAACTTAAACCCGACTAACTCCGCCAACATCCACACACCGAGGCCATCGCTACAAAAGGCTCACGTGCTGCTCGTTAAAACAGTGGCAAACGTACACAACAACAAAGAGCAAACAACACCCAGAAATGATTAGCCGTTTACTTCGTCTGCTCCGGGTGATTGTCGTTATTGTAATATTTGTCCTGGGAGTTTTGTCCATTCTGTTCTCGCAATGTGTGGGGCGCTTGCTGTCGTTGATCATCTTCCGTCGCACAGACACCGAGTTGGCTCATGCCTGGGTTGCACGTACTAAATCCGCTTTTATTATATTACTCACCACTGTTCTGAACATTGTTTCAAAGACTCCAATGACCCTTCGTATCACATCTCCAGATTTGGGCAAGGATCGTTTGCTCAAGTATACTGATGGATCCCTTGAAACAAGGCTTTCCCCACACGCTGTGTTCTTCGGTAACCATCAGATTTACACGGATTGGATGTTCATTTGGTGGTTTACGCATACTGCTGAGATGTCTGGATTCTTATACATCATCCTCAAAGAGGAACTCTCCAGAATCCCGTTTCTTGGATTTGGCATGAAGTGCTACGACTTCATCTTCGTCACGCGCAAGTGGTCAACGGATAAAGTGGTTATGGCTAACGCATTCAAGAAGATTGATGCTAATGCACGTGGTAAGGGGCCTCTTTCTGGCTGTGTACCAGACTCCAATGGAGTATGGCCCGAAGGAACGAATCAAGAGTTATCATGGCCATATCAGATGTTGATCTATCCAGAGGGAACTAACATCAGTGCCAACACTAGAAATAAGACGGAGGTGTATGCTGCCAAGGTTGGAAAGAAGCCATTCAAGCACGTGTTGTTACCAAAGTCAACTGGGTTCAGATACTTGTTGTTGAATATGAAGTCTTCAGTTAAGGAGGTTTATGATCTTACCATTGGATACGCTGGTGTGAAGGCCGATGAGTACGGCCAGGACATCTATACACTTAATGAGGTGTTTTTCCACGGTAAGAATCCGTCATTGGTTGATTTCTACATCAGAGTATTTAATATTGAAGATATCCCATTAGGGAAATTGGAATATGATGATCCAGAGGAGGAAGCCAAGAATCAAAAGATCTTTGAAGACTGGCTCTTTAAAGTCTGGCAAGAGAAGGATGATCTTATGGATAAGTTCTATAAGACAGGTTCGTTCATTGATGATGGTGAAAAGGTTACCCAGGTTTCAGCAAGAGTAAAGACGAGTTTATCAGAGTTCTTCAGCATATTTGCCGTTCCTGGTATTTTCATGATTCTGTCAAGAATCCTTTACATCTTTTACGTGCGCAAGTTCTATCCAAGCACATGCTCTGCACCACCTCCTAACACCTCATCTGTTACTCCATTTGACGAGTTCTAGACAACGACATTGCTATAATATACAGAGATATGCATTAATGATTATAATAATTTTATCTAAATTTTAGCATTTCCAGCAACGATGGAATCCCAGTCTTGGTTGGACAACTCCACATATTGACCATTTTTAAGCCAATAGATGACTTCATTATCATTACGACCCCTTGGAAGAACCTGATCTCTGTAAGATCTCTTCAAAGTCTTGTGGTTATCAGAGTGGATGATTGTGTCAAACTTGATAAACACTGGGATGGCATATTTTGGAAGCTCCACAGAAGGCAACTTGGATAACACTTGTTCTGGTTTGATCCCGTCTTTGGTTTCCACAACTGCAAATCCGGCACGACCTTCATGATTTGGCACCTTGATACCAACAACAACGACTTCTTGGACGCCTCCAACGAGAGAAAGTTCAGCTTCAACTTCCATAGTGGAGACGTTCTCCGATTTCCATCTGAAAGTATCACCAAGTCTATCAACAAAGTACCACAATCCTTGGGAATCACTCTTGAGCAAATCACCGGATCTGAACCATGCATCACCCTTTCTGAACACGTTTCTCAGGATCTTGGACTGCGTTTCCTTCTTGTTTCCAAGATATCCCTGAAACATGGTCTCTGGTTTGGAAGGCATGAAGATGTTCATGAGCAACTCACCTGGCTCTCCCACATCTGCAACTTTACACAATCCAGTGTTTGGATCCCTCCATTCGACAGAGTTATCCTCTGGGTCCATTTTGATGATCGTTTGCTGGAATTGTAAGATGAGCTGGATGAGTTTACCATAGATCCTACATGCTCCAATTCCATAATCACCCTCTTGGTAAGACGTCAAGGCAATAGGGGACTCAGTGGCAGCGTAAAACTCTCCAATTGCATGAATATTGAATCTCTCCTTGAACTGTTTCCAAATATCACTTCTAAGACCGTTTCCATATGCAACTCTCAGCTTGTGATCACGTTCATCTGGATGAACTGGGGAGTTGAGTAAGTATCTACACACCTCTCCAACATATTGGAGATGTGTAGATTCAGTGAGTTTGACTTGTCTCCATATAGTTGAAGTGGAGAACTTGGTACTCAATGCAACACAGGCACCGCGGTTAAAGGCAGCACAGACACCAAGAACCGAAGCAGTGGAATGATACAATGGCATTGATGTGAATACTGTGTCCGTGGATCCAAGTTTGACGATGTATCCATACAGTGCAGTTCCTAGGCATACTTTTCTCCAACTCATGATGGCCGATTTTGGTAGTCCCGTAGTGCCTGAGGTGTAGATGAGTGCAGCAATGTCATAGTCGTGATCATTTGGACGTCTTTTGGAGTCTGATTGTCTGAACTTGATACTGTTTGGATTATGGATCTCCTTAAGCAATGCATCCTCCTCCAAGTAGAAGATGTCAACATCGGATGGTACATCAGTTGCTTGTACGTTATGTGCACACTCAGGATCAATGAACAACTTCTTGATATTGGCCACCTTGATACAGTGCACCAATGGAGTTCCAGTATTGTTATAGTTGATGAATGAAGGGGTGCATCCAATGTTCCAGGCCGCTAACCAGAGAAGAATGAATAGAGGTTTGTTTGTGCAGTCGATGCCAATGGTGTCGTCAGGAGTAACACCATAACGATGCACCATGATTTCTGATAGTCTTAATACTGAGTCATAAAGCTCTTTGTAAGTGTATGTCTCTAGCTGAAAGTCACCATTGTGAGGTTTAGCAAAGACCAACGCCCTATTGTTCGGATAAGAAGAAGCAGTGTTTTCAAAGATGTACCAATAGCTGTTCTTCGAACGGGCCATGTAATAGGCGTGTTGGATTGCTCTCCTAACGACAAATTGGATAAGCTGGAGATCACTTCCAAGATGCAGGTCGTTGAATGTTTGGGTAACGTGATCTATCAAGTCCATTGTTGTTTGTCCGTGTAATGGCAGTAAAGGAGGTGTGGCAACAAAGGCAAAGTTGAAGATATCGCGAAGGTTTATAAATAGTCCCTTTAGTCTATCAAAGGTCTCACATTAGTCTGACAATTTGCTGGTTGAACGTTCTTGGGTACCTTGGATTAGTGTATTGGAGGATCAGATTATTTGTGTTTGTGGGTTTAATTGGTTATTTTGCTGGTGATTTTGGTTGGTTATTGGCTGGTTACAAGGGGTCTACTGGTTCTTTAATGATGTCACATTGACTTATTCTGGTGAGTTGTATGATTGTATGTGTATCTGTAGGTCTAATTAGAGATCTACAACACCAGATAACCAATGTCCTTCTATTAAATGCACCAATAAACAAGTTCACGCCATTCGCAATAACAGTCAACTGAGATCATAATACTGGTTCTTCTGAGCATCATAGTTCTCTGCCTCTAAGTTTAAATCCTCCACTGCAAATCTTGGGAATAACACTTGTTTTTCATTCTTTGAAGGTGTCAATGCATCACAGATCAGTGAAATACCCAGAATGCTCTCCTCGCTAGGTAATACCACATCTGCAAACTCCTTAGTTGGATGGATAAACTCGTTAAACTCTGGTCTGGCCACTTTGATATAGTTGTCCAACAACGAGGCAAGATCCTTACCCTTCTTCAAGACGTCTTCTTCAATCCATCTGTTCAATCTAGTGTCGGCATCACAGTCAACAAACACCTTCATGATGGATCTCTGTCGTAACTCACGGTCATAAAGGGCGTACAACCCAGGTATGAGTATTAGTTTATCCGATTCATCAATTAGTTTGAGAACGGATTTGAAGTCAAAACGTAATGGACCGTTATTATGCGATGATTCTTTAGAGATGAAAGTGTCAAGTTCGATGATTTCAATTGGCGTGTCTGGTAGTTTGGACTTAATCTCATCGCACACAGTGCGCTTTGAAGAAGTTAGTTAAAATCCTCATGAGGCACCAAAAAATGGACGTACTTTACCGGCTCTGTGGCCTCCACCAATGAGAACGACGGGCATGTTTGTGGCGGGTTTTGTTCCTGTTTTTAGTGTCTGTCCACTACAAAAGTGTTGAGGGAAAAATCTGAAAATTTTACTACTACAAACTTATCCTTTAACTAACAATCCACCAACAAAACCAGCCAACAATGTCGTTTGATAAGGAGCAAGACTCAGAATTACAATTCAAAACTTCCAAAAATGTCGAAATTGTCGCTTCGTTCGAAGAAATGCAATTAAAGGAGGACTTACTAAAGGGCATCTACTCCTACGGCTTTGAAGCTCCCTCTGCTATCCAATCACGTGCTATCCTCCAGATCATCTCAGGTAGAGATACAATAGCACAGGCACAGTCAGGTACTGGTAAGACAGCAACATTCTCCATTGGAATTTTGGAAGTTCTGGACTCGAAGAATAGGGAGACACAGGCTATTGTGCTCTCGCCTACGAGAGAGTTGGCGGTACAGATCCAGAATGTGATCAAGTCTTTGGGAAGTTATATGAATGTTCAGTGTCATGCGTGTATTGGAGGAACATCTATTGGACAGGATATCAAACAGCTGTCTAAGGGATCACATATCGTTAGTGGTACCCCTGGACGTGTTTTGGATATGATCAAGAGACGCAACCTCTCAACGAGAAACGTGAAGATGTTGATTTTGGATGAGGCGGATGAGTTATTGAGCAAGGGATTCAAAGAACAGATTTATGAAATTTACAGACAGTTACCGTCAAGCACACAGGTTGTTGTTGTGAGTGCCACGCTACCACGAGATGTGTTGGACATGACGAATAAGTTTACTACAGACCCAATCAAGATCCTGGTTAAGAGAGATGAGTTGACATTAGAAGGAATCAAACAGTATTTCATTGATGTTGAAAAAGAAGACTGGAAGTTTGATACGTTATGTGATTTGTATGACTCATTAACAATCATGCAGAGTGTTATCTTCTGCAACACCAAGAAGAAAGTTGATTGGCTCACAGAAAAGATGAAAGAAGCAAGCTTCACCGTTGTATCAATGCATGGAGATATGAAACAAGATGAGAGAGATTCGATCATGAATGATTTCAGATTGGGTAATTCAAGAGTGTTGATCTCCACTGATGTGTGGGCTCGTGGTATTGACGTGCAGCAAGTTTCCTTGGTGGTTAACTATGACTTACCATTTGACCGTGAGAATTACATCCACAGAATTGGTCGTTCTGGAAGATTTGGACGTAAGGGTATTGCCATTAACTTCGTCACCAATGAGGATATCCAGACGTTGCATGATATTGAGCAGTACTACTCAACGCAGATTGAAGAGATGCCTGCAAACTTGGAGTCAATAATTTGATATGTACTTCTGTAATTGATCATTTCTGGTTTTGAAAAGTCCAATTAGTTTACTTAGTTCATTCACATCCTTGACTGGTTTGATCTTGTCCATTCCTTGTAGTTCACTCCTTGTGATATCAATCTCAATGGTCTTCGTGCTGTCTTTGTCTTTCATCTTAACACCCATTATGCCTATATCTTCATTGAGACATTTATAACTCTGGATATTCTCTCCTTTAGAGTCCAAATCCAGGATAATGCCATTGGAGGATTCAAGTTCGTAGTACAAAGGATCATCAATGAAGACGTATTTCACCTCTGGATAACTCGTTTTGACCTCTTTTAATTCGCCATTTTGGACGGTTGATGTTTCTGAGATGACGGGAAAATATGGAATAGACGATTTCTGCCAATGATACATGGTTGTGGTTGATTGTAGGGATTTGTAGATTGTTTGTAGAGTGTGTGGAGTGGATTATCTTCAGAGTGGCAACCGCGCGATTACGTACACAACTACACTACACTAACAGACAACACATGAAGCACATCAAGACATTAGTTATAATCCATAATTAACCATTCCAGACATTCTTCTAACTGTGAAAGGTCTTCGAAGTTATTAGTCAACACCATCTTTCCCTTTACGAATGCCTTCACTCTCAATGCAAAGTTGACATACTCAAAACTCTCCAAGTCCAATGATATTCTTAATGTGTCTCCTATTTTGATTGCAAATTTAGAGTGTGGAAGCTCATTAAACTCCCCTTTAAATCTCTTAACTTTGAAAGACGTGTTCTCCACGTTGTGTAATACATTCTTGATCATGGCATGTACCATCTGTACCATATACTCATGTCTGAAATGGCCCACCAACGGTCTCAGGATGTATGTATAAGGTTTTAAAGGTTGTCTTGACTTGACGACAGTTAAAGTTCTTTTGGAATCCAGATTCTTCTTGTGCTTGATGGTCAACATCAATCTCAAGAATGTGACAATCATCTCTGCTCTTGTGTCCTGTGGTTTAGGCAACTCATCCCCCTTTTCTTCATCGTAATCAACGTGTTCAATCTCAATGCACTGATCGTGTAACTCAATGCATATCTTTGACTCGTAAGCCTTCACGTTATATGCAATCAATCCAGTGGCTTCATCCATCAACTGGTTGAACAGTTCATCTTCAAAAATGAAGTAACGTGCTTTTTCGATTTGTGATCTGATCGAATCATCATTCTGTAATGAATAGATATTTGACTGTCCCACAATCGCCAAGTCATCATCTTCTTGTGATAAAATCCTTACTCTGATGACTTTTCTGGAAGTTGGAGTCAATGGTAAAAACTCCATGTTGTCCACTGTTGGTTTAAGTATGGCATTTCCCACAACTTTGTAAGTAGAACCTGAATCTTCATAACCATACTTGACTGCAAACAATCTCTTTCCTGTGATTTTATCTCTTGTCTTATAAAGAATCTCCTTACTGTTGAAGTTCTTTATGATGATATCCCAAAACATCTTCTCTCTATGCACTTCTTCACTCAATTTGACACTTGAAGTTCTCAAATTCTCCGAAGAACTCTCTAAACTGGCCAATTTCCAACCTTGTCCTATATTCTTTTCATCTTTCAACTGTGCCTCTTTCATCTCCATCGTATACTCCTTCTTAACATTATCAGCATTTAACGAACCTGGTGGAACAAACTTCTTCAAATGTGGTGACATCGAGATAGTTCCAGCTGCGGGTCTCACACAACTGATTAACAAGGACACAAAATCCAATGCTAATGAGGATTCATTCAATGCAGTAGAGACATGTTTCAACACTTCATTCTTATTCTTGTAGAATTCCTCATTGGTCATAATGGAGTCCACAGAATCCTTATCCTCTTGCGGCGGTGACAGTAATGACGTTTCCTGTTCAATTTCACGCTGAAGCCGCTCCTCAGTAAGGTCCAGGAATGGGCCATGCTCGTGAATGATCCGAGGAAGGAGTTGTGGAAGTGTTAATTTATCCCTATGATACGTTAGCCCACGGTCGTCTGTTGATGAATATGAAAACAGTACTCACTCATCAAGAAAGAAAGGATCAACGTGCTCATCAACGAGCTTGGAGTCTAGTGTAAGAAGGACGTCCAGATCTTCCGCCATTTTGTGGAGGGTATTGCTCTTCTTTGGTGAATTGGGCGAGTGCTGAAGGTCAAGTGGGAAGTTCATTTCGACGTGTGTATACTAGTTGGTGTCCGGGTGTTTATACACACTCTACTTGTACATCATCTACAGCTTTAGACATCATTAGCAAGGTGTGTGTTTCATCAAGTCATTAGAAAGGATTGATATATCAACATTAAGCAGATGGTATCATTAGGTAAAAGGAAGTTAGTGTTGTGTAGAGACAAACTTCTTGCATATCTCACTATTACCCAACACGGAATTCAACAGCACACAACTGATAAAGTACTCCAATCCTCTTCTTCTCTTTGTCAGGAAGTCATTCTTCAAATTTCCAAACACCTTCTTTGGAGGCAGTTTCGGTATCTCGTTGATATGATCAGGGAAGGCTCTTATTAGGTCCATCCTGAGCTGGTCAAATTCACTGTATCTCTTCAACAAGCGGATAGTGCCACTTGGAATATCAATAGAGACGGACCATACTGCAAATTTCTGGCCGTTAGAACCATTTACTATTGTGCATTCTCCAATGTGGACGTCCTTGGCCCATGTGGTTGTGTCCTCCTCTTCTACTAGTTGTATGGGGACCGGGGCGACTTGTACTAGCTTGTTGCTCATAGTTTGCTGAGTGTTCTGTGGTAAATGGGAGTACTGATGTAAGTGATCCAGGGATGGACAGAAGAAAGATGATACAAGACAGAAAGAAGTGGACGTGTCAAGGAACAAAAGAGAAGATGACATTCACCTCCGCAAAAGTTTTCTCTGTTATAAATCGCGAGTTGTATCTCCACTATCTCCATCTTCTCCACCACAACGAACCTCTTCTTATCTCTTCAATTCTGTATTAAACACCGTCAAGGACTATCACAAGAACATACAACATGGACCCTTTATCCGGGAAAATAACGACATTCCAACGACTTTGGCACCAATGGAAATCCTTACGAAACGTCCCCTTTAGAAGGAAGTGGTTTGTCGGTTATGACCTCGAGGGAAACACATTCTGGGAGTTCCAAGTAGAGAAGTATGGAAAATTACGCAGAATTGTGGAATATAACGAGAAAAGAGGTTCAATAGCTGATTATTCACAAAAGAAAGTGCATCCAAGATGGTCTTCATGGTTAAGATTCACAAGACCAACCCCACCAACTTTGAGTGAACTCATCGAGGATTTACAACGACAAGAAATTATGAAAGTGTTAGCCCAGAGAGCTGATCAGAGATGGAAAGAAGAGAGTGTATTGGAAGAAGATAAGAGGATATTACAGGACAGAATCATCAATGCCCGTGCTGCAATTGGGCAAAAGACAGAACCAGAACAACATCCAGTTACACCGCAAAAGGAAACAGAATCTCCAATTGAAACCTCAACCATCCAACCAAGAAGATGAACTATTTATCTATTTAATCTATTTAAAAGACCTCTGTACATACAAAAAACGGCTCCAGAAGTTGCGGCTCTACTTGCCACCATAGTGCCCGTACCAAAATTGCTCGGCGTTTTAGAACACGAATCAATTTATGAGAAACTTCTCCCATTTTGCACCTTTTTGGTTGTAACAATTAAAGAATGACGTTCATTGACCATTTCGCTTCTCTAGTGGACCAACCAGGTTTCAACTGGAAGAAGCTTATCCTCGGATTCACAACTTTCCAATGTCTTTTTGAGACATATTTGACTTACCGTCAATACAGAGTCCTCCATCGTGAACAGATCAACCCAGCATTGAAAGAGCACATTGACCAGGAAACTTTTAAGAAATCACAATTGTATTCAAGAGCCAAGGCCAAATTTAGTATCTTCACAGGTCTTTACTCCTATGTTCAGAATTATACTTTCATTCAATACGATATTCTCCCAAAAGTGTGGACAGTTGCTAAGACTTTCTATACCTCATTATCCGCATACTTGCCTGCCTTCATGCAGTCAAGTGTCATTGTCCATTCTTTGTGTTTCCTCTTGGTCTTCAACTTGATTTCTACAGTTTTGTCCCTTCCAACTTCCTACTACCAGAACTTTGTGCTTGAAGAGAAGTATGGTTTCAACAAGCTGACAATCAAGCTTTGGATTACTGATATGATCAAGAGCACTTTACTCACCATTGTCCTTGGATTCCCAATCTTGGCTGGATTCTTGAAGATTATTGACTACTTTGGTGACTCTTTCATCTTCTACGTCTGGGTCTTTATGATGTTTATCCAGCTTATTGCCGTTACAATCTTCCCAACCTTGATCCAGCCATTGTTCAACAAGTTGACTCCATTGGACGAGGGTGAATTGAAGACTTCTATTGAAAATTTGGCCTCTAAGAACAACTTCCCATTGGCTAAGCTCTACGTTATCGATGGATCCAAGAGATCTTCTCACTCCAACGCCTACTTCTACGGATTGCCTTGGTCCAAGCAGATTGTCATCTATGACACCCTCATTGAGACTTCTACAACTTTGGAAACAACTGCTGTTCTTGCACACGAGATTGGTCACTGGGCATTGTCCCACACTTCCAAGATGCTTGTCATTTCCCAAGCTCACATCTTGTTCATCTTCACACTCTTCTCTGGATTCATCCACAACAAGTCCCTCTTTGAGTCATTCGGATTCTTCAACGAGACCCCAATCATGATTGGCTTCCTTTTGTTCTCAGATGTTTTCCAGCCTTTGGACAACGTTATCACATTCGTCATGCACCTCCTCTCCAGAAAGCACGAGTATGAAGCTGATGAGTACGCTGTCAAGTTGGGATACTCCCAGGAGTTGGGTAAGGCCTTGATCAACCTCAACGTTAAGAACTTGTCTTCACCAGACTCTGACTGGTTGTATTCAAGTTATCACCACTCCCACCCAACTTTGCCAGAGAGATTGAATGCCATTGAAGAAAAGAAGGAGAAGTACAGCTCTAAGGAGAAATAAACAAACTTTATGTAACAATACAAGCTACAAAAGACTTAAACATATGGAAAAATTATTAGGATTACTATATGATAATGGAATAAATATAAAATCACCAAGCCTGCAACTCCTCAAAGAACTCAACTCTGTTCTTACCCTTATCCAAACTCTGCGCCACGGCGTATCTGACATCATCAACCATAGTGTTATGAGCAGCAGTGAACACGGCAGCATGACCTTCAGCCTCCTTAATATCCTCCTCAACCAACACATCAATGTTTGGACGGCCGTATCTGAACTCGATAAAGTCCAAAGACTTAGGTGGCATACCAACACAAATGTTGTGCTTCTCATCCAACGAACTGCCCTGCACACTCTTCTCTGCAGAACTCTCTGCTGAACTCTCATTGCAAGAGTGGTCAAGGTGCTTAACACCAGCCTTAGACTCTGGCTTTGTGATGTAAATGACAACCTGAACGTTGTCATGTCCTCTCAACTTGATCAACTCGTCATAGAACCAGTCCAAAGCGTGCCAGTTACGAACAACCCAGTAGAACTTAATGTGCTGTTCCAATCCTCTCTTAACGGAATCGAGGATGTATGCATAAGCAGATGGAACACCAGTACCACCAGTGTAGTAAAGTGCAGTGTCATATCTGTGCATTGGTCTCTGGGCACCGTATGGGCCTTCGACACTAACGTTAATCTCACCAGTCTTGTCGGCAATAGTGCTCAAACGTCTGTGAATTTGAGAAGTGATACCACCTTTGATCTTAGTGTAGAAGGTGATAGAGTCATCAGTAGTCTCGACAATGGTGAATGGGTGGGATTGGAAGAATGTGGTTGGGAGAATGTAGTGGAGGTATCCATAAGCACCTGGGTAAGCCTTCCAGAATGAACGACGAGGAACGACAACTCTCAAAACCTCATCAGAGACAACGGTGACTTGAGCCTTCTTGACACCAAATGCAACCAATCTGACAATTCTGACAAATCTGTCAAAGCACCAGATGGCAGCCATGGCATAACAGAACTGTCCGTAACCAAACTGGCAAGCGTGGATCCAGGCACCAACGAGGAAGAAAGTAACGAGGATCAAGTGAGAAGCAAGGAACAGCTCATAGTTGGTCTTTCTAACTCTGTAAGCTGCAGTAATGAAAATGAAACAGATGGCAATAACAGAGACAATTCCCCATCTCATCCAGCCCTTCAAAAGACGCTTCTGGTACTTACCTGGACCAAGACCAACGGATTGGAAAGTCATGGCAACACCGTGAACGACAAGAAGGAGGAAATTGATACGGGAGATCCACTTGTGGTATGTGATGAATGTGGATTGCTTCCAACCAGTGAGGAAGAGCAAAAAGTTGTTTCTTCCGGCAAAGAGCATGGACAAGAGGAATCCAAAGAGACACAAAATACCTGTACGGTCACCTGGGTATCTTGACATCTGACCCATTCTAATCTTCCAAATGGTATCGTTAGGAACGTAGTAGTATCCAACGGCGGAGAAAATAACGTTCAAGACAAAGTACAAAAAGATAACAATGGACTCAAGTCTTGTTGGGATGAAACCTCCAATAATTCTCCAAATCAGCATTGGTTGAGTGTGTGTTCTTCTAACCAAAGCTGGGACAGTAATGTATTTTCTAACCAAGTTGACTGGATGGCATTGGATGTACTTGGAGAAGAAGAAGGTCTTGTTGGCAAAGTTGTAGATAGTAGCAAGGAGGAAGATGAAACCCCAGAATCCAAGGAGACCACCGCCCATCCACATACTCCAGTCCTCATTTCTGAATCTGGCTCTGTTGGAGTTGTAAGTGTTGATATAAGCCTTCTTCTTGTAGTACACTGGGACATAAGACACATGTGTCTTGTTGTATCCAGTCTCCTTGGTAATGTCAGTGATGTATTGTGTAGCATTGTCATAAGAGTTTCTGAGGTCCTCAACGGTAAGTTTAGTCTTACCCTTGGTAGCACAGTAGTGGATAACTGCCTGCTCGACACCATGACTGTACTCCACAGTTTCGTTGTAGACACAGTACATCATGGAACCGAGACCTGGCTGTGTATCACAGGAACACTTGTATGTCTTTGGGGTATCCTTAGGACAAAACTTAGTGACTCCAGCAAGGGAACCCCTACAGGAAATGACAGTGAGTTCTTCCTTGGTGTAGTGGTGGTAAGCACCCATAGCCGATGCTAGGGAGGCTGACAGGAGAGCCGTGATGACGTTGGTGACCTTCATCCTGCAACAGCTTTCTTGGTGAACAGTGAAAGGGTGTAGAGTACACGAACTACCATCCACGAAGGGGCGGACCAAGCCATCATTATATACTCAAGTGGGGGAGATCGTCCAAGCAAGAGGGAGTAGTGATCAAGGGCGGATTACGCATATGCGAGTTGTGAATAGAACCTTTCATCTCTTCTAGACCCTCTAGTCTTGCAAATAAGGGCCTCAAGTTAGTTTAGGCCCGCCGCTATGCCCGCAGCCGTTTGACGAAGCTGTCGCCGAGCACCACAACTTGGCAGGGGTCACAAAAGAAACGATATACTATTCTAGATAGGCGAATAATGCAACAGTTATTGATTGGACATTGTTGTATTTTACACCTCCGGAGTAGTGCGGCCCTTGAGTGCCTCAATTGTTCAATAACGGAGTTATTGTTCTTTGTGGATTCTGCCTTCATGCTTCCCTTAGCTAGCCTTCGCCCTCGAGTTGAGCAATATAGCTCTCTGAAGACCCAGTAAGGAGAACGGGGTTTGTGTGAGTTTCATGGGCTTGCTGACATATTTTAGTCAAGTTGCCTGGCCTTCCATTGGCCCAATTCCTTTCTAGGTTAAACTCAGTGTTACAGCGGGCAGCTAGTCCCAACCTACTTCGTTCTGTGGTCACAAGACCCACATGCAAGATGGAAGAGATAACCTTGATCTTTTTTCCCTTCCTGTGCGTCAGTGAGGGCAGCACGCACAACAGGGCGTCGCCATACAACACAGGTCTTGGCCCTTCCAGAAAACCGTGCAAACATAGAGTTAAAGTTCCGACTAAAGGCGTTGCCTTGCCTGTCAGAATGCGAGATCGATGACGGTGATCATCGTTAGTCCTTAGCAGCCTCTGCAGCCATTAGGGGT
This sequence comes from Petasospora easanensis, assembly GCA_030580135.1. Taxonomy (NCBI): domain Eukaryota; kingdom Fungi; phylum Ascomycota; class Saccharomycetes; order Phaffomycetales; family Wickerhamomycetaceae; genus Petasospora; species Petasospora easanensis. The sequence continues at coordinate 39,559 of JAKTSI010000005.1, read as the reverse complement.
CGGCCCTATACGGCTCTTCTAGACGAAGTGGCCTTTGACGAAAAGAACCCGAAAATAGAAATTGAGACATGTTCTCTCAAAGCAGACACTCCAAGGAAATCCCTCCCCGGCCTGCAGCCTTTCCAGGTGCCCCCTGGCCTAAACGGCAGGACTGACCCCGGAAGGTGCGCTCCAGCCAATCAAATGCGCGACAGCGAGCTTAATTTCCGTCTTTCTACCCTCATCATGCGTAAGGATGTGCAGGTCTGGGAAGCACACCCAATAGGGCTGCAGATTACAACTGCCTTCTCTACGACTGGCTATATCTTGGTCTCCACTCATTCCACAACAGAACCGAGAAGAGTGGGCGTATGGTCCCCGGGGGTGCCTCCCCTAACTTACGAACACTCCCTCGGCCCCCCCTCTTCTCTTTGGCCCATAGTAAAGGTCTTTGGAGTGAACCGCAATGCCTGACAATCTCTGTTCCACCCCGGTCACCTGCTTCTAATAAATCAAGGTTGTCAGAATCTACAAAGGCCAGATAACCTTGACCCTGCTCCATTGACCCCGCTACAACCGGGGGGAAGGTCTCCAGTCCCACCCGCAGATCAAAGTGAAAACGTTGAGACTATTATGCCTCCCTCGCAGTCAAGCGAACTCTACAAAAACCTTAGACTTTATCTGATTAATCATATACACCTACTGATTGATGAGATTATGACATAGACACAATACACCATCACCCCGACATCGTCGGAGTTGTTCGATTGCTCAGTGACCTCACAATGGGTTCTGATGTCATTTGTGTTCACTTCTCCTCCAGCCCCTTGAATAATAGACCGTCACACCTCTAGGGGAGGTATTTAAAGTTTTTTCACGAGTTAACGTTGTCTGCTTGCACTAGTCTCTTCCTTCTCGCAAAGGGTCCCAATTCAATTGGCCGGCACGATTTTACCTAATTCCCCTAAGCATCGGATATATCGTGCTGCCGTACTGTATAACGGCTGCAGCATGCTCTCAGCATAGAATGACCGACAATGACATAGTTAGAACCGATCCTTTTCCCACACGCCCGGACCAGACCGACATATTCAAACCGGAAGCGAACCATTTATGACCTTAGACCTTAGCTGAGCCGCACTGGACTCACAAGACAACCGACTTACGAACTATACACAGCTTAGGCCAATAATACTGCAATCATACCGTATTACAAGCGGAGCTTTACGATTTGCTTTCATGCTGTATGGACGGCTGGGCCTCTTCGAAAAGCTCTTATCAGACCTGTAGATCTTGGTTCAAGAAGTGCCAAGAGTCCGTCTGCTTGACATGCCCTCAGCCCATCCTCGGATCATCGCAGATGTCCACATCCAATGATGGGTAATTTGGAGGCTTGGAAAACGTACCTTCTAACTAACAAAGACAGTGGAATAGGAATACCCATGTCCCAGACAAAATTCCCCCTGCGCCGGATTGAATTGGGCCCTCCGTTGAATCTGCGAGCATCTCGTGAGCTATATGACCCCATGATGAACTCTATACTCTAACTCCTTTCTATGGACCCTTAGTAACGTATCATATTAAGTATCCGTAGAGAACCTATGAAGTCTACAATCCTAGACCCAAGCTTAGTGCAAATCATAAAATTCATAGCCACTAGTTCGTCCCATGCAGCTTGTTTTGTCTCTCATGGAAAGATCTACTCATCCATGCATATCTTAAACCCAACCCACAGAGCCGCAGGTCATGAAAAAGCATCCAATGACAGATCATGGAATTTGTTTCATATGCAGTCATAACCGAGAATCATCGAGGTGGGAGCTTCTGCAAGAAGGTGTTCCAATTATTCAAGATGTATCCGGCACAGATATGCCCCGCTTTCTTCTTATTGGATGAAATCGCCCTAGCAATGGCGATGTTCTCAATGAAGCACGTCACTTGAACATCTGCATTTGAGAGTTTGGCAGTCTTGTACTCTGCAGAGGCATATCTGAAACTGATGAGAAGTTCATTAAGCATCTGCTTAGAAGAGATATCAACCTGGTGATCACTCACTTGTGGGGCAAGGGGAATAGCATCTGTAGCTTCTTGACACTGACGTTGGAACTCCCTATCAATGAGTTCACCTGGTGGTGGATATGCAATAACCAGTGATTGTGACTGATCGGGGTTAGCGGGTGAATGCGTGCGGTATGCCATGTGTGGATTGGTTGGGGCAGGCTGTTGAGATGGTGGTGCAGTTGGCCTATACCCTGGTGTTTGCCTTAGAGATGGTGGTCTGTCATAAGCAACTTGTGGTTCTGAAGCAGCAGTTTCAAGCAAGACATCCTGAACATTCTGGAGTGTTCTATCAAAGTGGGATTTCTTGTACAAGACTGTGTTAGCGGCTCTGTTCTCAGCTTCAGAAAGTGATGATCCAGAACTCCAACCAATGAGAACGTCTTGGGCTCCAACATATGCATGCACCACGTATACTCTGTTGTAAGCAGTCTTGTGGGTTGTTGTATGGATCAACATGTATCGAACTCCGTGGAGATAAGAAGCAAGTTCATCTTTGGCAGTCTCACCGACAATCTCAACTTCACCGAATTGTTTAGCAAGTGGTTCAATTAGAACAGTGACAAATGTTTTCAATTCCATTTCGTCAGATGGTGTGGCACATTCCAGTGATAATGCTCCGATATAAGCGTAAAATATGTGATTAGGTGGCTGTTCCCCATCTTCCTCAGTAAGGTCATCACACTCAGGATCGATAAGTTCATACAACTTTGCCCATGTGGAAGCAACACTTTTCGACATGATATAAGATGATGCTTCTCTTAACACCTCTTGTTCAGGAAATCGAAGCCATAACAGTTCATTCACCAAAGATCCAAACTTGGCATATCCCAACGCGTACAAGTCATCACTCTGCCCTTCTCCTTCAAAGATCTCCTTCACTAGTTGTTCGTCTCGTACTTGTGGAAGCGGCGGAAGGAAAAAAGGAGATTCTTGTTTGAATTTATTGATGATTCTATCTTCTGGTAACTCGATTTTCCTGGAGCGTCTGAAGTCTGCTAATACTCGAAGAAGTGGGATGGCGTCCATGTCATATGCTTGCTTCAACTGAAGAGCCAATGACACATACGGATCATTGAGTGCAGCGCGAGTCTGTGCATCAGTGCATGTCTCTTTAAACTCCTTAACAGCAAATTGAGAAGGATACTGGATTACTCTCTCAGCGGCATCAAGCATTTCTTCAACGGCAAAAGTGAGAGAGACGAGGTCATCATGTGTGAAGATCTTCTGTGCAGCTTTAGCATGACGCTTTTGGGTTGTAGAAATGAGATTATCAATCTGGGAGCCAGAGAGCTTCTCACACTCAGCGCGGAACTCTTTCTCACTCATAATGCAACGTAGCGCCGGCTTTTTTAAAGGGTGGTGATACACGTTCAAGTTGTTTTGATTTTGAGGGGCATCTAGTGTAGTGGTTTTTTTGATTACATAAGCTGGTACAATGGGGTTACTAAGCACAATCATCTGTATGGCCGCGATCACTATCAGTCAACAGTCTTACGGCCAATCAGATTAATGCTCATTGATATTGTTTTATCAGTAGCTAAATTACATATCAGTAACATCGGTACACGGTACAGAAGAAATTAGCGGAATTACCTGTGAAATCATTCAGTCTTCTTTGAAGACTTTCCGCCAATCTTCTTCATGGCAATAGCCACCATCTTCTGGAACCAGAAGACATTAAGGGCATCCAATCCGAAGTTAAGGACAACAATTGCCAATGCGAGGAATATTGGAATCTGATCTCTGATTTCCCAGAATTCACAAATCACAAGGTAGATAGCATAGAAACCCCAGATGATTCTCACAACGAAGAAAGTGACCATGAGCAGGAGACCATTGATCGCGACAAACATAGGGGAGACGCTACCCTCAGGTAATCTTGAAACAAACCAATTGATGTTGACAAATGGTGTTGAGAGTTCAAAAGAAAGGAAACTGGCGACCCACCCGAGACAGAATGGTCTAAGTGTCGATGTGAACACGAACAGAGATGCACATGCGTGAATGAGGAAACCAACACCGAAGAGCTTGAAGTATCTGAGACACACATAAAGGTCCCAAACAAAGTAACCCACTGTTATGGAGGAAACAAATGCTGCGTATGGTGTGTAGTTGAGAACCGGGCTCTCGTTGAGGTACTCATCACCTATAAGAGGGATGATGGCGGCAATAGAGATCAGGCACTGAACCATGGAAACGATGTGGATGTCAAAGTTGGCCTTGTGTTTCTTGTTTAGACCCGCATAGTGTGCACCAAAAATGGACTGTGAAATGTAAGGAGATACAAGATAGAGGATTTGGTAAAACACGATGGATCCAAGAATCTCATGGTAGTGTGCTTCGTAATAGTTCCGAGGCTCTGTAATGTAAGGTCTGAGCTCAAGGAAGGGATCAACGGCTTTGAATATCATGTTATTAGGGGTTCGTGAACGTGACAGTAATTGATGCGAGCAACTGACAATACTCTGTCAATCTATTTGCCACCGGGAAGACAGCAGTTGGACAACACCTTCAACAAGGTCGTACAGTGGTTGATTTGACGCGAAAGGCCCGCGATCATGGGAACACCCGAACATCTTTGGTAAATGCCACAGCCGTCCGCCCCACCCTTTTTTTGGTCACGGTTCATCACTGGGTGGGGCATTTGTGGGCCCATTGAAACGGTTGTGCAATGTGATTCTTTCTCTTCTGCTATTCCCACTGTCAACAAACCAGAGTATATACACAAATGCCATTGGTACCACAAGCACTCACAAACGTGGCTCGGATCGGATCACATGCTCGCGCGGGCCTGTTGCGCAGCTTCGCATTTTTTTCACACAGCTCTTCACCACTGTCAACAACACTAAAGGCCACTTACACCACCCAATCAACTAAACCAACGATGTCCTACCCACTTGTTTGTCTCGGTAACCCACTTCTCGACCTCCAGGTTGACACCACTGAGGAGTTCCTCGCCAAGTACGACCTCAAGGCCAACGATGCCATCCTTGTTGAGGAGAAGCACATGCCTTTGTTCAAGGAAGTTGTTGCTGACCCAAAGAAGGTCATTGTCGCCGGTGGTGCCGCCCAGAACTCTGCTCGTGGTGCTCAGTACGTTCTCCCAGAGAACTCTGTTGTCTACTTCGGTTCTGTCGGTAAGGACCAGTACTCTGAGCTTTTGCTCGAGGCTAACGCTAAGGCTGGTGTTAAGACCCTTTACCAGTTCCAGGACAACTACGAGACTGGTAAGTGTGCCGCTTTGATCACTGGTCACAACAGATCCCTTGCCACTGACTTGGCTGCTGCCAACCACTTCACTCCAGACCACTTGAAGAAGCCAGAGAACTGGGCCTACGTTGAGGGTGCTAAGTTCTTCTACATTGGTGGTTTCCACTTGACTGTCTCTCCAGAGGCTATCTACACTCTTGGTGAGCACGCTGCTTCCACAAACAAGGACTTCTCTTTGAACTTGTCCGCTCCATTCATCCCAGAGTTCTTCAAGGATGTTTTGGACAAGTCCATCACTTACGCCAACTATGTCATTGGTAACGAGACCGAGGCCGCCGCTTACGCCAAGTCCCACAACTTGAACACCGAGGACCTTACCGAGATTGCCAAGTACATTGCCAAGGAGCCAATTGTTAACTCCAACAAGAACAGAACTGCCATCATCACTCACGGTCTTGAGCCAACTATCGTTGTCACTTACAACCGTGCTTCCGACTCCTTCACCATCAACGAGTACCCAGTCCACCCACTTGACGCTGCCAAGATCCAGGACACCAACGGTGCCGGTGATGCCTTTGCCGGTGGTTTGGTTGCTGGTCTTGTTTCTGGTGACTCCATCGAGTCTGCCGTTGACAAGGGTCAGTGGTTGGCTAAGTTGTCCATCCAGGAGGTTGGTCCATCCTTCCCATACCCAAAGCAGACATACTCCGCTTAATTGGGTTAGGACAACAACAAAAGACAAACCTGATGAAGTTCATCAACTGAACTCCATGTTATGATTATGGCTTACACTTCTAGTTCTTTCGGATCTCTTTTCATATATACTTTCCTTGCTGTTTCTGCATCTACTAATTCAACATTTTCGGGGCATTATTTTGATATACACAGACTCTTATACAGATATTGAGTTAACTCAAGCTGCATATTATAGAACACGTACTATGTGAGAATGTCATATGGTATTCAATTCCGTGGCGCCCGTGCTGGGAAGGATCTGATTCCAACTAAAGATGAGCCCACCCGAGGGACAACCTTCAACAAGAGAACGCCCTTATGATCCGGAGATATAACCACTATGGTCACCGGCTTAACATGGACCCCAAGTAAAAGACACCGGTTGTAATGGCTTGTTTACGTTCTTGGATGACAACAAGGGTATCCTAGTCGTGCGTGCAAGCTGGCCTATTGTTAAGAACGGGTGCATATGACGGAACAAGGCCCTGAGTATACAGTCAGAAGATATCTGAAGATCAAGATCATAAACGTTCATACCCAATTGAGAACGGAGATCTTCACTGTTCGGGATTCCTAATTGAGCTATAAGATCTGCAGTTAATTAATCCCAAAGCGTTCTTGATAAGGACTTTTTCGGTGGCTTATCAATTATCAAGCGAGCGGACATCCCGAAAAGGACAAAGGGCCGAGGCACCGAGAAACCTGCGCCAGGGGATGCTGAGGACTAGAGAAACAAGGAAGAGATGATTTAGTGGTTAATTGAAACCTTGCAAGTATCAGTTGACCAATAGATTACATGTTTAGTGACTGCTGGGTTCTTTTTGTTGGATCTTTTCCCTCCGCAAAATTATAGTCTCGATATCGGATCGTACCGCGTGCCAAGCCATGTTAAAGGGTCCCAACTTCCGAGAGAGGCATAACAGATAAAAAGCTGCACTCCCCTGAGAACCACATCGTAAGATTTCTCCTGCAATTTATAAACAAACTTTAAAACTCAATCTTCACAGTAATCAATTGACCCCCAATACCCCCCACAAAGTGGTAATATGAGAGTGCGCGTGCGGGATACATTGCCCCTTATCGCCTTGGCACCACTGGCCTCGGCTAAAGTCACAATACAAACTAGCCATGAGAAACTCGTGCTCCGGAGTTGCGAGTCAGCCCTTCAAGTTGTCGAGTCAGAGTACTGTTCACCTTCAACGCAATTGGATCAATTAAGTTCTTGCGTCTATGAACACACATCAGTCAACGACACAAAGGCCGAGGATGAGATCATCAACGCATGTGAGACCATAGATGTCTCAATATCAAGGGGTACAATACGGAATGCATACACATTGAACCAAAACTACACATTCTCGGAAAATTCTTATGAGACAGCATATTCATCATACGAGCACAAGGCAGTGATATACGCAGACTCGTTTTACTTCGGCTCTGGTCTTCTTGGCTACTGGGCCCTCATCTTCATTATTGCGGGAGTCTTGAACGTGGTTGGTAAGATCACGGGCCAACGTCGTGGGTCAAGATCTTCACATACTCTGAACTGTATCCGCAAACATATCACCATTCCAACTTTGGCACATGGAGGTAAACATACTGTTCCCGTACAACACTCCGCAGGCCTCTTCACACTCTTTTCAGGAATCATACCAACCAGACTCGAGGCAATTGTCCTTTCCACATTTTTTTGTCTTACATCAGTATTCTGTGTTCTTCTACCAACAATGAAATCGTCCACCATTTGGCCCTCATATGCTGTTCAACTAGGACATGAGATCGGTATTCGAACAGGAATCGTCTCCATGTTTACCATCCAGCTTACTTTCCTCTTTGCAGGACGTAATAACTTCCTTCTTTGGATAACTGGATGGAAACAAGCATCTTTCTTAACATACCACAGATGGATCTCCAGAATTAACACACTACTCATCCTTGTCCATGTGGTTGCGTTCCACGTTGCCATCCTTGGTGATGGTGACTGGGCCGCCAAGAAATTGAGTGTGGAGTACCTATCAGGAATGGTCGGGTTTGTGACGCTGGCTTCTTTACTCATATTTGGTTGTTACTGGTTAAGACAGAGACATTATGAGCTCTTCCTTGCTGGTCATATCATCCTCGCCTTATTTTTTGTGGTTGGTACATGGAGACATCTGAGAGCGTATGGCGCTTCTGTGTTTGCCTACCCAATATTTGCTATCTGGGGATTTGACAGAGTTGTAAGGATAATCAGACTCCTGAGCTTTGGTATCCAGAAGGCACAATGTCAAGTGATATCCAGAGATACTATCAAAATCACAATTCCGAAACGCAGTCATTGGAAGGCGTTCCCAGGAGCTTATGGCTTCGTCCACTTCATGACGCCTTCCGCATTCTTCCAATCACATCCATTCTCCATCGTCATCAACAACAAGAAACAGGTGGTCATGTATGTCAAAGTGAAAAAAGGTGTTACATCATCGATATATTCTCTTCTTTCAAGTTTGCCAGATCAGACTGGATATATCAATGTCTCTGTGGAAGGTCCTTATGGTGACAAGAAGCCTTTGAAGAGATTCAACACTGTTCTGCTGTATGCTGGTGGAAATGGTATTCCTTCATTATACGCATATGCAAAGTCTTTGGCCAAGAGAGAGATTAGTATCAAGTTGTATTGGGTTGTACCATCTTTGAAAAGTCTTGATTGGTTCCAAAACGAGTTGAAGGAGTTGAAAGGAACAAACTGTGAGGTCATCATCTATGTCACGAAACCTGAGGATGATGATCAGATGGAATTATTAAGGGAGACTGAGACTATCGTCTTCACTCAGTCTAATGAGTCGTTGTCAAACTCCGAGATGAAAGAAGTTGATCTTGCCATCACTAAGGAGAATGATACGTTACTTGAGTCAAAGGACATAGCCTCCTGGGAAGGCATCGAGTTCAGATATGAGAGACCAGTCGTCAAAGAACTAATCAAGTACGATCTTGAAGGATCAAAAGGAAATGTTGCAGTTATGGCCTGTGCTGGATTCCATATGGTTGATGAGATTAGAAACACGGTTGCTGATAACTTGGATGCTGCAGAGGGACGTGTCGACTACTATGAAGAGCTTCAAACCTGGTGACCATATCATCCACTTTTCAATGAGCTACGTCAGGCACAATTTTGGCATATAGATATACAGTATTTAGAACACATTTAAATGATTATAATCTTCAAACCAAAATAAAATCCAAAAAAAAAAAACAAATCCATTCGTATCACCATCAAGCTCAAGAATATATGTGGGTAGGCGTTTTACTCCAAAAGCCGCCTTGAAAGCATTAAGTAAAATCATAAAACATCAGAGTCTTCTCCATACCATTTTCATAGCAAAAAGTACATGTTCACCCTCTCTCAATCCTTTCTAGAAGGACTTCTCAATCTCTTGAACCACGACTCCTTCTTCTTATCTTCACCGGAGAGATTATCTGACCATCTGGATTCACGATCACCTGGAATAGCTCCTGGGAACATACTCACAGGTCTTGCACGTGAGTTTGGTGGTGATATTGACAATGATGGTATCGATCTTGTTTGGTTTGTTGGAATATCAATTGGTGAGACTGCAGTTGAAGGAGGTGCAGGTGGGACATTGCTGTCACCATTAGAAACGTAATCCTCCTCATCTGTCGAGATATCATCTTCTTCGTCGTCATCATCATTAGTATGTGGCAGATTTGTCTCAGAATTGGTTGAGTTTTTGGTGAGTGTGTTCTTCGTGTTTGAAGTGTTCGTAATTCCATCCGGAATACCACCAGCAGCAGAAAGAGATCTTGAATGTGGACGAGAACGTGGTTGATTGGTTAACTTGTCATTAACTGCAAGAAGATTGACTGTAGAATTCTTCGTACTGCTTGGAAGTGTTGATTGTGAGTCATTACGGAACTTCTTGACGTCAGGCAAAAGTCTCTTGGAGTACTCAATCAAAACTTCAACAACAGCCTGAGACAGAGCATATTCTTCTGGAGTCAAATCATGTTGTGGATGTGAAAGGATGGATGGTTGGAAAATAGCAGCCAAGTTTCTAGCTGGCATTAAGTTTGCCTTCGAGTTATCCGAGAACATCGTGAGGAGATCCAAGAGGTAATAGAGCAAATGCTTTTGGGCATCCGGTAACTTGTCAATGAGGAGCTTGTACTCTTTCAGAGCGGCTCGAAGGTCTTTAGCAATCTTTTTCTGTCTTCTTAACTCCTTCTGCTTCTTCTGTTCTTTTTGGTCCTCAGTGAGATTTGCATCTGGATCCTCCTCCTCTTCCTCATCAGCCTTGTCATCCTGCTGCTGTTGAATTTGACGGATTCTCTTCTCTAGAGTGTCATTTCTAGCATTGATGTGTTGCAGAATTCTTGGTCTTGACTTTATTGGCTCTCTAAAGTCTTCATATAGTTCCAATGGGACAAGTGGTTCTGGCAAGTTGTTCAAGAAGCGTCTAAACAAGGAGGCAGCGTCATGTACAGTGTAGCCTTCCCAGTTCAGCTTTCTTCCATACTCCGGTGGCGTACTGAAGGTGTATTGTAGTTCTTTAACCCTCTTCGATGAACCTGCAACTCTGAAAATACCTTCGACGCGTAAACCTTTCTCTTTCAAGAAGGATCCACATTTCCCCACAACCAACGGGATTCTGCCATAGCGGATAAAGTCATCTGGGTCATCACTTGGAACAGAGATTAAACTCTCAGCGATATTCATTGAATCTTCGAGTGATACGCCAAACACATCACTGCCAAAGCCAAACTTCTTCTGTGAAGCAATGAACTCGTCACGCTGTTGTCTAATGAGGTCTTCACTGGACTGAGCTGCGCCACTGTCACTATAATTGGATGTGCTCCCTTGACGATGTCCGTGCCGCACAGAGTTGAATGAACGAGCTTTGAAATTAAGTGTCGGACGGTTCAAAGACTGTTGTGAACTATTGTTAGGTGTCAGGAACGAGTCGATGTTGTGATTGTTGTTGGTGGAGCTGAAAGACTCGGAGGAGGAGCCATGCTTCTTAAGCTGCTTCCACCATGTTGTAAGACCCCGCGAAGGCGATGCTTCTGCAGACGACATGATTATAATGGAGTACGAGAGAGTGTAGCACGGCGGTAATGCGGGAACTAGTTGGTTGAAGAAAGTGCAGGTGGGGCCCGCGGTTGACGTGTTTTGAATTCTTGGTGATAGGATCGCGCCTCAGTAAGTACGCGTTTTTTTTTTTTTTTTTTCTTTTCCGTTTCGTTTTCCTGAGTGATCGACACTGCCTATTTTGATGTGGCTAGAACTCAAAATTTGAGTAGTGAACAGCCTTGTAGCTATCCTGAAACGCAGACGGGTGGCAAACCGCAAGTATACAACAGCAATGAGAGTTTTGTACAACGTGTCTGGTTTCACTCTCAGGGCTCAGCTCGTCGGACTCTGCTTTGCTCCGCACCCATGATCCGCTGTTGCTAAAAATACTTGCTTATAGGTTAGAGTGTAATTGACGTCATTTAAGCCCTGGATGCGGAAAATCTCCGTTTCTGGCACCATCGCGTTTGAACTTTCGGCCACTTCGAAAAAAAAATGGTCCAACCTCTGTGTGTACTTAAACTCTGTGATCGATTGGTCCATGCTGTCGAATGGGGTGCCGCTTAATAGAGCTTCAGCCCTACTAACAATAGAACTGAGCCTGAGATTGCACTGGGGTCACACTTCAAGGATACAGCTACCCTCAGGAAGCACTTGCTTCAGTTGCTGTCATCATAGTCTACCCCACAATTCAGTCTGATGAGCAGGGGTCGCTGAGTCGTTGACTGATCCAGCAACACAGCAATCGATCTAGGACCAGTTCTGTCTGACTTGGGCATGGGTAAATGCAGAAGTAGACAGTGCGCATACTCAACTGAACTGTAGCTTACGAAAGAACCAATTGCATTCACTCGTTTCCCTACCCACGAACACGTGAATCCAGGAAACTACACGTAAACTACACATGGAAAGCTTATTTTTCATAAAGTAAGTTCGTAAACTGTATGGCACTAATAAACAACCAACTCATCAAGAGATCTCTGGTTTCTATGCGTCAACTTCCATGGCATCCTGGTTGCTGAATGTGATAACCTCCTCTTGGACATCCACCAAATTATAAATAGACTCCTTGAGAATAGCAGTTGTGCCTCTTGGGAACTTATAGCTCCTCTCCTTCTGTTCACGAATGTTAGGTGTGAGGTAGTTTCTGTACAATTGGGCATCCTTTCCAATCTCCATCACACACACATCAACGTTGGAACCGGAACCAAGATCGTTCCAGATACCGGCTTGAATGGCATCAGACGCAAGCTTAATTGCCTCTTCCCTGGTGATTTCTGGCTTCCACTCTGATTCAAGAACAGCCATGGCTGCGAGGGAACCAGATCCGAGTGACTGGTAGTAGCCAATATCGGTAGAACCATGTGCCTGAACGGAGAACAAGTGAGCACCAGTTGGGTCCACACCTGCCACAATGAGATAAGCACCAAGGTGTCCCTGGTACTTGAAAAGATGCTGTTTAAGTTGTTGGAGTGCTGTAACTGCGCGTGGTTCACGGCCTGTGGAGAGTGAATGAAGCTCAAGGTTGGAGGCAATCAGTTGTGTAACCATCTCGGTATCAGCAGCAGTACCTGCACCAGCACACCAAAGCTTTGGGGCTAGTCTATGAAGCTTCTCACAGTTCTTATCAGCAACAATGTCACCGCTTGTTGCTCTAGTGTCCGCAGCGATGACAACGCCACCCTCGAACTTGACACCAACAATGGTTGTACCTGTCGATGTGGCAGTTGGGGTTCCGTAGCCCTTGGCTGCAAGGAACTGGTTTCTTTGGTGGTTCTCAAAGGACAATCCAGCCATTTTTTTGTGTAATTGTGTAAAGGTGATGCGGAATTGATGTTGTTAATGTTGATGGAGCTCTCAACCTTTCAGTGGCGAAATCGATTTGGCGGGAGCTCGATCGTTCCCGTCGCGGTTTTTTCGCGAAACATCAACAAAGGGCGGAGAAGCCTCAAGGCTTCAAACACGACTACCAAAACGCAGCGCTCCACGTCAAAACTCATCAGTGGTGAAAGTCTTATCAATGGACTGTCACTCCTTTACTGCACCATCTCATGTGCGGACCTTGTTGGTGCCGCTCGGGGACCTGGCCCCTGACCGCTTCCACGAGCTTGCCCATAGGCTCTCTCAGGCGTACGAGGTACGGCTCGTCGATGTTACACCTACTGTTACACAACAATTCAATCCTCAGGGTTTTCCATCAGGTCGTGTAATCTACGACTTCACCACTTCATTTGATAACCAAGAATCACTGTTTCTACACGATTTTGAACCGTTCAGAAAAACATTCGTCGTGGTTGGAATCACAGATCAACCGATCAACGATATCAGCGAAGAAGTGGCCAAGTTGAAGAAACTCTACAAATTCTCCGTCGTGCATTGTGCGGTTGTATTTGATCAAAAGCCTTCCACCGTATCCACAAATATCTTCTACTGTTCACAGAAGAATGGCGCTGAAACTGTCATGTGTGACCTGACTCGACTGTTCCTTGATGAACTCACCGCATACCTGTCCTCATACCGACACATCACTCTCAGATCGCCAGGACAACTTGGGCCGGATGACAATTCCAAACCAATGATGCCTACAAGAAACAAAAGAATTAGTTCTGGATCAACAATGTCACTCTCACTTTCATCTGATATTGCTGGAAGCTCACCCAAGATTTCAGTTAAGACCACCAAAGAGCGCAGACTTGCACGCGTCAGGGGAAGACAGACGAAAATTATGGGAAATTTACTGTTATTGGCAGGAAAGTACACTGACGCTTTGAAAGAGTTCAACGAAGCGGTGGTTCAGCTGAAAGCCGGTATGGATTATCTATGGCTTGGATCGGCCCTTGAGGGAGCCGCGGTGTGTGTTGTCATGTTGGCATATTTGGAGCTTCCTTATCTGATTCCAAACGCTCTGGCCAATGTAATCCTGGATTCTAAGATGCAGCAAGTTCTATCTCGTTCTCCAACACCCTCTGGATCTCCAAGAAACTCCATTGCTGCATCTATGGCCGCTAATGGGTCAGGATCAATGTCATCCAACGGAGGATCGAATGGACAGAACACCAGCAGATTCAGTATTGAACTTGAAACTTTACCTATGCCTGAACTCATCCAAAAGATTCACTCCAGAGTCATTCACTACTATGAGATGTCACGTGAAGATCCAGAAGACTTTGTTCCGAATTTGGTATACTGTGAGTCCATTCTTCGTCAGCTGAAGTTCATGACAGCACTCAACATTGGCGGTGGTCTCACACCAGAGACACTTTCACACATAGTCAAGGGAACCGCTACCAAGAAGCTCAACATGAATGATGAATTTGATAAGACTGATATTTTGAAACTCTCGAACAAGATAATGTCTGTTCAATTGCGGAACATGGATGTCTTATCCCAAACGAGAATCTTCACTGCTCTTGCTTCAATTTACGGAGACCTGGGTTTCGCCAGAAAGCAGTCATTCATGCTTCGCACCCTCTTCGTGACACTTATCCCACAGCTTCGGAAAGAACCTTCTGGGCGCTCATTCCGACCATCATATGACCTCAAGGACGTTCTTAATACCATTTTGTCCGTATATGGTGTCTCACTCTCTACCGAGTCATCTATACAGGACGCTTCGTCTCCAAGATGGATGCAACTCCAAAAATCTGTCTTGAAACTCTGTATCAAGGTGTGTGAAGATATTGGGGACTTCAACACTGTGATTGCACTCAGTTCTCTGCTTCTCACCAGATACGTTGATGCACTCACTGACAATGAGCAGCACAAGATCTTCCAAGAAATCCAGGATATTTCACGGAACCATTCCATCCCAGTGTCCTACTTGGATCCATTTATCATTAGGGGCGTCTACCTTATGAAACCAGCGAACTCGCCAAAGAAGTTATCCAAGGCCCAAAAGGAGAAACATACCGGTCCTCTCATCTACAACCCATTCGCCAAATCTGTCACAGTTGAGAAAAACTACTTGGTTCAGGGAGAATTAGCAGAGTTCTTGATTGTCTTCCAAAACCCATTTGCTTTCCCAATCACAATCAATGAGATCAAGATGGATAATATGGAAGTCTTGAGAAACCACTTCACAATTTCTCCAAAATCCATTCAGAAGATCAGTGTGCTTACGAAGCCACGCTCTGCTGGGAAGATCACAATTGACTCGGTATATCTCAAGATCAATGAGTGCACGCCACAATTCTTTAAGATTGCAAAGTCACAGAGGGTGAACTCGATGAGGAAATTGAAAGACACTCTTGGCTGCAACAAAGACATCATCACCACTTACACTGAGAACATGAGTTCGAACAAGATTTCAGAACGGATGGAGACGGATAAGCTCACATTGAATGTTATTCCTGCCCAACCATCTCTTCAAGCTTTGAACATTCCAGAACCATTAATGCTTCTTGAAGGTGGTACACATGAACTTCAGATTCTTCTTAAGAACAATTCGCCTGTTCCAGTCAATGTTTTGGACTACTCCATTTGGGATTCCACTCTGGAGCCGCTCAAACGGATGCTTGACGATAAGAGTCAGCCTGCTAATGAAGTTTATGAATTTGAATACTTCTACTATAAGAAGTCTTTGAAGATTTTGTCAGACTTCACTGAGATCAAGCCATATGAAGAGGTGATGCTGAATCTTGAAGTACAGGGTAAACGTGGTGTCAACAACATCAAGCTGATCATTGATCATGGATATGCACCAGAAGGTGGTGAAGTTTTCACAAGAACACTTGAAGTTCCAATCACCGCTATTGTTCATTCAAGTACAGACTTGGCTGATTGTGATGTTGTCCCATTGGTCCAACATGTTGATTCATCGAAGCATGAGCTGTGGGAATTCATCAATAAGGGTGGGAATGATATCTCGGAGTGGTGTTTGTTCCTTGTTGATGTACGGAACTTGTGGAACAAGGCATTGACCTTGGATGTTGAATGTGAAGGATATTCAGCAAAGAGCTCTATCGTTCCAATGGAAACCAGGCGTCTACTGCTACCGATTAGACGTATAGATCTGGATTACGAGAATTTGCCACCTATTCCAAGTCTTTCAGGAAAACAGTACATTGTTCCAAAGATTTCAAAGTCAGAGATACAACACCAGAGGGAAGCTTTCTGGTACCGTGAAGAGGTCTTGAAGAGAGTGAAAGGTACTTGGTCAGCTGGTAGTCTGTCTGGTAACTTGGAGTTGAGAGGAATCAGACTATCACAGAAGATGTTGAATGTTTTGAAGGTTGATCGAGTGTCTATTGAGATTGATATCCAATCTGCTGAGAAAGAAGGTATCCATTGTTTGGTGAAGACTGGTGAGTTTGTCACCATTGAGGTGAAGATCACGAACTATTCAACCCACATTGTCAAAGGAATCATCCGTAATATTCCTACAGCTGCCAACTATGGAAGTATTGAGAGACGCATGTTATACAATGGAATGCTTCAACAGTGTCTAGATGCATCATTGGAACCAGGCCAATCAACATCATTGTCTATTGGTGCTGTTGTGTTAGAGCGTGGAGAGTATGAGTGGGGTGCATTACTGGATGAACAGGAAAGTGACACACAACACATTGGAAGAAACCCATTACATATCAGAGCATGTTGATTGCCTTATATATAGAAAAGACTACTTGCATTATTGATATGGTTGTAGCGGTTTGTCGTAGTAAAGCTCACGACTTCCGGATTTGGAATTCTACTGCAAAAATGGGGTCACCCTATCTTGAGTTTTTTTTTCGCGGCCCAGCGTGGAAAATCAGACGCATCGGCTGAACAAACAACGTTCCCATAGCATTAACTACTCCGCTTTTTTGAATCATCACACATCAAAATGGGAAAAGGAGCCATTAAATTTGGTGGAAAGTCTGGTGTTCTTCCAGAGGTCCGTCAGATCTTTAAGCACCCAATCAAGCCAATCGTTAGACAAGCAAACCCAGATGTTGGTTATGCAGAGGGAGTGAAGCATCCAAAGGGCACAAGCCGTGAGCAGCCACTGCCGACAGTTCGTTCTGTAAATGATCTCATTAAGGAGACCGTTAAGGACCCAAAAGCCATTCCAGATTTGCGTAAGGCGGGTGCTATTCAGAAAGAGAAGCTTGAGAAAGCCGCACTTCGTCGTAAATACTACGTCGACTCATTGCACAAGGAAGAACGCAAGTTGGATTATGAGCAGAAGAAGACACAAGAGAAGGCATCCCTCGAAGCTAAGAAGAAATCTGAGATGAAATATGAAATGTCTGAGGCCACCAAGCTCACTCTTCCTACAATCAGTAACATGCTCAATGAGCCATTGATGAGACAAAGAACACAAGAGGAGAAGGAACTCCTTGCTGCCAAGAGACAGGCCAACAGACTTTCCAATGAACTGAAGGGAAAGGAGAATCGTGCGGTTGACCTTCTTGGTCTCTTCTACGCTGCTCAGAACTTCATCACAACAGAAGAGGAGCTTAAACATGCAATTGACAAAGAGTTCGACACGATAGGCTCAATGCCAGATCCAGAAAGCGCACCAAGATCATTCAACCAGCCTCTCAGCGATGCTCTCTTCGGTACTATCAATGGCAAGCCAGGTCTTCCAGAGATTGAGGATGAGATCACTGGAGCTGCTAAGGAGTTCCGTGAACAGATTGCCCAGCTTGTTACAGAGAAAATCAACAAGGAGAAGGCCAGAGAGATGGAGCAAAACAGACCAAAGAACTAAAAAGTTGATAAACAACTACATGCATCTGTTATATAACGACGTTATTTGTACATAAAAATCCTTTACGAGTTAAGCCAAAATGATGTAGAATGACACCTTTTCTAAACTCCACATTTGTTAGCGCCGAGTCAGTGATGTGTCCCAAACCAGGCCAAATTTCCCATACAAAATTGGTGCCTCCCTCATCACTGAAAAGACAACAGGAACTCACAAGTCTGAACGGCAAAAAACCAATCACAAACAATGTCCAGACCTAAAATTCTTGTTCTGATTTCTGGTAGTGGTACCAACCTCCAAGCTATCATTGATGCCCAAAAAGAGGGAAAGATTGATGCTGATATCATCAGAGTCATCTCCTCAAGTGCAGATGCCTATGGTCTCCAAAGAGCTGAGAAGGCTGATATTCCAACTACAGTACACCAGTTGAAGGACTACTACAAAGATCTTCCAAAGGGTGACAGACCAAAGGCTAGAAGACAGTTCAATAAGGACCTTGCCAACCTTGTTATCTATGGTAACGTTGATGGTGATGAAGACAAGAAGCACGTCAAGCCGGACTTGATTGTATGTGCAGGCTGGATGCTTATCTTGGCTCCAGACTTCCTGAGTCCAGTTGAGGAGGAAGATATTCACATCATTAACTTGCACCCAGCTTTGCCAGGTGCCTTTGATGGTACACATGCTATTGAGAGAGCTTGGAAGGCAGGTCAGGATGGTGAAATCACCAAGGGAGGAGTCATGATTCACAAAGTTATCCAGCAAGTTGATGCTGGTGAGCCTCTTCTTGTTAAAGAAATTGAGATTGTTAAGGGTGAGACTGTCGAAGAATATGAGGACAAGGTGCACAAGGTTGAACACATTGCAATTGTGGAGGGTACAAATATCGCCTTGAGAGATCTTGTGAAGGCAGGTAAGGCAGAAGAGAAATAAGTTGCATATGTACGTAATTAATGATTTGTTAGAACGAGCTACGAAACCTGTAAGTGATGATGATTATTCATTCTAAATCTAATTAGTCAAGCGAAATGACACCCTCGTCGACCTTGGCCTTTTTAGGAGCAGGTTCATTTCCTTCAACCTTTCTCTTTTCACCAGCCTCTGGTTCAATAATCATTAAGTCGTCGTCCTCATCGATATCCTGGATCAATTCCAACATGTCGTCATCGTCGTCATCTTCGTCATCAGATGGCTGTACTGGTTTTGGCTTTGGTGGAATCTCCAAGTTCGGTAGTTTGATCTCTTTGTCAGAGTTGGTTTCAACGTAGAACTCAACAGTTTGCTTCTCATCCGTTTCATCGGCAACTGCAAGGTGTGCACCATACACAACACCAATCTCAGAGAGTTTCTTTTCTGTGTTGTCATCAAAGTCAACGTCGTACAACAACTTTGAACCAATACTGATGGCTATTTCCTCATCGTATCCGTACTTCTCAATGAGCTTATCAATAAGGTCTTTAACGGTCAGAGATCCATCCACACTTATCACACCTCTTACAATTGAGCAAGCAGGACATTTGGCACTTGGTGGCTGTAAGAATGATGGGGAAACGAGCTTGTCGGTACCATTGGTGATGAAAACAGCACGGGAGCCATCAAAGGCTTGTTCTCTTGAGTGCTTGAAAATCTTAAGAGACAACAAGGCAGAGAAACCAGCAACAATGGCATTGGTAGTCGCAATTGCTGGAATAATGTTACCTGCAATAGACTTGATGTCGAACTTGGACTTGAGTGGGATTCCAAAAATGTGAGATCTGATGTTGGCTGCTGCAGCAACAAACTGTAATGTATCTTCGTCATCCTTATCAAACTCAATTTCCTTTTCTGTCTTCATACGAATAGCAAGTCTCTTGGTGGAATCGATAAGAACTTTGATGTTCTGTTCAATGCTCCATGTCTTCTGCCCAGTACCAAGTTCTTCTGTGGTGACCTTGTCTGCTGCATCCTTATAAGAGAGATAGCCCAATGGTGTAGGTGGAGTTCTTGTCTTCCAAAGATCAGTGATTCTGAGCAATTTTTCAATGTCCTTAATGAATACTTTTTCAATGACTTTCTCTGCAAAGTCATCGTCATCAACGGCGTTCTTCAACTCCATCAATTCGTTATTCTCCGCAATAAGATTCTTGATCTCTTCCTCGTTGTCAGTTCCCAATGATTCTTTGTCCTTGCCCTCTGGTGTAACTTCTGTTGCTTCATCTTCAGCAAAAAGAGATGTGAAGAGGAATGATTTAGCCCAGTGAATACAGTGGACCGGTTGTGATGGTGTCGATCTGATTGTGCAGACTGGGAAAGATTTTGGAGTCTCTCTATGCACACAGTCGTAACATTCACTCTTATTTGGGAAGGTTGGCTGGGCCTGGCCATATGTACCAGTGGTACCGGATTCCATGACTGTTTTATCCAAGAAAAGAGCGATCTTATTGATGTACGATCTAGCTTGGATGTTATCGAGAGCGTTGAAAATGAGATCAAACTGTTTGAACCACTCCAATGGGAATATATCAGTCTCATAGATACTGGATTGATAAGGAATGAGCTTGGTTTTGAAGAAGTTGAAAGACTGGACGGCATTAACAGCGGTCGAAGCCTTTGGCTGTTTGATGTCTTTCTGACGGAAGAGGAACTGACGATTCAAGTTAGAGAGATCGATTGTGTCAAGATCCACCACATGGATTTCACCATATCCTAGAAGAATGAGGTCCTTGAGAAGCTCACATCCAATACCGCCGGCACCAACAAGGAGTACCTTTGCCTTTTTAAAAGTTTTGTTAGTTCATCACCTTAGGTTAACAAGGGAGCCGCATTGGCTAGCGCTGAATTCAAACTCACTTCACTGATCTTCTTATATCCGTCCTCGCCAATAACAGCTTTCAACGAGCGATCTCTAGCCATGATTAATGGTTAATGTTCCGCTTAAAAGGACAGTGCCACTATAGAGAGGCAGAACCATAACGCGTTTCTCTGATGGCTCGACGCGTTTTCGAGGAAAGACGCTTACATCAGCGCTGACGTAAGATGACTGATTATGTCAGCAAGGTCATTCACACCCAGACACCATATCACACCTCGGCCGCTTCTCGGCGACTGTGTGGGAGATTGACGGAGCCGATCTGTGATTTAAGAACTCGGTGGACTGGCCGAATAAAAAACCGCTGTGTCCCTGCTCTTCTCTCCACGCAGCGTTGACTTCCCTTCACCCGTCACACATCACAATGCTCTCCACTAGACTCTTCAGATCACAGACTGTCCGTGCCTTCGCCCAGGCCAGATTCACCTCCCACGTCGCTAAGTTCGAGGGTAAGAAGAACGCTAACGGTAACTACACTGTCTCCTTCATTGAGGGTGACGGTATTGGCGTTGAGATTTCCAAGGCCGTCAAGGAGATCTATTCTGCTGCTCAAGTGCCAATTGAGTGGGAATCCTGTGATGTTACCCCATTGCTCGTCAATGGCCAGACCACCATCCCACAGGCTGCTGTTGACTCCATCAACAAGAACCTCGTCGCTTTGAAGGGACCATTGGCCACCCCAGTCGGAAAGGGTCACAAGTCTTTGAACTTGACACTCAGAAAGACCTTTGATCTCTTTGCTAACGTTAGACCAGCTAGATCCATTGAGGGTTACGCCACTCCATACGAGAACGTCGACACCGTTTTGATCAGAGAGAACACTGAGGGTGAGTACTCTGGTATCGAACACACCGTCGTCCCAGGTGTTGTTCAGTCCATCAAGCTTATCACCAGAGAGGCTTCCGAAAAGGTCATTAGATACGCCTTCCAGCATGCCCGTGTTGTCAACAAGCCAAAGGTTCTTGTTGTCCACAAGGCCACCATCATGAAGCTCTCTGACGGTCTCTTCGTTGAGACTGCTAAGGAGATCGCTAAGGAGTACCCAGACATCCCAGTTGACTTTGAGATCATTGACAACACATGTTTGAAGCTCGTTACAGACCCATCTAAGTACTCTGACGTCGTCATGGTCATGCCAAACTTGTACGGTGATATCATGTCCGATTTGGCCTCTGGTTTGATCGGTGGTCTCGGTTTGACACCATCTGGTAACATGGGTGACAAGGTCTCTATCTTCGAGGCTGTCCACGGTTCCGCCCCAGATATTGCTGGCCAGAACAAGGCTAACCCAACTGCCCTCTTGTTGTCCTCTTGTATGATGTTGCAGCACATGGGTTTGGATGCTTACGGTGACAAGATCCAGAAGGCTGTCTTGAAGACCATTGCCTCTGGTAAGGAGAACAGAACTGGTGACTTGAAGGGTCACGCTACTACCCAGCACTTCACTGAGCAGGTTATCAAGAACTTGTAAGGGGAGACTTGATGTTTACTTTACTGCTTGATAGATGATTTATTTTTACAACGATATATATTCCTTGCTTGAGGACACACACTGCAATGGTGATGGACCTAAAAGAAAATCCACGACAATTTATTGATGAAGACATATCATTACTGGCATATAGGACCTCGAACAAATATATATTCTCGTGAACCTAGTCAATATGAACTACAAGTGAGACAATTCATACGTACAGATCAAGAGTTCATCGACTGATGTCTATTCATTCCACTATCTCAGGTGGATCAGGCGGTCTCCCCCAGAGAAGTGGCCGTACCGTATTGGTTGGGCCACGACCACGTTGGTGGCTGCTTCCCTCCTCAATAATTGACAATTGATAGGAACTAAAACAAGTTTAGGGTTGTTTTGACATATCATTTTGCTAAATCAAATATATCAATAACAAGCTGAACAGTTAGGGCACACTGGCCTCTTTCGGAACCACATAGATAGGCACTCAAGATGGTAAATGTGTCCGCACTTTAGCCTCTTCGGGCATTGAGTCGTGTTGCATTGAATAGATTCAAGACAGATGGTACATCTTCCATTAAACTCGTTGATCTCAAAAGGGTATGCATCTCTGATCCATTCGATCTGTGTTCTGTTCATTCTCCATCCGGAATATAGGAGTCTTAAGTGTTCAGACTCTAGCCCTGACTTCACGAAAGCCGTCATGATGATTGGAAGAATATTCGGTATGCTATCCCCTGAATCTTGCAGTTGAACAGAGATTATGAAAGAAAGAACCTTCACAACACTCAAAGTCACATCAACAAATCTCAATTGATGGAATATGGCATTCTGGCGAACCACATTCTCTATAATTAATACTTGGTCTGCCTCTTCCTGAGGCTTGTCACAGAGTATCCATATCTTCATAAACAAGGCCACAGTTTCCAAAGACAAACAAATATATGAGAATATGAGACAATAATCAATACTTATTTGAGATAAATTTTGTGGTGGGTAGAGAACTTGCTGGATAATCAACTGGATGAAGCAGGCCATCTCTACTAGCCCAATCAGAAGTGCAAATCCAAAGAATAACAGGTCAGTGATCTCGAAGTATCTGATTTTCCTTTTCGTGGAGAACAATTTGAATCTCTGCTTAAGAAGGTGATGGTATGGTAGAAGTGCCAATGGAATAAGCTTTATAGGGCTTGTATTCCCACCCCTTTGGCGTAATGCAAGCAGCTCGAACGTCAACACGGCAGAAGATCTCAACACATAGCGACGAAAGCCATTTTCCTCTCCTTTTGAGCAGAAACCTCCTAATACCCACTTGATTATTCTTCCGTTAAGCTGTAGATACAAATTAAGGGATAGCCCCCAACAATAAACTCCCAAAGCAGTGAAGATTATAATCCAATGCGGAGAAACAGATGCATCATAGCAACTAGTGTTCGGAGAAAGCTTTGGTCCAGCTAGTAGTTCATCTTGCAGTTTCCCAGGATTGAAAATACAGGAGATCTATCATCAGTATTAGTTAAGGTTGTACAATTTGTGGAAGTATGCGGCGTACTTACGAGTTCAAAAGAGACCGATGGCTTCATGGCGTTAAGAACTCCTGCTTCGCCGCGCTCTAGTCTATGTTCAAAAGGGCAGTGGTCCTCTTAAATTACTGGAGCAAAGAATTATCTGTTTACATATTCACTATTATTATAGTCATAGTTTGCTCCCTCCTGAATCAATTGAAGTCTTGTTTTGTAACTGTAAAGGTGAGAATAAGGGGGTCGAACAAGGGCACTTCGAGACCAAAAGTCGAGAACAAGGGTACACTGCCCTTTGAGATCTAGTATCCAGGATATTAACTCGATAGAAAGCAGGGACTAGTTTATAGAAGTTAGAATGATCGTTAATTCATTATAGCCATCAATCATTAGTCATTAAGTGTGGTCATTCCGGAAACAATCCCTAGAGGAGGACATGTGAGGATCACAAAATCATTCCGGTGTCGAGTGCCAGTAGCTTTAAGGAAACCAGCTAGCAGTTCCACTATCAAGTGGAAACGCCCGAGATTTAATAGCAACTATAGCTTATCATTCACCAGTTCATAATGCTGGTGCTTTGCATGTAGGACACGTGGCAGACCTTTCAAACCATCTTCTGATACAAATTTTGTGAAAGACATGCCCGCATGCAAGTTTCTTTGGTGTTGTTTTCTTCTTCTTGATACCAGCTCTTGAAACAACCATTTCATCATGGCAAATGACACAGGTACTTTCACGTTGCAAATCCTCGTTATTTGCATCAAGGACTTTGTTTCCCCAGACTTGCGAGTGAGATTTGTAGAACTTCCAAAAGTTGCGAATCTCTCCTCCTTGTGACTTGCATAAGATTAAAGCCATTTCATAAAGGTGGGTGTTAATAGCAACGGGTAAACCCTTTTCCAGGGATATTATAGCATTGTATGCATCCCATCCCCAAGCATAGATGAAGAAAGCAAATGCAACAAGCTTATAGAGAGCCCGTAAGAACTTCAAGGAATTCATACACCAAAGAATGATATCTTCTTCTCCTTCTTCTTCCACATCATTGTCATCAATGAAACTGACTTCCCAGGTATTGAGCACAATCTTTGCGATCAATACAACCATATCAGCAAGAACAAAACTGGCTCTCCATGCATACCCCAAGTGGATGTCGAAGCTCTTCGGCTTCATCATGCTAAGGCACTTCAAAATAAAACCACATAATAGAGCTCCAATGACAATTATAAATAAGATTGGAATGAACGGGCGAAGAATATCTTCTGGTTTCTTTGCAGTGTTGAACACCCTTTCATAGTAAAGATTGGCACAGCGGTTGATTGGAATGATCACAAGAGCCAAGCTGGCATAGATAGCATGATAACAAAACGTCTCCTTGTTATACCAAATCTTGAAAAGAAGACCAGTATCCATGACAGTATTTACTGCTTCCCTGACTAATTGAAAAACGTTCTCATCTGGAAGTTCACCAAAGACCATGTAACATTGAACTGCCCCTGCACCGAGCAAGTTGACAACCGACCAATGAACGCAAAAGAAGGATGAGAAGAAAGCTTCATCTAAGATAACAATCTGATCAGCCTGAGCATCATCCAACAAAAGCACAATATTAGCTGGAAATGTTATGTAATTTTCGAGATTTCCTCCAAAGGCTGGCTCCACCATAAGCCAGGTGAACTGATTCTTCGTTAGCAATACTCTAGATCGGAAAGACAAGAGGAGCTCAACAGGGCCGATACTCACTAAGTAGTACATATAGAATACCTCCACAAATGAAAGCCTCATTGTTCCTAAGTTTGAACTCTCAATTGAATTCCGTTTGTGTGGAGGATGGTTGCTGTGTATGGAGGGAGAGTTGGAGTCGTCTCCGCATTTTTAGAGTTCACACATCCTCAAGCCGAATCAACCCGGCTCTGGGGGAAACGGAGTGTAAGAGTGTAAAGATAAAACAGTTAGTAAACTATATCTGTTCTCTAGAAGATATCTCAAGTGGTCAATGCATGTCTGGAATTAGTGCCACGTCTGTCAAGATGGCTGGTAAAGACACTTATATGCAAAATGCAGTGTTTAAGAGCACACCAGGAATCCGTTACGAGCTAGTAGATTTATTTGCAGTGAGCTCGTTAATATATAAAGTTACACAAATCTTGAAAGAAAAAGACACGTTATTCCGTGGTTAAAATAAAGAAAGCGCAAATCAGTATAGAGAAGTGGCCCTCTTACTGGTTCAACTGGACGTAGTTACCAGGGAACACACCCTGCTGACCATTGACCCTTCCTGTCCACCAGCCATTGGTATCAGCAGTTCTCTCGACAATCTCAATAACAGTTCCAGCGGTAAAGGACAAATCACCAGCAGCTTGAGCTGTGTAGTCGTATAATGCTGTACATGTCTCAGCTGCAGCGGCTGGAGCGGCAGCAGGAACAGCAGAAGCTGGAGCTGATCCATAGGAAGATGGGGTAGCAGGCTGACCATAAGCTGGAGCAGCTGCATAGCCTGCTGAAGCGGCCTGTTGTCCGTAACCTGGGGCACCGTATGTGGCCTTCTCATCTGGGTAGCCCTGTGCAGTGTATCCTGGAGCACCAGCTGTAGCTGGTGGTGTGTATGGTGGTAATTGAGAGGAGGCGGGCGATGTTGGAGAAGTCAATTCGTCACCCTTTCCATAACGACGCTTGGTCATTTCAAGTTTAGCTCTAGCATGACCAATCTTAAAGTGTGTAAGACCGATGGCGTCACATCTCTCCTGAATATCACCTCTCTTGGCCGCGAAGGCCTCCTCAATGTCAGAGTTGAGGTCGAAGTATGGGATCTTCATATCCTCAAATCTGTTGTAAAGTGTGTAGAAGATATTAAGCTGCATGAAATAGAAAGAAACGAAAAGTGGTTGGACAAACTGAGCTTCAAGCTGGAATAAAATAGGAAGTTCCTCCTTAAGCATGTTGTTGTAGTAATCATACTCCTCCTGAGCAATCTGAACTTCAGCCTCTGCCTTGTACATCTTCTCTTCATCCTTTGGAGTTCTCTCCTTCTTTCCCTCGAACTTGTTGTAGGTGTTCTTGTGTCTGTCAAGATCTAACTGTTTGTGTGCTCTCTTGGTTGCCATCTTTCTAATAGCCTGAATGACCTTGAGAAGTTCCTGTGCAGGCTGAACAATTTTTGTCTCGATCAATTCAAGGTCTGGTTTCAATGTTTGTTGCAGGTCGGCAACGACAGCTCTGTATTGCTCAGAAGCTTCAATACCCTCTGGATTATCTTCTGGAATCGTGGAATTTGGATCAGAAAGCTTACCAGAGATTGGTTTGAAAATCTCCTCCATGGCCTTGGAAAAGCCGATTTGATGCTCAAGCATACCATTTACCGCAGTGAAATACTTCTTGGACTCTTCGGAGAGCTTCTTGGTTTCGTTCTCAATCTCCTTGAAACGACGTTCGGCATCATCATAAACAGGGTCATGGGTGGTTTCACCCATATTAAACTTCTGTCTGAAGGACTGTGGAGCCTTAAGTTTTTTCATGTTAGTAGCAATTCGTCATTTGTAGCGTCTTGCAAAATGTTCTTTTGTTTTAATGGGGATGGTGATGTGCCTTCAAGCGTGCCACGACGGCAAACTCGCTTTGAACAGACACCTCATCCGACAAGAAACAATGGAACCAGCAAGAGCGCTTCATTTCAATCAACATACCCTCACGAGGGCTTTCCCAATTCCCTTAAAACTCATATCTGTTGGTGTATACTCAGGTTCTGGAGTGTGTAGAGGGAAGTGTTGTGGATTGGCTTTGGGGGTTTTCGGAACGTTAGCTTAGCCCCCATAATAATTTCGTGTGACCCTGAGACTGGCACTGCTGACGTAACTCAAAATTCGCGGAATTCGCGATCCGGGGCGAAGTCTAGAAGGCTCTGCTTCCCTTTGTTATCTATGTTTAGCATATGTAGAGACTAAACTCTT
The DNA here is from genome assembly GCA_030580135.1 of Petasospora easanensis. Lineage (NCBI taxonomy): Eukaryota > Fungi > Ascomycota > Saccharomycetes > Phaffomycetales > Wickerhamomycetaceae > Petasospora > Petasospora easanensis. The sequence goes on along the minus strand of JAKTSI010000005.1, from coordinate 12,032 downwards.
TTGGTGACTAGTATACATTCGGACTTTCTATCTTTCGTGATCCGACACCTATCCCATGCAATATGACACATCAGCTTCGCGAGGCAAGCTCCACAATGTCCCTGATCACGGGCACAACCGAGACAGATGCTAGTACCATTGATACACGCTCAGAGAGAATCACCAAGCAGCTACCGCCGCTCCCCACGGAAGGCGAGGAAGACATAGAGGAAACTAAGCTTGGTCTCTTTGCTATCCTGGTGGTTGGATCGGCTGCTGTTGGCGGCTTTATGTTTGGCTATGACACGGCCTGCATTTCAAGTATTCTCGTGTTCCTAGATCAATCTGGAATGTTCGATCTTGGAGCTGAGCAGAAAGAACTTGTAACGGGTATCACATCAGTGGGATCATTCTTCGGATCAGTCGGTGCTTCACATATGGCAGATAAACTAGGAAGAAGACTTGTGATTACCATTTGTTGTGTGGTGTTTACTTTGGCAGCTATTCAACTATCCTTGTCTCAGACGGTATTAGAGTTGGTCATCGGACGCTTTACTGTTGGCCTCGCAGTTGGTGCTGCATCTATGGTCGTACCAGTCTACATCTCAGAGATTGCACCATCAAAACACCGTGGTCGTCTACTGGTTCTTAACTCTATTACGACTACAGGAGGACAGTTCGTTGCGAACTTGATCTCTTACTTCATTGCAGGAAACAAATACAACTGGAGATTGATGTTCTTCCTCAGCGGAGTCCCACCATTGATCTTCCTCATTACAGTTGGATTTATCCCCGAATCCCCACGTTACCTTGTTCTCAAACAAGATTACACGAAAGCTGAGCATGCAATTGCAAAGCTTTACCCTCATGCTAACCACATTCAAGTGCGCGAGAAGGTTGTAAGTATCATCGATGACATTGAGCAAAACGAAGAGAAACATTCTGAGCCACTCCATATTCGTCTATTTGGTACAGGAGCTACGAAACGTGCACTTTCAGTTGGCTGTGCACTCATGTTTTACCAGCAAATCTCTTCATTCAACTCGTTTATGTACTATGGTGCCACCATCTTCAGAGGAGTTGGAGTTGGAAATCCACTGGTTGTTTCTATTCTTATAAGTGGAACAAACTTTGCGTTCACTTTTGTTGCATTGAGATATATTGACAGAGTTGGAAGACGTGCAATGCTTTTGAGAACAGTCTGGATCATGGCAGTCGCCTTGTTTGTGGCTGCATTTGCGTTCTTGAAAGTTGATGCTCTCCCACATGACGGCGATGATCCTCACATTGGTATGAATGTGTTTTCCATTACTCTGATTCTCTCAGTTCTTGCGTTTGTTGCAAGTTTTGCGTCGGCATTAGGAACTGTTCCTTGGAGTTCTGTGGAGTTCTTGCCTCTTGAAGCCAGAGCTCCAGGATCTGCTATGATAGCCGCCGTTGGGTGGCTTACGAACGCTCTAGTATCTGCTACTTACCTCACATTGGTGAAGTTGGTTTCCGAGACTGGTACATGCTTAATCTTTGGTGTGGTTTGTCTTGCTGGTTGGTTAGCTGTGAAGAAGTGGTACCCGGAAGTCAATGGCCTCTCCTTGGAACAGATCAGAAACGTCTTCGAAAACGGTATCGACATTCATTACGCTGATACATTACGTTTACAGCAGCGAGAGCTCCATCAGCAGACTAATCCAGTGGCTGAGGATGAAGAACTTCCTGGTGCTTCAACACCTCTACTCGCTAGTCCGAAGGTAAGTAACGTACATCGTGAAAGACTATGAATACCATTTATGATAAAATATACGAGATATGATGACATGAAATCAGTCTTTAATGCGTGCCAAATAACTCTCCTAATGATTCGGCTATTTTCTTGCCATACTTGGATTGGTTTGCTGGATCTGTGGAGTCGAAATTGTCAAACATATCCCTTGGGGTCGGGAAGTCCTTCTGAATGGCGATCGCCTTCTCCAGAGATACACCCCGGATAGTCATCAACATGCGGATAAACATCTCTCTTACCGTCATCATTCCTGTCTTTGACAATAAAGTATCAAAGGTGGAATACTGGTGACAACATTCGGTTCTCTTATCTCCAAAAGCATCCTGGAACATCTGCAGAGATGACATGTAGTCCATCTGACTTTGTAAGTTGGTTGGATTGAGCACCAAGATTCTCTTTTTGGAATAATATTCTTTGATCTGTTTGGTCATCTTGGAGATGAAGTTGGCTGTAGCGTCTGCATCTTTTGTTCTCTGGACATGGAAATCATTCACAGTAAGAGCCATTGAAATTGATGTTTGGATAGCCAGTGACATTTGTTGTAAATCTGATGATGTGACTTCTTCGACAATATAAAAGACATTAGTAATTCCTGTTCTTTTCAATCTCGTTTTCTGCTCGGCATATCTGCCATCTATGATACTGGATGCCAGATCGTCAAGTCTCTTACGCTCCAATATGTAGTTTAGCACAACTTCCTCGTTTGTTGTCTTGTTCCTTGCAACCCATAGTCCATCACCAACAGTCAATGCTTTGATAAAAGAGTCGACACCAAGCTGATTAAGTTTGTTTCGAAAGAAATCTCTTTCGCTGCTTGATTTGATCTCTCTGTTGTCCACAATAAACTTGACGTCGTAAGAGCCAGGCTCCCAGAAGAAATAGTTGATTCCTTCGTAAGTTTTCTCCACACGATCTCTTGGAATTCTGATTGGAGGTACCGGGTCACTCTGAGAATCCAGATTCTGTGAGCTTCCTGAACTTGCTCTCTGTTCCTCACGGAAGACAATACCATCCTGCTTCTTCATATTCTTAGCCAACTCCAAACCTTCATCAGTTAGATAGAACCTAACTGGTTTTCCCTCTTCTTTGATTAACCCATGTGAAAGCAATGATTTGACATTGTTCCATGCTGAGTAAAGGTTTCCCGTGGATCCGTTCACCGTAAAACTTGAATCACAGTATGCTGATGCGTTGTTGATGATAGTGGATCTGGTCATTCCACGCATATCCTCGTCAAATTCAAGAAGTGTCAGAAGAATTGCATAACCACCTGAACGTTTTTTTGGTACATAAGGCTTTGTACTCTTTCTCTTTGTAGTGCCGCCCTCATCGGCATTGTCCCCAGCCTTTCTCTTTCGCCCTCCAGCTATAACCTTTTCTGGAGCTGGCGGTACATCATAGCCGTTCTCTTCGCAGTATTTCACCAATCTCTTTCGTAATTGAGTCGCAGTCCATTCACCGATACCTTTGAGCTTGGTCAGTTCTTCAGGAAGCCGTACAGGCTCTTTATGGTTCTTAAGAGCCTTTGACGCGTTTGACATGATCATTTCGGTCTTTGAACCACGCGTACGACAGATTGCGGCTTCTTCATCAAGCCATGTAATGTAAAGGTGTCTCAGATCATTAGGTAGCTCCATAATGGTGGATTGTGAGGCGTCTAGAGGATTATGTTGTTTATGATGCCTACTTGATGAAGTTGTGGTCCAACGCGTAAAGTAATTTCCGCGTTCTGCTGTGTGATGGCCACCACATGAACAATTTATGGCCCCACAATCTAAGACAACTCCACACACAAGGGCGCTGGTACTAGAAAATCAGCTGAGTTTACCTAATCAGGGTGCTACGGTTTAATGAGAATAGTATATTTCGTAACGTCATAATTGAAGAGTTCAGTAGGCTATATATGGGGGATTATGCGTCTCTCTTCTTCTTTCTTGCACCATCTTCGGATTCCTTTTTGGAATCTTGTTCGGTATCAATTCTTTCTAGTTCCTTCAAGAAGAACTCAAGTCCATACTGAGCAAACTCCTGCATATTTTGGGATCTGTCTGTAGACTTTGTTTTGTGTATAGCGGACTTCTCTCCGTGTGGGGTAGAAATACCAAGATACACTGTACCAACATCCTCGTTGGCAAAAACAGATTTCTCGTGTCCCAAACTGATTGGACCAGCAACGCCAGTTTCAGAGATCACATAAGTACTTCCAAGCTCAATTCTCATGTTACGTGCGAGCCTTAGTGCAACCTTCTCTGATGGGCCAGTATAGTTCATGATATCCTCCTCTCTCCATCCAGAAAGTTTAAGACGAGACTTCAAGCTGTAGACCAAGGTACCACCATGGAACCAATTGGATGCCCCGGGAACCGAGACTAGATAAGCAGATAGAAGCCCTCCACATGCAGCTTCAGAAACAGAGATAGTTTCTCCTCTTCGTTGCAGTATCTCTGCAATTTTTTTGACTGTCTGCTTGATCTCTAATGGAGGAAACAAATTTGTCATGACAGTATAAATAGGTGTATTCTCCAGAATGTGGTATAAGGATTGCAGAGTTCGCCTTGATTGAATGAAGAAACACCTCAATAGACAAGGCTTTGATGCCTGGTAAAATCCCGCGAACAGTGGTGTCGTGATGTTAGGGAGCATCGGAATCTCCGCGACTGGTCACGTGATTCAAACGCTTCCCGATTCAGAAAATGTAAACACGCGGTTGTTTGTTTTTGTTTACAGACTTTGTGATGAACTTTCGCTACCACAACTAGAACTCAAGATCCGGCACCAGCATCAGAGAACAGGGAACCGATTACCGAGACATACAAGTCATCGACAGCTCCCCTTCTTTTCCTTTGCATCGCTTAACCCTCTTCTTCTTCCCCCTGCAGCATACTCTGCTGCTTGCCCTTCCTCCATCTCCAGCATCGCATCTACTGAGACCGGTGAACTTCGTTTACCCTATTTGCATACCAAATAATTAACTATCATGTCCAAGAGACGTAACGTTGATGCCATCGAGTTCCTCCGAGGTATGTTTCATCCTTCTGAGACCTTTGGTTCTTCAGAGATCTATCCATCAGTCCTTTGTTTACTAACCCACATCCAGGCCGTATCTACTTGGGTGTCTATGATGAAACTCCAGAAGACACCAACAAGTTGGTCTTCTTCACTATTGAGGACTCACTCCCATATAACTCATTCCACTTGGACTTTGGTCCTTTGCACATTGGCCATTTGTACAGATTTGCAGTGGTATTGCACAACATTTTGAATGAGGAGGAAAACCATGGTAAGGCTGTTGTCTTCTACTCATCGTCAAGTCCAAAGAACAGAACTAATGCTGCTTGTCTTCTTGCATCATACATGATCTTAGTCCAATCATGGTCTCCACACCAAGTCTTGCAGCCACTATCACAGATCGAACCTCCATTCATGGGCTTTAGAGATGCTGGTTACTCTCATGCTGACTTCGAGATCACCATTCAGGATATTGTCTACGGATTGTGGAGGGCTAAAGAGAGAGGTATGATTGATTTGACAAACTTTAATTTGGAAGAGTATGAACAGTATGAGAGAGTTGACCAAGGTGACTTCAACGTGATCTCTAAGGACTTCATCGCATTCGCTTCTCCACAACAAAAGAATGGTATCATCAACCAGCCATTCAGAAAAGTTTTGGACTACTTCAAGAAACATGATGTTCAAATGGTTGTGCGTTTGAATTCCCACCTGTACAAGAAGGAAGAATTTGAGAAGCGTGGCATTCAGCACCTTGATATGATTTTCGATGACGGTACATGCCCATCCATGGATATTGTTAAAGATTTCATTGGAGTTGCAGAAGGTGTCATTAAGAATGGTGGTAAGATTGCTGTTCACTGTAAGGCTGGATTGGGTAGAACAGGTTGTTTGATTGGCGCCCATTTGATCTATACACACGGCTTCACTGCCAATGAGTGTATTGCTTACATGAGAATGATCAGACCTGGTATGGTCGTCGGTCCACAGCAACATTGGCTCTATTTGCACCAGAACCAATTCAGAGAATGGAAGTACACCATGGTCTTAGACACTATCTCATCAGAGAGACTTAATGGGTTCTCTTCTTTGATCAGTTACGACGACTTCAAGAAGCGCAAGACCGCTGAAAAGCTGTACACTGATTCCCCAGCCACACCAGTGAGAAGAAAAATCAGTATTGGTACTACCAATTTGCACAAGAGTGTTCACAAGGCCGTTCCACTACAGTCTCCGGGCCAGCCAAGAAAATCCCCGGAGAGAAACACCGTGCTTAGCAACTCTGACAATGAAGATGAGGACACTTATCACTCTACCAAGGAGAATGATGAAACCAATGTCGAAGAGGAGATTTACACTTCTAATGCTGCCGATTCTACATCAGCCAAGGCCAGTGTTCAGTACACCAAGACTGTTACTACTACTAAGACCACAACGATATCCTCACCACCGACTACTAAGGAGACTCTTGTTAATGTTATGCCAAAGCAGAGAGCTAGAGTTGCCTCTGGTGCGCGTCTGAGAAACAAATTGGCCGGTTCAAGTAACAGTGTTATTGGTCATGGTGGTATCAGAAAGACCTCCTCCTCGTCCAGATCTACCAGTGGAATCAGTAACAACAGTGGGTCCAGAAGCTTAAAATAACCTGCCAAGTCCCTCCACTAATTCGATTGAGAATCGCCACCCCCTTCGTTGAAATGTTTTACTAAATTTTTAGGAACTTTGCATGATACCCCCAAATCAAAGATATTTCAGTAGATGACAGGCTGCCTGGGCCTCGTATAAGAGCACATGCGGCCCTGACCAATTATTTCTCTATCGCGGAAGTCGATAACCGGCTGAGAAGGAATTCAAAATTCATCTCAAAATCTGGAGAACAACTCTCGTTAGCCGTTTCCAAGAAGTTTCATCCTTTCCCGAATCCCCCCTCGATCGTCTGTGGACTATAATTGTGTCTTGGTGTCAATCATCTCGAGCTTTATTCGGTCATGAGTTCCAACGACTCACCGAGAAGACAGAGCCACGTTCCGCTCTTCGAATTCGCCCCAACACGCCATACGAGTGTAGTTGATTCACCACGGAACATAGCACTTGTGATGGAGCAAACAAGGGCGGTTGATGGGTCTCCTACACGTGAGCATCCTGCAGGATATTCAGATTCTATCCAAGGAAAGGCCGTTAACGCGCCAGCTCCAGAGCACGATCCTGAGACATGTCCCTATGGCTGTTGTGAGAAGGAATCCTTATCAGATTACATCATGAAGAAGGGATTCTTTGAAGGTGCTTGCTCAGATATCACACTTAGGGCATTTGGCAGAGAATATCGACTCCACAGACTCATTTTGAGCAGAAGTGGGTACTTTGCCTCTTTGTTCATGGGGCCCTGGTCTGATCCTGAAAACAATGTCCATGAACTCAAATTTGATCATGACCCTTTCATCACGCAGGAATCGTTTGAATTAGCCCTAGCAAGGCTTTATGGTGCTATTAAACCCAAGTCTGAACAACAACATTTGTTGCATATGGTTGCAATTGGTCAGTACTTGGACATTCAGGACTTGGTGTGCACCGCTACGGATCATCTTGTCAACGCTATGTCATTCAAAAGCATTGGACAAATCACCTCATTCGCCACACAGAACAACTATGGAAAAGCCAGTGAGAGAATCATTGATAGTGCTAAGGGATTTTTGTGTTCTAATGGATATTTCGCTGGCGTGAAGGCTTGGGATGGAATTCCGAACTCTATTATTGCATCTGTTGTGGGATTGGATTCATTCTTTGTTCCATCTGAATGGGACAGAGCATTATTTATCGTGAAATTGATTGAAAGACGACAAAAGTCCAGAAATGCATCCACAAGCTTTGTTGCTGATGAGGATGAGGATCTTGATGATATCATTGAAACCTTGAATACGAAAGTGTATTTCTGCCATCTAACGGCTGAACAATTACACAAGTTGGAAAGCATGACTGATGTTAATGGAGAATCATATGTACGCCCACATGTTCTCAGAGATGCACTCTGGTTGAGCGTCCAGCTTCACAAGAAGGTTGCTACTGCTAATGACAAGGCTCATGATCTCGGTCTCACAACCTCCTCAGAACAACCACCTGACAACAGTTCCAGCTGGTTTGTTCCAACAAGAGATGAAACCCTTTATGGAACTCCAGATATGCTTGAACAAAACATCAAAGATCACCATCTTATTCCTAATGACCTGCCAAGTGGTAAGACTACAGAAAACGCTGGAGAGTCACTCTATCGCGTTTCCAAGATTCCACCTTTCAGATTCTCAATTGCCTTCTCTGGTGTCTCTGAACTTGAGGCAGAGAAGAGAGTATATGCCAAGACGCTCTGGTACGCTGGTTCGTACTGGAATTTGTACATCCAGAAGATCCGTCATCGTAAGGGTTTCCAGATGGGAGTGTACATTCACCGAGCATCGAGTTGTGCTCCTTCACGCAGCGGATTGCTGAACCAAGACGTCATGAATGGAAGTTTGATTGATGATTCAGATGAGTTAGGAAGTCTTTCTGCTAATATTAATGGAATTTCGATCAATGATGATCTGGAATTGGACTCTGATGAATTGAGCGGGATGTTGCAGACTGCTAACGGAAGCATGGATACTGAAGAAGATGAGGAAAACGATGAGCAGGGTGCAGAAGATGGCGAGGCTTCATTCTTGAGCTATGAAGATGGCAGAGTGAAGACATCGGTGTACTACATTATTTACACTCCATCACGCAAAATGAAGTCCTCGTTGACCTGTTTCATTTCTACACCAGATCTGTTCAAAAAGTCTCAGAGTTGGGGATGGAAAAGTAACAGCATGTGTTCCTTCAATGAAGATGGTACATTGGCTGATGGTCAGGAGAAACTATTGAAATTTATGGTTGTACTAGGTAATACTTAAGTGGTTGGTCCTTCATTGGGTTTTTGTTTAAAAGGGTCTATTGTTTAGAAATTTTAATGATTGCATGATTTCTCTCCTCTATCATTCTCGTACTATTACTATAAATAATTTAAACCTTCTTCCATTCAACAGAGAAGTTCAACTTCTGACCAGGCTTGAATGGTGCAACGATCAAGTCACCCTTAGAGATGGTCTCTTCAACAATCTGTTCCTTTCTAACCAGAATACAATGGTCCTTGTTAACAGCATCCTCATCTGTGACACCGTAGAACTTTCTACCAAAGTCATTAACGAAGTTCTTCAAGAGGTCAAGCTTACCAACGCTCTCAAACACCTCTGCAAGATATGGAATAGCCTTGCTCTGTGAGAACACGCCAGCACAGACACCAACATGTGTAGACTTGGCGTGCAATGGATGTGGGGCACTATCAGAACCAAAGAAGAAATATGGCTTTCCAGAAGTAGCAGCTTGGACCAACGCTCTACGGTCCTGTGGGAGCTTGGCAACTGGCTTACAGAAGTTGATTGGGTTTCCTGCCCAAGAGTCAACAGTCAATGACAAGTGGTGAGCAGTGATGGATGCAGCAACCTTGAAGTCTTCGACATCCTTGTTGATATCATTAATGATGTCAATAGCGGCCTTAGTAGTGCAGTGTTCCAGGACGATGCGGAGGTTTGGGAAGTCTGTGTGCAGTTTGCGGAGAGCAGGCAAGAAGCACTCTTCGGCGTTGAGGACATGGATCTCCTCACCTTCTTTATCTGAAGATGGTTTCTCTCCGTGTAAGTTAAGAACAAGATCTTCCTCCTCCATGACCTGGAATATTGGGTAAAATGCTGAGAAGTCATTTGGGTCCACACCAGCAGAGGAATTGGTTGTGACACCAGCTGGGTAGCACTTGACACCTGCGATGGCCTTCTTCTGTGCGGCTTCGTGAATAAGTTCTGGTGTGAGCTCCTTAGAGAGGTAGAAAGTCATAAGGAATGTTGTCTCTGGGGCAAGAGCCTGGAGCTTCTGCTTGTACTCCACGACTCTGTCCAAAGTGGTGATTGGAGGGACGAGGTTTGGCATAATGTATGCGATAGACACACCACCTTCACGGACAGTTGGGGTGATTAGCTCCATCATAGCTCCTTCACGGAGGTGCACGTGGAAATCTGCTGTGATTCCGAGGTCAATGGAAGCCATTTTTGTCTTCTTTGCGGTGGATAACTGAGAGACTTGACAAGGTTGCCAGATGTGAAGATGCGGACGAGCTCGGAGTTTTTTGATCAGAGAACCGGGCCATCGCGACCTCTGTGATAGGCGGGCAAAAGTTGTCAGAGGATTTGAAGGAATCATTGGGGAGACTGAATCTTTTCAAAGATTGTGGTATTATGCCGTGTGTTGAAAAGTTATTGTTGAATGCGGTTGGCTGCTCAAGTTGTGGGGGACAGAGCGGACGTGTTTGCATTTCTTTTCGTGGAGCTACGACAAAACTGATCAGGTCTTAAACCCCTCCAATTAGGGAAATCATACTTTTCTTATCTATCATCTAAGTAAGGAAGCATCCCAGAGTGAATAAAGCGATGGATACACCGGTATAAGCAATAAATGTTCGGAGACGTTGGTCCACATCCTCTGAATGAGAGTGGAGGAGGATCTGGACAAGGGAAGAGAGAAGGAAGAGAGGAGACACAATCTCCATGCAGAACAGGTTAATTTTGTTGTAGAAGTATATCTCCAAGTCTGTAAATAGTGAGTCGTCAAGGTTTGGAACGTAAATGAATGTGATAGAGAGGATCAAAGCAACACCAATCTCATGCAACAAAGTCAGTGTGATCCATAATGAGTTCTCCACAATCCAGCGCAGATCAACTCTGCTACCTTGTGATGATACCGACCCGCGGGACATCACACTGGTGACAACTGATCCATAGAAGGCACTGCTCATCATGTCCTCTTGTGCAGGTCTGTCTCTTGAAGACGAGCCCTGGCCTTGTGTGAGGAAATCAAGGGAGTTAGAGTCAACCACTAGGGTGTTTGATTTCTTGATCAAGTTATCTGACTCCCCAATATGAGGCTCAACCTCATCGATTCTCTGGTTTGGGTGATACTCTGTGGAATATATTACCTTCTTCAAATTGCTTGAGTTTCTGCGAATATTGATACAGTTGGCAAGTGTAGACTTCTTCCGTACTTCCTCACTGATGTTGTTCTCTGTATCCTCACTCCGTACGTACTTGTTGAGTTCAGTCTCATCTGTTTCGAGCTTCCATAAATCAGTAATGTAGAAACCAAGGTAAACAACTGTGTAGAAGACACCAAAAAGATATCCTTCACGTTTCACCAAGTTCCAACTGGAGTATGTGAACTCCATTTCGGTCTTTTGTGGGTACGCTAAAAGCAGTAACGCAAGGAATTCGATCCAGACTTTGCAAAAGATGAAGGTTTTGTCCACAAGTTTGTACAGGTAATTCACAGCAAAACTGCTGCATCCAGCCAGAACAAACGTTCGAAGATAATCGACGGGGAGCGGTACAAAAGACCTATCGTCTTCAATCATGGGGATCAACAAACTGCCCCAAAGTGCGAGCCCTGTTGTAATAATAGCCACCAATACGATGCTAACAAACTCTGTGATGTTTCCGAGCTCGTTTAACATGGCTGGTGTGAAATACTTGAGGAAGGCCGATGAAATCAGATAACGGTGAAGTGGTGAAGATAAAAGATAAAAGCAAAAATTTTCCCCCTTCTGAAGCCACCCCCGGATCCAAAACAAATGACAATGAGGCACGTACCACCAGGTCTGGGGGATACTGTGTCGCAAGTTCGGGAGCCTCGCTAAATTTCCTGCTTTTCGTCAAAGATGCAGGTGAATATGAGAGTTTTCAGATGTGGTTTAACGGCGCTTCTGGTGCTGTTTACGGCTGTAAAGTATCTGGAGCGCCTGCGAGCATTTCGATGTGCGAAATACAATGGCAACGCCGGTACAGCCACGAAAACGTTGATCTCTCCCAGAAATGTTGCGATAACAGCGCATAGGAACAATTTCATTTGTGCAAAGTTTGCACAGTCATGGAAATGATCACTTATATCCATTTTAAACCATCATTCAATCGTTTCCGTGGCGTTTTGCGAATAAATCCGGCGGATCAATGCATTACGTAAGCCCTTACGTAATCAATATAGCGGCGGACAAACAGCAACGATTTTTGTTCATGTAAGGGTTCTGACCCGAATGACGGAATTGTATTCCGACGAACGAGAAGCAGTCGAAGAGCAGGGCTCAAGACCATGAGCATTGGAGAGAATTACTATAGGGATTCCTAATTGGGGAAGGATCTAATCCAGTTCTTCCTAATTGGGA